>VWZS01006284.1:142033-178542 GCA_013397075.1 Rhabdornis inornatus | reverse complement strand
GGGCCAAATGGCGGCGCTGGCGGCCGCGGGGCAGCGGGGGCTGAGGCGGGCCCGGAGCCGCCGCCCCGGGGGCAGTGCCGGGGCAGGGGCTGGGCCGCTGCCTCCCGCCGGCTGCTCTCCTGGCAGAGCCCGGAGCCAGCCCTGGGCCGCGGCTCCCCGCCTGCCCGGGGAGCTGCCGGCCGTCGGGAACGCTGCGCGGAGGGAAATTGGGAAGCGGACGGACGAACCGGCCCTGGAAATCGCCAAACCTGGCTGCCTTGGGAGGGCAGGGCAAGGGGAGGCCGGCCAGCGCGTTTGTTTATTATGCTTTATTATTTCTTAATTTTTTCTTGTTTCTGGCTTTAACTCTCTCTTACAATACCTGGATGTTTGTAATATGAGGCCGCCTGCACCATCGCGTTTGAATTTCTCGATTTCCTCTCGCTGGGTCTGCACTTAGGGTATCCTGAGTGGGTTTTATCTGTTTTGTTCCATAATCTTTTTTTTTTTTTTTTCCCAGCGAGAGTTGTGATTTGAGGTTGCTTAGGGCAAGTGGAGTCTGAAATGTTCGACTCTGCCACGATCAGGGGTTTCATCTTAGAGCGGTACCAGGATTTTCTGCGCTAGAGCTATTCTCTGTTTTCCCAAAATAAAGGATTCCGGTCGGAAAAGCCTGTATTTCCCCCGCCCTATTTTTTTTCCCCTTTTTGAAGTCTGTTTATTCTTGGTTGTGCCTTAGGGCGTGGTGGAGTGTATTACTCTTGTAGCAGCTACTTCTTCGGCTGACTGATAGTATTTGTATGTGTTCATTCACAAAGAGTTACAATGTTCCGCCCCACCTGGCCATTGTCAGTAGAAGTAATCTAGAAAATGCTTTTTGTTTGCCAGCGCCGCTCTGGCTACAGATGTAAATTGGCCTCTTGACAGCATAGCTGGAATTCTTTGCAAAACCGGGAGATGCAGGTTCTGCATTGAGATGCACACATTTCATTCTAGTTTTCGTTTATATCATTTCACGTGATTATAGTAGTAAACAAGTTCATGATATTTTATGACTTACTGAAAAGATTGAATGTTAATTATAACTCCTTAAGTAGAATGCCCAAAAAAACCCGATTTTTGTCTTCACCACACAAAATTATAAAAAGTGGCCTTATAAGAGACAAAGACCTCTCTCTGCTGTGTTTTGCATGTTCTAATAGGTCCTCTTTTTGAGCACCATTTCTGTGCTTATCTGTCCATCAGAAAACAAGACTTATCTTTGCATATCAGACTTATTGCTTGATCAGGCTTATCAGTTAGGATTATGTTTCTTATTTTTCTTGCATGCTAAAATTCTTCCCGTTTTTTATAAAGGTGAAGAAGTTACTGAAATGCTTAGCATGGAACTGGATTTATGTGAAGGGAAAAGAATTTTAGTACATACAATACTTAGGAAGATTTCTATCCATAACCATAACCTTGTGCCCAACAGCCAATTCCTAAAAAAGAAAACTTGAAACTTTCTGTGTGTATTTCTTTTGAAAGAGGTAGAACATAGGTTTTATTTTGTTTTGTGTTGTTTTTTTGTGTTGTTTTTTCCCCCCTGTGTGACATTTAAAGCATGCTCAGTGCTTTTTGTTAAGCTTTCAATGGACAGGCTAAAACTCATGGAGTTCTGCCAATTTTGGATCAATGCAAATGAGAACACTTTGTCCCATTGTGTCTCCCATATATTCTGTTTCAGTGATGGCCCACTTCTCTAAATACCGCTGGATGAGTAGGATGCAACTGTTCCTAAGGGACTGTAATCTCATGCTGATACAGATTAGTAAATCCTTGTATGCCCCAGACTCAGACTGGGTCCTTATGATTGGTGTCTGCCCAGTTTGGTTCCTTTTCATATCCATTGTTGGCAGCTGTTAGAGAAAATTTCTTCATGGTGGGATTTTAAATTTGAGCAGAACCCATTTGGTCTGGAGTAAAGTTGTGGGGGGTTTATTGAATATTAGCATAACAGCACTGGCAGTAGTTGAATAATAAAAACTCCTGAAATGTGCTGGAAGTACTGACTTGCTGTGGAATACACTAAACATTCAGGCTTCTTAAAATGTGAGGTCCAGAAATGACTTTGTTTCCTTAGTGTTACTCTTGAACAAATGCCTTGAAATCCCAATGCATTCCATGTGATTATTCCCGTTAAATGCCACAGTAACTGAAAACCTCCCTTAGTAATCTTCAAAATTTACTTTTTACGGAACTTGGTGAAACATACTTACTGCCCAGTGCAGAGAACGCAGCCTTTAATACAACTTACTACAGAAATTTTAAAAGATTTACAACAGTCCACCGAAGACTAGACATAATGTTCAGTTAATAACTAGGGGCAAAGACAGAATTCTGTCTGTAAGAGTAAAAATACTATTTCTTAGAAGTGCTTAATTTTTACAGCCCACAGAATAATTGAGCCCATTTGCCTGATGAGGGTTATTTAGAATTAAAGGAATTTTGTATTAGGATGTAATTTTTTTTTTTCCACCTTGGTGGAAAATCATCTTTTTGGGTTTTTTTTTTTCCTGCCGTAATTCTGCTGCATGCTTCCCAAATAAATAAGACCATCTCTATTATGTGGCTTTAGTGGAAAACTTAAATTGGAAATCTGTATTAAATGCATCTTGTAGATAAAGTATTTTCCCACCTCTTTGGCTGCATGTTGAAACCTGTTTGAAATTGTAATGCTGTCCTAAAAAATGTTGGGTTTGGTAAATACACACAGAAATCCAGCAAGGCAAAAAATGCTAATTGAATTGACACTGATTACTAAGGTGCTATCTTATTATGGATTATGGCATCCATACTTTTGATGCATGTGTGTCCAACAGTGGTCTCATCCCCAAAAGCTAACGTGATGAGAAGGTATCAAAGGGCATTGGCTCAGGCATCAGCACTGGGCTTTGGCCACTGAGCTCCCTGTGAACCTGTCATATTTGACGCATGTTCAGAGTACCTGGTAGCTACATCGTTATTTATGTGTGAAGCAGTGAGGTTTGTAAGATCTGGGGATTGTTTCCTGTTCACTCAAAAGAACCACCGCAGTTATTCCTGATTTTGCTGATTCGTTCATGTACTAATGGGTTAGTGTCTCTGGGGTAAATGTAGCTTGAAAGAACCTGGTTGGTTGGTTGGGTTTTCTTTCAGTTTTCTTGTATTTGTATGGTCTAATGAATAAAAAATAGCATCCAGAATATGCTTTTGACTTTGACTTCATTCCTCGTGTTCTTTCTACTCAGTTTTCAATTGTGGTGCAAGGCTATATGCATTAAAGTTGATGGGAATCAAATCAAGGATTTGGCTCTTTTGAAGTTTTTATCAAGGCTTGATCAAGGTTATTACCTTTACTCAGAAAACTTAAGATATGCTAAATCTTGAGTATCTTACACAGAGTGTCATTTTTTTTGGGGAGAGCCTGCACTTACAGGTGGTATAAACCATTTCTGGGAAATTGGCAAGGAGTTATAAACCCGTCCTTGATCCAGGAATTACACTGAGGAATAGGAATATTTCTTGGGAAATCACAGGTCCTTGAACAAAGTGCAGTGCCCAGTGTTTGGTGCTCTGCAATTCGTGGGAGCTGGAGCTGACAGCTGCACATATGTGACTTGATCAGAGGAGTCAGTGGTGCTCTCAGATGTGCTGAGCCACTGTCTGGTAAATCCTGTTACAGCTCTGGATGGAAGTGTCAGGGTAGCAGCTACTGATCCTCATGTCGCTTCCTCCCCATCTCTGGGAATGCCATATTTGGATGTATGGTTCTCTTTTATGCTGTGTCCTATTCCCTCCTAACTTGCAAACCAGCAAGGCAGAGAATATAAAAGGATTAATTGCCCTGTGTTTTTTACTTGGTAGCCAAATCCTCTAAATATACAGATTGTTTTTCGTGAAGTCCTGAGTAACTGCTGAAAGAATGACCCAGCTTTGCTGTGCCTGTACTCAATTTTCATCAGTCTTCCAAAAAAAAAGAAGGAATGGTCTGCTCTACTGCTGTGGATGGTGCTATTCAGAACAGCTGTAGGTGAAAGAAATTACTATTGTAATGTGTCTTATGAATCTCATGTCTTTCAGGCCTCTAAAATGGTGACAAGAAAAATGGGTGCTTTCAACTGATTGTAGAAAAATAAATGTTGTGACAACTAGTTGACATAAAATTAAGGAAGAATCTTCCACCTCGTCTCCAGTAACTTCAGGGATTTTTGCTACAGCAGTCCCTGTAGTAAAACTTACTCAGAAAGAACATCTGAACATGAAAAAGAGAATCTGTTTATTTTGGCCCAGTTTGTTCACTCCCCAAAAGCTAAATTAATAACTTAAAACTGGGTTGAAAAAGTTACAGTCTGCTAATTTAGCTGTAACGATTTGGATGCCTTTCTTTGTGTTTTAGCATTAAGGATGCCTCACTGGGTTCCTAAAATGAGTATTATATCCATGCAGCAAACAGCAGCTTCTAGTGAAGGATAGAGCACAGGCTGTAAAACTCAGCAGCAGATGAATCCCAAGGAGTTACTCACTCCTACACTTGCATGTGGCAAGGAACTGTTGCTGATGGTAGATGTGAAAGTAAGTTTGAGAACCTTCTGATTTAAAATGTCAGTGGTATCTGAAATTTTTTACATGTTCAGAAGGGTAATATCACTTCATTTGAGGAATCAGTCACTGCGTGTGCTTAAAGATGTGCCAAACCTTCAACAAGCTCGAGAGGTGAGAAGTAGTTTTTTAGAAGGACTGGCAGTAGTTTTATCTTTCTAGGATAACGCCTCTGTTGGGAATCTTCAGCAGTGAAGAACATATTTTCTGATTAAAAATTAAATAATCTCCTGCTGGTGCAATAATGTTAACATTATATGGAGAATTTGAAATCCAGGTTGTAAATTCCACTTGCATATGGATATATGGCTGTCCCTGCCTAGTACATGGAAAATTTGTAATGTATTTGTGATTTCTTTTTTCTTAAGCTATAGCCAGATATTTTTAACGACATTTTGGCTTCAAAATAAATCTTAAAAGTAATTTTTTGTTGTTTTGACATATAAGTAAATACAGAAAAAGGACTGAGCAGTTAAAGGAGAAATAGATGATATTTTCTTCTTACAAATCTCTGCCAAAGTCAACAAAAGCAAGCTTAAAACTGATGAAATCTTTGCAAAGCTTCTGGATATTTTAGATGTGATTTCATTTAGCTAATGCAGCAGCAAATATTGCATCTCTTTGTATTTGGAGAAGACTTGTTGTAGGTTTTGCTTTGTTTTGTTTCAGAATTACTGCTGGTGGTTTACATTGAATTTCTTACAGACTTTGTGTTTCATTGCAGTACTTTTGTAATGGAAATGAATTTATCAGAGACACTTCATATTGCTCTTATTCTGTGACTTCAATGTATATGGCTTATCCTAGATTACTTATTCTCTCAGTAACTTTTTTTTCTGGTGATTGCTTGCAATCAATTTTTCTGTTGCTCTTGTTGTTTAAATGCTAAAGAAAAACTGTAAGTTTCACGCATGGAAGGAGAGTAAAACTTTGCAAGTTGGCAAGTTGGCGGTTTATAAATAGGGCAGCTGTGATTAATAGGACACTAGAAAAATATTTGTCAGTCCTGACTAGCTTTCAGTTCTGTAATAGCAGAATTACTAAATTAACAGTGGAACAAATACTGGACAAAAATCATCAGATGTGAAGAATTTAGAAATGCTGAAAAAGTAATAGCCTAGGTTTGTGTTTGAGAAAAAAGAGATCAGTAGATTGCAAATCCTCCTAATAAGGAGTTTAGGTACTATTTTTAACTGGAAAAGTTACTTGAAAGCTATCTGGTTTTACCCTGTGCAATATAAGTGTGCAGGAAAGTAAAGGTAGGTGAATGTCTGAAATTGTGGATGCTTCATGTGAAAGAGCAGGTTCATCCCCTGTGGGAGTTTTGCTGGTTGTTCGGGGCACGGAAGGAGCATTATGGTCCAAGTGGAGTCCAGCAGTAGAAATGTAATCTGTGTGTTGCTTTTTCAGGTTTGAGTATGAGCACAGTTGAAGAAGAGTCTGACACAGTGACAGTAGAAACCGTGAACTCTGTGACTTTGACTCAGGATACTGAAGGGAACCTAATTCTTCATTGCCCTCAAAATGGTATAGAATTGTATTACATAGTATTTTTTTTCTTTTTTGTTTTGATTGAGCTGACCACCATACATCCCTGCCCACATTCTGTGAGCTACTCAGGTACAGCTTATTGTGCAGGAATTGTTCTGCTTTGGTTTAAAGAATGATGAAGTGTTGAATTAGGTATAAATCCCAGAACTGTGTGTGCCCAACAAAAATACAGCTGCTGTGGTTTATTTCAGTTGAAACAAATTCTTAGAACCAAGCACGTACCCAAATTTCTGTAGACTGGTTTGTGTTTAACAGACTGTGGATGGAATTTTCAAAGAAAGTGCGTGTTGAAGAAAGTATGTGGACTGTTGTTGCCCTTAGCTTAGACCAGGTTCCTGGGCAGCAGCAAAGCACTGAACCAGCTTGTCACATTTGATTCTACAGTTTGCTTTGGCCTGCTTTTTAGGAGAACTCTGTCAAGGCTGCACTTAGCTTAGAGGAAGTAACCTGGGTGTGTTTTTGTTGTCAGAAGCTGATGAAGTAGACTCTGAAGACAGCTCTGAACCTCCACACAAGAGGCTTTGCTTATCAGAGGATGATCAAAGTCTTGATGATTCTACTCCATGCATTTCTGTTGTTGCAGTTCCAAGTAAGTTCTTTTATGTACTCCTGTAGCAGATATATGTGTTGGTAAAGATTAAAAGTGGACTCTTGAATCACAGTAGAATATTCTGCATGGGTTTTCTTCCTTATGAATTTTATTGATATACTTGAATATCGTATTTCTTTTCAGCCTTGGGTAGTTTTGCAGCAGTTAGTACTGACAAAATAAGCCTGTGTTAAAGTAGTTTAGAGACCTGCAGGCACAGGTGCATTCAATAAAATGAAGGATAAGTAAATCAACAACAAACTAGCTGCTCTCCTGCAAAGAGATTTGGGGTTTTTTAATGATCAGACAGTATATTTAGTATTTCAGTGTTTTGTAATATTGAGGCATATGTAAAAAGAGACTGATGTAGAAAAGATAGGATGAATACTGAATTAGTCTTCTGGAAGTTGGTTGAGTATTAGAAAGTTTAATATAATCTCCCAAAGGGACACGAAACCAAATCTAGTTAAAATACCAATTTGCAGTACCTAGAGTGCCTGTTTACTTGGTGAAACTAGGTAGAAATTCCTTAGCAGTAAAGGCATTATCATGTTGAAGTTGAAGGAGGACCGGAAAAAATGCATGCAGCCAAAATATTTGAATGTTGTCTAATAACTGGAAAATACTGGAGGTAGGGCTGGAAAAGAAATATTAATACAGTTTGCATCAAACACATTTTGTTTACGTTTCACATTAGGTCATAGTTGTAGTCAAGAATAAAACTGAAGGTTTCAAAAGCCGTATTTAAATTTTATGAAGAGAAGCAGTTGCTAATCATTTTAGTGAATTTACTAGGTCAACAAATAAATACCAAATAAGGCTTTTCAAAATTTTCACTTTAAAGGTAGCAATTTATAAAACTTGTAGCATGTGTAAAAAAATGCTTCAGGAGTTAAGTATGCAACTAACTTACCCATCTGAAGTTTCAGAAAATGATCAGAGCTTTGAGGTGACCATGACTGCTACCACTGAGGTAGCTGAAGATGAGATTAATGAAGGAACTGTTACCCAGATTCAGGTACAGTAAAACTTCAAAATTTATCTATCTGATGTATGCTTTTATTTAAATTGAAATGAAAAGGGAAACAAGTATTAGAAATACTTACTAAATGAATAAGACTCTTTGAAACAAATACATGTGAGCATGGATTTTGTAAAAAATTTGTATAAATGCTGGTCTGTAAAAGGACAATTGAATAATTTTATGTATGAGGGAGGTTATTTGTAGTCTTAAGTTACAGCCCAAAGAGTAATGCTGCAAACAGTAATAGAGGTAACCCTCCACTTGTAATTATGTGCTCTGTTGTGAGTTTGTCTGTTACTTCTGTCATTCTTTGATTATAGGGTAAGCTTTATAACAGGCTTAAATAGGCTTTGTCTTGTCACCAGTCCTAACAGTTACATGCAGTTTTCATTGTGGGTATACCATGTTTAAAAGTTCTAGGTTGGAGATGCTGTATATAGTCCAGTTTCCACCACAGCCAGTGAGACTCTTCTCACTCACTGTACATTAAACGAGATGAAGAATGTTACCTAATTAATTCTCACAACATCTTTATATTAATATGCTAAATCTTACTCAGGTGTTTTAAGAAAGGTGATAATTCAAATGCTATGTCTAAGACCTGACACTTTTGAAGAGTCAGCAAGGTGACAAAGTGTGCTGATTTAGTTTTCCTTCAAACTGTGTCTCCATGTTAATTGCAAAGTGATATAAACAACTGAATAGCTGACTGTATTATTTCATATTGATCTTTTCAAGATTCTTCAGAATGAGCAGTTGGATGAAATCTCCCCAATGGGCAATGAAGAAGTATCAGCTGTTAGTCAAGCCTGGTTCACAACCAAAGAGGATAAGGATTCTCTAACCAATAAAGGTAGGTTATTTCAAATGCAGTTATCCCATGCTGTAGAAAGGTAAACTATCCCAAATATCTCAGAACATTTTGCAAGTTGCATAAAGTAATCTCTGGTCTGGCTTTTTGCAGATGGGCCGTGCCTGCAGAGGTGACAGTAGTGGGCACAGTAGAGAAGATCTGTGGGTGTTGTGTGTCAGCCCAGATGGGACAGAGAGTTGTGTTTGTGTGTCAGGGGGTGGGAAGTGGGGTACACCAAGAAAAACAACAATCCATGCTCAGGTTAATGGAGTTGCTTCAGACGAAGAGGGCTCCTGCAGACCAGGATGTAATGAAATAATCTCAACTACTCCTAAAACTTCCACCCCACTGGGCATTCCTCCCTTTCCAAATATATCTCTGCAATGATGTAGTAGTTGCTGAACTCAAGAACTTTTGGGTTTTTTTTCCTCCCCACGGGGGAAGTGCCTTTCTAAACCTAGAGAAAAAACTTAGTGTCAAATGAAGATGTGTTGTCTCTAGTTTCCTCAGTCCCTCTACTGTTTGTCTTGCTTTGACTTTTACTTTTTCTAGAGGAAAAATATTCTTTTTCAGTCAGTTCAAAGCAACTCCCTTTTTTGTTAGAAACCTTTAGGAAGAGGCACAGCATTGTCAGGTGGTCAAAGGAAGGCACTCAATCTGATGATTCCAGTTAAGAGATTAATAACTTGAGGAAGATATTTCTAGTAAAATATGCCAGGAGAAATATTTGAGAATCTCTACTGGCTGAACTTTTCTTTTAAGCTCTGTGGTTTGTCAGAGAGATCAGCGGCGGAGGAATGCCAGGGTATGTCTTCTTTTACAGTAGCTTAGAGTTTGGCATGTGTTGCCTGAGCTCATGATTTTGTAGCAGTCTCCACTTGATAATGCTTTCTTCCCAGATCTATGGGCAGGTTATTATAATCTTGACTATGAATATACGAACATGTAAACTGCAGAATCTATGTCCTTTCCTAAAGTAGTTTGGTATTAGAGGTTGTTCCATATGAAGAGTAGCAGCTTCCCATTAAGTCAGTTCAGAGGCTTGGACCTGTGTGAATCACAGTTACAGGAGTACATTATTTTTCTGTAACTGTGGAAGAAGAGATTGAAGCTATGGGGCACAGGGAAAGAGTACTCTCTCACCAGTTCCAATGGAATTAGTAATAATGCCTGTACTTTTCATTATAATTGGATTTGAGTGAACAGTCTCTTTGGTGTGTTCTGTCTCTGAGCTCTGGTAATTAGCAGGCTGAGAAGGAAGTACCCTGATTTTTCTGAGCAGAGGTGGGCAGGTAGCCAGCACACACCAGTATGTAAACTGGGTCACACCAGCATAAGCTTAATTAAAAGTATGGTATGATCATAACGGGAAAAAAGGATAATTTAAAGTAGGAATATTTTAATGATTTATTGATAGACTTCAGGTTTGAAATTTTCTCTCTGAATAAAGTTGGTTGGGTTTGCTTTTAAAGCTTAGCTGGCATTGTAGTTCCTAAAGGCATAGACAGAGAGGAAACGTTATTTGTTTCTATTGGTTTGCCACTTTTATTTGGAGAAGTAAAAGACCCACCACAAGGTTTTATGTTGACTGTGACCCCTGAGCATTACTCCAGATGCAGAAAGGAGAGAGATGGGGAAAGCTTGTCAAAAAAGGCTTGATGGAGCACTTACCTCTATGAAAAGCACTCTCAGTAGGTGGCACTACTCTCACGTTCAGGAGTGTTAAGGCATGCAAGAGAGCCCCACCATGTTGCCAATTCCTCAGGTAATCTTCTGAGTCATATTTTAGGTTCCAGCTTCTGGAATCATTTTGAGTGCGTAGAAATTTCAGCTGTCATTTTAAAGACAGAAATTTTCTAGTTGCAGCTGAAGAGAAAGCCTGAAAATGTGACTTGGCAGCGCATAGAGGAGTTCATGTTCTGTTTTTAAAAATGGGGTGTTTTTGAAGAGGAGTCTGACTCACGTTATTCAAATATTAGTTGATGGTTACTGTCAGTTATGAAATAATATCTGTTTAAAATTAATGCTAGTTATATTGTAGTTGCTAAAATTTTTCTTTTCCTTGTTAATTGCAGTGTGGGTAATGTTTTCATGTACTTCTCTTCTTGCTGTTTTTCTGGCCTTCACTTCAGTGATTAGTTGTCATTTCTATTTTCAGGCCATAAATGGAAACAAGGGATGTGGTCAAAGGAAGAAATTGACATTTTGATGAGTAACATTGAACGTTATTTAAAGGTATGTTTAGAGTATGTTCCATGCTCATGGATGTGGTGATGCAGTTCTGCTAGAAACCAACTTTCTTTAGTACTTCCCAGAACACGCAATAAGTGATTCGAATTGGTTTGTTGTAGGAGTGGTCATTGCCCATTTGGAATACAAAAGAAAATTTTATTCATAGACAGGATTTAAGTACTGCTAGATGTAACATTGCTTTTAATTTTTGTACTGGATATAGACCATTTTGAGCATCCTAACATGACATTTTATATGGCTAAATCTCTTTCTCTGACTATACATTGAGGACTCATAAATCCTATGTTGAAGATGGTGGAAAAAAATTGCACTAGCAGTAGAGATAATTTTCCTTACTGAGCACTGAATAAAACTTCCAGATGTCCTTGGTGCCAAGTCTGTGATTGTGTACTATACTAGCAGGATGCCTGTGTCTGCTTTCTTCCCCTTAAATTATTGGGGTCAGAGTTCCATATAAACAGGCATGTGGTGAACACACTGACGGTGATAATTGCCCATAAGTCATATTTGTGGTAGGCTTGCAGCTGAGAATATTTGATCTGAGCCCTTAAAACTGAGAATATATAGCCTGGATATTACGGTTTCACCATCCTTCACTTGTGGTTTTAAAAAAAGCTCTGAATTTAGTGTTCATTGGGATAAAAATCCACAGCATTAATTGAAGAGAGTGTGTCTGCCCACACATATATTAGAGTTTCTGCCACAAAATCATTCATGGGCAATACTATGTTTTAAATCTAGTGAAGCTTTTTTAAGTTAGCTAAATAACTTTTCTGAGTTACTGATAAATCATTTGATTCATTCTTTTCCCATTAATCTGCTTTCTTGTACTGCTTTGAATAATTGAAACGTAGTGATTCTTAGTTTAAGCTGAAGTTAAGCTTTACTGTTATGTTTCATTGCAGTGTTTTTGTATTGAATTTATTTGAGTTTCCATCAGAACAAGAAGGGTAGTTTAATTGAAAGAAATTGGTTTTGCATAAGGAATATCTAAAATTATGTAATAAATCAATATAGCACTGTTTGACAGCCTTCCCTTGTAGGGCCCCAGACTAATTCCACCACAGTACATATTACATGATGTTCTATATGGTGATTCCGTTTTTGATCTTCAAATATACATTGGACAGGTTTTTTTTTATTATATGTGGATAGGTGCTAGAATTTCTGTGTCTCCCTGGACTCCAGTGTAAAAAAACCGAAACAGCAAAACCTAGTATTCAAGATTTTGTATTTGAGGGAGGTAATCCATAGATACTCAGTTTTACTTTTGGACTGTAGTATTTGTGATACACAGAAGGTTACATAATGGCTTCAGTTCTTGTGTTCTACTTCTTCATTCCTAGGAGACTTTATCTAAGGTGTTTTGTTTGTGGTTTTTGTTTTTGTTTTTGTTTTTTTTCTAAATGCTTTGTTCTAGGCCCGTGGAATAAAAGATGCCACTGAAATTATATTTGAAATGTCAAAAGATGAAAGAAAAGATTTCTACAGGACAATAGCTTGGGGTCTGAATCGGCCTCTCTTTGCTGTCTATAGAAGAGTTCTTCGCATGTATGATGACAGAAACCATGTTGGAAAGTATGAAACCCTCTAATGCTGCATGGTTTTATTGGTATGAGTAGGGTCATGTATTTATTCTTGACATGTTCTATGTGAGACAGAAAATTTTAGCCAAATAGACCTAGATCTTGCTAATATGTCACCTCTGCTCAATTCTGATAGATCATCCTTGACAATAGTTGTGTTCAATTCATGGTATTCAAGGACAGCTTTAAAAAACAGACAAACAAAAAACCCAAAAGTAAATAACAGATTCTGATATGATAAGAGGACTTGGACACAAGCATGGATCTGCCGAGATGTAACTTTTTCTGGAGCTGTGACCAGAAAGCAATTGATCTTCACCCCTTATGCACTTGCTTGTCATTCTTTAAAGCAGTGATCTGGTGCCATCCAGAAAGGATTTTATATTTTAGTTTTTGAAGGTAGTTGAAAATAAAAAATACCTTCTCGGTGCTGATACACTTTTTTGATGGAAAGTCAGCTTTATGGTGATGGTGAACTGGGACAGTAAGGAAGAAGCTGTTTATTTGAAAGACTAATGCAGAAAATTCTAATTCTGTTCATAGGGGTAAGGTCATGGAGAATGAGGAATTTTTCTGACAAATAGAGGAATCTTATACCAGTTAACCTTAGAAATGCACTGATGTGGAAAATGACATTTATTCCTCACATTCTTCCAAAGTATTCAGTCAGATTGTTTCTTACAGCTGAAATTCCTTAATCTCTTGTTGTAACTAAATGTGTGCTGTGTGGTTAGTAAAATAAAAATATTTATTCTGTATGCTTTCTGTTTAAAATAATGTCTTTTTATTTACCTTTTGTTTAGGTATACTCCTGAGGAAATTGAAAAGCTTAAAGAGTAAGTTATCTTATGAACAAAGTCACTCTTCCTTGTTTATATTTAGTAGCTTGATCAATTTTTAAAGATTTCCTTATATTAAATCTCTAAAGAGTTTCAAATATATTTGAGTGCTCCAACACTATCCAGAATTAGTGGTTACTATCTAAAGAAGAATGAAACTATATTTGGATTCTTTTAAATTTTTTTCTAATGTGTGTTCAGGACCTAACAATATGCAACAAAGTTCTAAAGTAAGGCTTCTGTTGTAACTAGGAAGGTTTCAGATTTTTACAAGCAGAGTCAATATTGTGGTTATGAGAAACAGAAGTCCCTTTCCTTTACGAAATCTGAACAAAGGTTATTCCTAAAGGAAGTGGCAGATCAAGAGTAGGATCTCCCCTAGGAAGTGTTACAGATACATAAATTATCAATACAGCTCAAAAAGCTGAGTTTTGAGTATGAACCTGATAGATCACGGAGATGGGGCTGCAGACTTTATCCCCTCCTGTACATTTCTGGGGTTGGGCAGTTGGAAGAAACTGTTGGACTGAAGGAAGGGAGGGAATATATTGCATGGCATTGATGGCTCTGTTTGGATCAATTGAGCTAGTTTGTGTCCTTCACAAGTTGCCTGTGGTTCCAGATGTGTCAGAACTAGTCATGGATCAACATTTTAAGCAACCTGCTGTCATATGAAGGAGGAGGATGATTGCTAAAATGATGAACATGATTATGCAGTGTTTTGCTTAGTTTAAATTGTAGGATGCCTGGGTTTTCATCGGGCATTATTTGAATTTCTCAAGTGCTCTCTATGCCGCCTGAAAATCATTGAGGAAGCTGTATAGAATGGAAATCAGCTGTTTATCGAAACATTCATACTGTGTTTAACACACTCATTAAGCCTCACAATCTTCCTGCAAGACAGATAATATGCATTTTATAAGTATCTTGTGGCTTAGCTGGTCCAAAAGGCTTCTAGAAACACATAGGAAAAGGTAACAGAAAATATTGATAGTAAAGTAGCAAAGTGATTTCCTCATTCTCTCTTTAAGCCTCTAAACTGCACATTTGTCCTGTTTTTATTAGAGAATATTTGATACTTCAGTAATTTCCTGACTGGGTATGGTGCTAATGAGCACATTTCTCTTTAGGCTGAGAGTAAAGCATGGTAATGATTGGGCCACAATAGGAGCTGCCCTGGGGAGGAGTGCTTCATCTGTAAAGGATCGATGTAGACTGATGAAGGATACCTGCAACACAGGTGAGGTAAATGCTGGTGTCAGAAATGGATACTCTGGTTAAAATTCTGTCCCTTGTGTTTAATGATTGTAAATCTGCACTGTGTGTTTGGTGTCAAGAGAGAGACCGATGCACTTCAGGAGTAAAGTACTGTTTATTTTGTAATGTATATATTCAAATATAAAGGAAAATTCAGTCAGACCTTATGTGAATAACATCCACTAAATTGATGCATGGTTAATTCACTCCAGCTAATAGAGTTCAGATAGTCTGGATCAGTTTGCTTTGGTCACTATTTGGACAAGTTCTGTGTGGTCTTATTCCTCTGTGAGAGAAAGATAAGAAATTTGGCAGCAGAACAATGGAATTGTTGATTTGTTAATCAAGAATGGATATAATATAAATTGTTAGTAATTGAAAATAGTTGCATCTTCTTCACAAGTTAATATTTGGATCTGGAATAAGGCATTGGACATGGGAATTAAAAGTCTGCTGGCATGTTACAGATCAGAACAGAGGGTATGTGCTGCTAGTTAAGTT
Source organism: Rhabdornis inornatus (assembly GCA_013397075.1). Taxonomy (NCBI): domain Eukaryota; kingdom Metazoa; phylum Chordata; class Aves; order Passeriformes; family Rhabdornithidae; genus Rhabdornis; species Rhabdornis inornatus. The sequence continues at coordinate 163,490 of VWZS01006284.1, read as the reverse complement.
GGAGGGTTTGTCTCTCTTTCAGGGAAGTGGACAGAGAAAGAAGAAAAAAGACTGGCAGAAGTAGTGCACGAGCTGACAAGCACAGAGCCAGGTGACATTGTCACACAAGGTGTGTCGTGGGCTGCTGTGGCAGAACGGGTCGGGACACGCTCGGAGAAGCAGTGCCGCTCTAAATGGCTCAACTATCTCAACTGGAAGCAAAGTGGGGGCACCGAGTGGACCAAGGAGGATGAAATAAATCTGATCTTGAGGTTTGTTATTTTAGTTACTTTTCAAGGTTTGTAATATGTGTTGCTAGCAGGATTCCATTGGGGTCCATTCTGCTGGTTTCCTAGACACTGAAAATTCTAGAACCTTCCAAAAATCACTGCTGTGTTTACAGTTCCCAGAGATTTGTTATTGAACATATTTTTTGTTTTTTGTTTTTTTAGTGAATGTTAGTGTTCGTGAAAGGTGTCAGATTGAAAACCCTGGAGACTGAAGTCTTCTTTATTCCACAGAAAAGGTACAGCACAGGCAGAAAACCATGCAAGCGCTTCCCACACGTTGCCCCACCGATGCGCTTTAACCCTTAACTGGAGGGTAGCTCAGTCTCCCTGCCCGTTCAGTCCTTGGCCTCTCTGCTGAGATGACCAACAAGGGTCAAGTGTGGTGGTGGTTTCTGTGATGTGGACATCTTGTCTACAAAGAGCTAAACTGAGACTGCAAATTAATTTCATGTAGGCCAATAAGCACTGATTGGATATCAGCATCTCTGACTACATTTGAACTGGCAACCTGGTAGTGACTTTGGAAATCTTTTGCTCTCTCCAGCCCTCCTCCCATTTTACCTGCCTTTAACTCAGGCTTTTTAGCCAGTGGATTTTTATGGTTGGGTGGGAATAAAAAGCCAAGACATTGAGGGAATCTAAGGATTACTTACAAAGTAGTATTAACAAATTTACTGAAGACATTTGACATTGACTCAAAACGAGGAGCCTGAGTCCACATTTCAGAATGTGCTGGGTATATTTCTTAGTATCTCTGGTTTGGTCTGTCCAGATATCTTTTACTCATCCTACAGGGTTGGTTTTGGTAGGTTTTTTTGGTTTTTTTTTGTTTTGTTTTGGTTTGGTTTTGGTTTTTTTTGTTTGTTTGTTTTTTACTTATTTCTTTCTTTAGCTAGCAAGAGTGCTCTTACTTTGTTTGTGAAGAGGACTTTTCTTAACTCCCACCAAAATATGTTCCCCTCACTATTCACCTCTCTTTCATATGTTCCATGTACAGATAAGGGCAATTCAGATATTTTTAGTGATTTCAAACACATTCTGCTAGAGAAGACTGTCCCTTATCTGGAGAGCCTCGTACGATTGATTTATGAGAAAGTGTTTAATGCTGTAGTTAACTTCATCTACTTTGGCTAAGAAGCATCTGAGAGAAGGCAAAAATCCGCGTTAAAGATGGATGGTTGTTACTTAGAGGAAAACAAATATCATAACATGAAATTAATTAAGTGAATGTTCAGAGTGAATCTCAGGAAGTATTTCCTGCCTTGGAGATGTGTTTGGAGAATGCTTTTTTCAAAAAGAAAAGATGCAAGTACCACCACTTGGAATGCTACATGATAATCCGATCTAAGACCTAATGTATAAGTAAATAAGGAGAATAATCCTGCATGGCAAGGAGATGGACTGGGTCGTGTAACAGGTCTAGTCCATCTTCTGTTGTTTATGATTCTGCTTGACCTCTGGCAGCGTGGAGCCTTGGAAGCCTGTGTCGATTCCTGAGCTCTGGTGGGCTGGTCACTAGCATGTCGTTCTGCGCTGTTACGTGTGACACGGCCGGACATGTGCGACACCCCTGCCGCTCCGGAGGGCAGTTTCTAACAGGTCAATATTTTCTGTATCCTGCCAGGATAGCGGAACTTGAAGTTTCTGATGAAAACGACATCAATTGGGATTTATTGGCTGAAGGATGGAGCAGTGTGCGCTCCCCACAGTGGCTTCGGAGTAAATGGTGGACCATTAAAAGACAGATTGCAAACCACAAAGATGTTTCATTCCCTGGTAATGTACTACCTGCACACTTCTCTTCTGAAAGCTCCTTTCACATATTTCAAAGGAATAAGGCTGCATTTTGTTGTCTGCTTACAGCATTGCTGGCCAAAGAGCACATTGCTCTTTTGCTGGAAGTTACTGGCCCCTTGGATCTGCTGGCTGAATTGCTCCTACAAGCAATCCTTAAGTGTTTCAGTCAAACAGGCCAAGCTGATGTGTGCAACTAGACAGAGTTTACCATCCCTTCTTCCTTTGGCTAAAGTGAGAGCATGTCTACAAGCAGCTCAGCTGGCAGATCTCAGATGATGCTGATCTTTGGTGTGGAGGGCAGTGACCTCTTCAGGTGGAAGAGGATATGTATCTGCAGCCTAACTGTGGCCTCAGGCTAGACGTGTTGCCTTTACAATGTTAAAATGTAATGCCTGTCAGGTGCTGAGCCTTAGCTATAGGCAGAAGGTAGATCTACTAAGCTGGCTACCCTGAGGAGGAAGGGAGGAATCAGGGGTATAAAGCTCCCTCAAATACATTTCATACCATTTTCCCATTCTGGCTTGGAGAAGCTAGTGCCTAAGCCAAAGGGGTGTCTGTGACCTTCAGACGTCCCTTTGTCTGACTTGGGGAGAGGAAAAAAATCAGAGAGATTAGTCATGTCATAATTAATGAAAGATGTAATTTAATGCACACTTGTGCTGTGCTTGACAGTGTGGTTATATATTAGTCCCGCCTCAAGGCTGCAGCTGAGAGGAGAGCCCTTGTTACCACACATTAATAGGCAGTTGTTGCATCAAATGATTAATAAGATAAATGCAGCACTGAATCAACAGGCTCTGCTCTCTTTTCCCTGACAAAGGGGAGATGTTTAGGCAGTTTGCTGTAATGAATGCTAGAAAAGCTGAGGCCTCAGGTTTTGTAACCTGCTCTTGTGTCAGCTGCTCGTCCAGGAAGGCCAAAGCAGTCACAGAGAAGGGTGGGTGGTTCTGTTGGAGAAATGGGCCTCCTAATGCACAGGTGAAGAATTGTAATATAACCACTTGGGATTCATTCTCTCTTGCTCCCTATTTTCAGTGACATTTCTGTCTCAAGCTCTTGAACAAATCTGCTGCCTTATTGTAGAAGATTGGAGGATTTACTTCTGGTGGTAGCATGACACAGCTAGTGATAGTGGCACTTGATTGTAGCTTAGGGATATAGCATGCATCATTTTAGAGAGTTCCAGAATTTTATGGGCTGTGTGTTCTTTTTTTCCCTCAAGCATCATGAGATGCCTGGGTTCCACGAGGAAATCTAGTTCACTGCTGTAGTTGGCTGTAAGTGGTCTATGTATGTGCTAAATTTCTAGTTTATGCATCTCTGGAGATTGCTTAAGTTCCAGTTTCTGTAGGATTTTGTTTTTCTTTTCATCTTGGGTAAATCACCAATTGCAGCATTTCAAATGTGCTTCTTCAGCCTGCTTTAGCATGCGTGTTTTTTCTCTCAGTGCTGATAAAGGGTCTTAAACAGCTCCACGAGAACCAGAAAAACAATCCAGGGCACCAGCTTCCAGAGAACAAATGTGGCAGTGGCTTAGCAAACACGAACTCCAGCTCGGGGGTGCAGCACGTGCAGATCCGGGTGGCTCGCTTGGAGGAGAGCACAGGCAGTGCCCCGAGCCCCATGGCAGCTCTGCAGATCCCAGTGCAGATCACCCACGTCTGTAAGTACTGAAACAAACCACTCACAAAATATGAAGCCTGCCTGTGTTAAGGTCGTGAAGGAGGAGTGAGCATGTCTTAAAGAGTTGTATCAATTCTCCCTTAGTCATGCCATAACTTCAGATGAAACATTCCTGTGTTCCTGTTTCTAACTTAGGCAGACATAGATGTTGCTGTGACAGTAGTTCCTAGAAGCTACAGTTGGAGCACCTGGACACAGGTGTTGTAGGTGTCTATCTGCGTGTGTGCACACAGGAGTTTGCCACATAACATGTTCTTTAAAAAGCCTTCAGTACACAAACCTCTTAATGAAGATAGAGTATGCATGTTTATTCCTTAAGTTGTTTCTGGTCACTCTTGTGCAGAACAATGAACATCATGTAGAAGTTCTCCTTTTGTAAATTACATAGACTGCTAAGACCCTAAGTTCCGATGCAGGGCACTGAAGAGAAGGTATAAGTGTTTTTTTCTAGTCCTTTATTATGCAGTTATTTCTAGACACAAATACTTGGAAAGTGTTAGTTGCTAAGTCACACCAACATTCAGCCAGTGTTCTGCTAAACTACTGTATTTTTTTTTTAAGTTGATGCTTTCCATGCTCTTAAGGATGAACTTTGCTCATTACCATCAATTATCATTGATTACCAGGTCTGCTCTGCATGTAGTTCTTACAAAGTAACTCCAGTCACATGTAGTCTGTCATCTGCACTGTATATTGTTTTGCGCCATTGGTAATTTGTAAATTTTATTAAGAGAATTTAGTGTTTTGGTCTTGCTGATTACCAAATTAGTTACAGAATATTCTGAGCTGGAAGAGATCCACATGGGTCATCGAGTCCCAGCTCTTAAATGAATGGCCTGCACAGGGGTTGGGCCCATAGGCCTGGCATTATTAGCACTCTGCTCTGACCAGCTGAGCTGAGTTGATCAGTCTACAAACTGATTCTTCAGACTATGCCTGAATACGCATTTGGCAAACAATTTTCTGATTATAATTTTGTTAGGTCAATCTATCTTAATCTATTTATTAAGTGCTATTTTCATTTTATGTGGTTTATTTTCTAATTAGAATGACAGATGACACCAAGCCAAGGATTTTTGGTCTGTCATAGTATGTCAGTATTCTCAGACTGAATGAAGCTTGATCGAAGCTGATGGGTTTTGATGAGCAGGCAAGATGGGCGGAGATCCTGGAACCTTTAGTCCTTTCTGGATTGAATCCTCTAATGGTTATTTTGTGACTTCACTTGCCCATGTCTGCCTAACAAGCCTTTTCCCCCATTTTAGTCTGCTTTTCTGAAGAATTTCTGGTTGTGTAATCACAGTGAATTTTGTATTGTGTGTTTCGTAGTCCCAAGAGAGCTGAACCTATCAGCCACTTTCAGCTGCATTTGCTGGAAGGCTCAGGGTTTCAAAGGGGCAATTCCTGAGGTTTAATGAAAGTACTGGCTGGGTGATTGAAAGGCCACACTTTACAGCTCTCTGCTACTGAGTACCAGGAAATCTGCAGCAGGAAACCTTGAACATGCCACTACAACAATAAAAGCTTCAAAAACGGAGCTTTTATCTTCTTAAGAGACCAAAATTACTGTATTTTGCAGCCACAGAGTCTGAGATGGCAAAGTTTCCAGTGCTTGGGTCACTGTTATCATCTTGTAGATCTTTTCCCCTTTTGGTATTTAGGAAATTACTGGAAAGCCCCAGGCAGTTTCAGCTTCCTGGAACTTGTGATTTTTTTTTTTTTAAGAGTAAGTAGAAATCATAATTATGGTTATAAAGTTTTGAGTACAAGTTGTTTGGACCTAAGAATCTTCAAATACCTGGTACATCAACTGTTTTCAATGCTTCTGTTCACTGCTTTTAGAATTAGTGGACCTAATTGCATAAATAATTACATAGTTGTAGTAAGAGTACTTACAGCTTTTATACACTGCAGTCATAACATACAGGATAGGCAAATATCTTGGGAAGTATCTGATGTTTCATCGGGGTGGACATAGTGTGGAGGGCCGAAAAGATTAAAAATACAAAAAAAGAAAAAGAGGTCTGTGAGAAACACAACAGTATTAAGCCTGACACCAGTTTAAAACAAGCAGTAAATGATCCAAAGGATATCATTACACCAAAGGGTATTGTTGCATTAGAACCTCTTGCAAATCTCATTACAAAAAGTAATTAGACCATATCAGAAACTTTGTCTGCTTTTATCTCTGTGTACTAAAGCCATACTTACTTTCTTTTGCTCTTTTGGATTGTAGAATGCGCTCTTTAAATAGTATTGCATCTTGGGTACCAATTAGAGAACCTTGTCATTAGGATTGCAGCCAGTTTTGTTTTTTCCTCTTAGGGGAATTAACAGTACCCTGCCATGTATTAATTATAGTATGTTATGCTCTCTGCAGGGCTGAACATTCTGTTTACATACTTTTCCTTTTTTTTTCCCCTTCCTTTTGCAGCTTCCACCGATTCCCCTGCTGCTGCTGTTGACTCTGAGACAATAACGCTGAACAGTGGAACACTACAGACCTTTGAGATTCTTCCAGTAAGTAACTTTTGTTTATTACTGTGTTTCTGTGTTTTTTTCTTTGCAGCCCAGCTACTTCTTAGACTATAAAACTCTGCATTTCAAAAAAAAAAAAAAGGGAGGTTTTCAGATAGAAAGAAAAAGCTCCCATCCAAACAATTCTGCGATTCTGTATCACAGTTCTACGATTGTCTCAGTTCCATTGTCCTGGAATTTATAGCACAGTTTCTCTTCCATCTCAATGCAAAAGTAAGTTGAATTTTTTCCTTTTTTACCTGCTGTTGTACAGCATAATACAGACCTGCTGGGCTCCTGCCCTTAATACTTGCCTTGGTAGCCTAAGGCTACAGATGAATTTTTTTTTCTGCTTTTTGAGTGCAGTGCAGCAGTTAGTGCAGAAGGGATTGGGTTGATACGGTGATTTTCCAGGGGAGTTACAGTTAGGCTGGTTCATATAAATCAAAATGCTCCAGTAAGTCCTGGGCAGTGCGTTTGGGTATTAAACCTTTGTTGTTATTATAGTCTTTCCACCTCCAGCCGACTGGGACACCAGGTACCTACTTACTGCAGACAAGCTCGAGCCAAGGCCTCCCTTTAACGCTGACAACGAGTCCCACCATGACCCTGACGGCCGCGGCTGCTCCAGCCTCTCCTGAGCAGATCATCGTTCACGCCTTATCTGTGAGAGCTCTGGGCGGGGACAGCACCGGGCTTTGGGCACTGGGGGAAGGGGAACATTGTAATGCAGGGCCCTGCACATGCATGTTAAACTTGCAAAGCAGTTCTTAAGTCTTAACAATGTTACTTTGCTTAAAATCCTGATTAAGAGTTTGGGGGTTTGTCTGTTGTTTTTAAAAAGCAACCTCAGGTTGCTTCATAACTTAGCTTAGTGAGGAAGTTCTGAACAGGATGTCTCCATTTAGTGGCTTGCTCCCCAGCAAAGCCAAATCTTGTTGTTTTTTGATGTTTTCAGTTACTCTCACAAATAGATACTGGTCCACAGCACTTGGATAGTAGTGACAGGTATTACTTTTTGTTAGAGGGAGGGAAAGGGAAGCAAACTGGAGGTTGAATCACAAAAGTGATGAAAAATTCAGTGGAAAAAGCACTGACCTTTTGAATCTATAGTGATCCTCACCTGAATGGTTGCCTCATTCATATTATTATGTGTTTACTTTATTTGTGACTTAAAAAACACCTGACACCACATTCAGTTTACAGAGTTATCCTTTAGGAACAGGAAAGGTCAACCGATGATCTGGGCTGACATGCTGTATATATAAAACTCTAAATTACACTTAGCAATTGGAATCTTTTTTGCTTGTATTTGCTTGAAAGATTTGTAGGTAGTTGCAGCAAAGTCTCTGACCTTTTTTGGGGTTTTGTTTGTCTCTTTTTTGCAAATGCTGCTCACAGCCAGAGCATTTGTTAAACACAAGTGACAACGTCACAGTGCAGTGCCACACGCCGAGTGTCATAATCCGCACCGTTGCTGCTGAAGACATCTCCTCCTCTGTCACCCAGACAGAACTGACTGTGGATTCAGACATTCAGTCAGCTGACCTGACAGATCCTCCAGATACCCTAGGAAGAAATACTTTCCCACATGATATCCATCAGTCCAAGCTGAGTGATGAAGAGCAGTCAGCCTACAATGAAGATGATGCTTCCAAATTTAGCAGCAGGAATAGTAGAGAACTGATGGATGGAGTTATGGTAAGAACAGAGGAGGAGATTGCTGATGCTAGCCTGAAACAGAATGAGGATTCTCAATCTGATTTACCCAGCACTTACGTTACTGAGGTAAGGGAGGGAATTACACTTCATATTTTTTCCCATTTCTGCCTGGAGATTTATTTCATTGAATCTGTGGCCTTTATGTTAAGCTATTCATGTGAAATATCTTAGTGATCTCGTTTATATTGGTAGCTGAAGGAAGAAAGATGGAGAGAGACTATTCATAAGAGCATATAGTGACAAGACAAGGGGAAGTGGCTTCAAACTGAAAGAATGTAGGTTTAGATGATGTATTAGGAGAAAGTTCTTTCCTGTGGGAGTGGTGAGGCACTGGAACAGGTTGCCTAGAGGAGCTGTTGGCTCCCTCATCTCTGGAAGTGTTCAAGGCAAGATTGGATCAGGCTTGGAGCAATCTTCACATTTCAATCTTCAAGGAGTCCCTTCCCATCCAAACAATTCTGTGATTCTGTATCACAGTTCTACGAGTATTTGCTGAGATCCCCTATCCTTCAGCTTTGTTGGTGTGTTATGACTATGAAAGTAACAGCATTTAATTTGATGCTGAGCCTTATATTTTACTTCATCTGGAGCACTGAACACCTCACTAGCTGTGGAGTTGCTTCACTACTCAGGGTACTTCTGCATGGTGACAGTGAAAAGGTGGAACATTGGTGGCGCTGAACAGTTGCCTTCAGGTGATTCCTGTTTGATGTTGTTGCTTTAAACTGGGCTGTTAATTGTCCAACACACCTACATCAATGGATAGATTGAGCCAGGGAGCTGAGCTAGAGTATTTAGGTTTTGCTTTATGAGTCTAATACATACTTCAAGATGTACCTCAGTTTCCAGTCTTGAGGACTTCTGTTAAACATACTGCTCCAGTCAAGTATCTGTTAAATGGGAATTTGAAGCATTAAGCTGTTTCTCTCTCTGGCCTCAGATATATTAATCTCCAACACCTGAAATGCAGAAACCAAATGATTACAGGTATTTGGGTTGTTTATACTAAGTTTCTCAATCTTTCAGTTGCTGGAATTATGAAAATTACTAAGTCACAGAAAACAGAGGTGCTAAAAGAAGATAACACTCTTTAGTGGGTAGAAAATTCCTCTTCCTTTACAGGTTTCATTAGGTTGGAATTTGGGAAAAGATGAGTTAGAGTGAAATACCTGTTCCTGTTTTTAGAACACTGTTCTCCAAAGTAGCTGCATTTCTGCTTTGTCAGCCTTGAAAATCCATCATTAATGTGCTTTGGCTTGGTCTTTGAAGAAGTTTCTAATAGACAGTGCATATCTGTTATTCTATTACAAAAGGGAGAATCTTTGTACTTCTCAAATTTGCTACTACAGAAGTATCTGAATCCTGAGTACATCCAAAGCTAGGGATTATTCTTTCATTTTCCTCTTTCTGTGTCATGGTTACAATTGTGGTAAGATTTTCAACATTTGAGGCAGACCATCAGCTTTCTATTATTTTAAAAGTTCAGTTTCTCGAGGTAGAATTAATAAACTTTTGATATTAACCTCGTTCCTAATTTAACTTTTTACAAATTGCTCATGGCTAGCAGAATATAAAACTAAACTTTTTCTTCTATACAGAAAAACAAACTGAATTTGTAATTCTAATTTGCCTTACCCTTCAAGTCAGATTCAAGTTTAACATGTGTACTTAAATTCTAGGAAATAGTGAACTGTCTGTGAGTAACTCTCAGTGAAAAGTTACTCTAGAAAAACATGCCTAAATTTTGTTTTCTTTAAGTCAGTGTTATTTTTATGAGCTTGCCAGGGTTGTATTGTCACTGTGGGTGGGTAGTGGGAGGCAGGCAGTCATGCTGCAGGGTTTTATTATTTCTGGCTGGGAAAGGTGCCCATTTGCCACAATGGCTTCTTTAGTTTTTCACGCCTCCTCTTCCCAGTTTCAGGCCTTACAGCCCAGTGCTGCTGGTGGGCAGAGCTGTGCTCTGCTGAGAGCTGCTCCTGCAGGTCAAGGCACACCCTGTGGATGGGAGCTGGTGCAGTTCACTAAGCTGCAGCACAGGTTGTCAGCCCCTCTTCAGCAGCACCAGGGAAGGGGTTTTCAGGCAGCTGCCTTTGCAAAAACACTGTGGAGTTATGTAGGGAAAAAATTTTTCTACAAAAAAACAAGGTAGAGGAACATCAAGATTTTCTTAAATATAGAGGGCTGTAACCTCTCCTCAACAATTCCTGCTTCCTCTGAAAACAGTGATAAATCCAGGTACCTTCCATTGTGTCAGCAGCAGTTGCTAGCAGTCTACATCAGGGATTCCTGAAGTTTGAACAGACCTTACACGTTACACACAAAAACTGGAATCCAGATATCTCTGCTGATTCTGGCAGTACTGCGTGGGATGACTTTACACTGCATTTGTGGAACCAGGAGTGTGCTATGACACTGAGTCAGCCAGATGTGTTGTTGCCATTCCAGTACCACAGGAGCCAGGGAAGAGGCAGCAGCAGCAGCAATGGCAGGACTGGAAGAGAATGAGGGTATTGACAACTTGTACCTGGAAGGAATCAGTGTGTTGCCAGTCTTCTGGTATCACGAGGTTCAGAAAAAAAAAGTCTGGAGCCAGCCTCCAGCCAGTGACAGACCAAGCAAGGCACAGCAAATAAAGTGGCTCTTTTGAGCTCTGTGTTCAGTGTCAGTTAAAACTTCACAACAGGAATTGTGAAACTTAAGGTAAAGCTGTTGGGTTTGTGGAGCAGGTAAGTGCTACTAAGATAATGCTTCAGTCTCAGAGCATCTAGACATCAAGTAGTGGAAAAGCCTAATTATTCCTCTTTACAGACACAATATTTGACTTGCAAGATGATTTTATCACCACCTTGCAGTGTCTCCCTTCTTCTCCACCATTGCTCAACAGGGTAAAATTCTTCTCATCTTGTTTTTGGATGCCTGCACTAAGAAGAAATGTGCCCTGTAAATGCTGAAATAAACTATCTCAGGTGCTGACATTTCAATTTATTGCTTATTTTGGAGTATGGCTGAGCAGTGCAGGTTTTTGTTTATGCTACCAGGAATGCACTCTCATGGCTTGTTCTGTGTTGTGCAGGACCTGGGTTCCCCAACAATAGAAGAACAAGTTGATCAGCCTACAATAGACGATGAGACTGTGCTTATTGTTCCTTCTTCCCATGGTTTTATCCAGGCAACGGATGATATAGATAGTGAATCAGTCTTGCCCTTGACAACTCTGACAGGTATGACAGTCCCTTTCATTGAAAGCATGTATAGAGCTTTTGAGTCTCTGCAGACAACATTTCATAACTCCTTGCTTTCTCTTAATAATTTTACATATCAGTGCTATGAAACTTCAAGTAACCTAACAAATACCCCTCTCCAGAGGAAAGATCTCCCTGTAGAGCCATCAGAGGGTCAGCACTGATAGTGTAGTATCTGATGGATGCAAATGCAAGTCACACCATTGCATCCACATCCATCCATATTGGTCATCACTTACCTGCTCTAAAGATACTCAAAACCCACCTGGGTGTGGTCCTGTGCAACATGCTCTAGCTGAACCATCTTTAGCAAAGAGTTGGACTAGAGGATCTCCAGAAGTCCCTTCCAACCCCAGCTGTTCTGTGATCCTGTGAAACTAGGAATTGTAAACTGCCTAGTTTGAGCAACACTGCCTATAATTGGTTAGAATTCCAGGTTACATTTCCCGTCTCCTGAGTTTGTATTTTATATCTTGTTATAATGGCACAGCAATAGTTCTAATGCTTTTTGTCCTTTGACAGATCCTATCCTACAACATCATGGAGATGGGTCACACATTATTGGCTCATCATTGGGCAGTCCTGACTCGGAAGATTCAAAGGATGTTGAGGATTTAGTGAGCTGTCACTGAGAAGCAGCAATGGTGTCCATTTTCTATTGACCATGTTTGCATTGTGAAATTAGTTACAACCCTGTGCCACGTTTCCAAAGAAAGCAGTCACAGTCTGTCTCTTTGAACAGAAGCTTCCAGTGTGAGATGACTACAGTGCACTTTCTCAGCTCAGGCTGTTTCCTTCATCCGGGAGGGAGGACTGAGCCACCAGCCAAGGCCTGAGGTGCCACGTCTCACTGGGGTGTTGAGTGTTCTGAAGAGCCTCTGTTGCAGTGCCCACAGTGCTTGGATCTGGTCAGTTCTGATCTGACTTGTTACTGATGTGCTGAACTGCACACATGGAAAACTGGATAGAAGTCAAGGATTGTGGACTGTAGCCTCTTAGTGCCACAGCAAGTATTAGTTTGCACAGGTTTCATGAAGAATGGATGAGGATTTTTGCACTTACTGACTCTTGTAATACATGGAGCAAGAGACTGTTACATTTCAGGAAGGAGTGAGTTCCATCAAAGACTTCAGGGAGCATGGGCAGCATCATGAAGCAGTGGTGTGTATTCCCATCTCACCTGACTTGCTAGTATGTTTGTGGCATAGGAAGAAGGCAGAAGCTTATGGGACGTGCCTGTTCCTGAGGAGTCCATTGCTGGCAATGGACAGCTCTGAAAGATCACTTGTGGAAAATCTTTTCTTGGTTTTTTGTTGTTTTTGTTTTGTTTTGTTTTGGTTGGTTGGTTTTTTATTTTTTTTTCTCTCATCACTACAGCAAGCTAAATAAAAAGGGAAGGGCTATGAGAAAGGGAAGCTACTGGGACCCACCAGCCTCCCCCCCGGCAAGCTTGGAATTTCTTTGAGATTGTTGTGAGTAGGTTGGAACATTTGTCTCTGTCACTGTTTACCTGACACTACCAGCCACCTATCCAGATGTGATTTCTGCATCAAGTTAGTAAATGGGGAGTGGTGTGAAGGTGGCAAAGTCTTGGAGGAGTAGCTCTGTGAGAGTCTGGACATAGGGCCCCGAGGCAAAGGAGGCCAATTAATTCCTGCATTGTTTGAAACAGACACTAGGCTGAACAGCAGCCTGTTAGCTAGGAATCAAGAGAAAAAGCTATAGAAACTAAAGACTTGTATAAATTATTTTATTTATTTCTGTAATTAGCTCTTCATAATCAAGAGTTGGTCTTTTTCAGTCTGTGGTTTTGTTAATGTGAAAAATAAGTTGTAGTTTTAAATGGTTGCCTAGGGAACAGAAACAATTGTATATTCAGTTTCAACAAAATAAAGAGTATTTGTCTTACTTGACTGTAAGATGCCATTTATTTATACTGCCACAGATCTGTTCAGTGCTGCAGTTTATTTGTACAGTAATAAAAAAAGTGCAGTTTTTTCCAAAATGAAAAAGCTTGTGCCATTCTGAAACATCAGTACAACTGGAATGTTCATTAAGCGCAACAGTAGCTCTTCAAAAAAAAGCAGAATGTCACGTCTTATGGCAATAATTCTCCCCAACAAGAGGGACATTACATATACATTTACATGAAAATCATGTACTGATTTATCCTTGCACAACCCACTTCTTTCCTCTCAGGCTGATGGTTCTCACTTAAATGCCTTGAGTAGAGCTGAGAGCTGAGCTGGAAGCAGTCTGACACAGTAGCATCATTGCTGGGTATTCCCAATGTCCTTCATTTATCCACTTCATGGAAGTACAGGTTGGCACATATACATAACATGACAATAGAAAACAATATGTAGTAAATTAGATTTCTAAATTTGGGTTCCAGGTCTCCTTGTCGATACCAGTAGATCTAGAAGAGAAAATGAGTTTGTATTATTTCAAAAAGCTGAGTATTCTGAGGAAACTTTGTTTGGTAACTGAATTGGCAACTTGCAGGTTTAGTTCTGTTTTTTTTTTTCTTCATGTAAAACAATCCAGCTTCCTCTGGCCAGAGAGACTGAGTGTGTGTGTGTCTGTATGTGAAACTGGCCCTGAGGACACGCGCTGTCTGGTCAGCTTTGCTCAGAGGGAGGGAGAGTGAGTGGCTTAGCTGGGGGTGTTTTAACTCAAAGCTGGCTACACCCTGGTGGATGAGGACAAACATCAGCTTTGCACTAACACAGTCTATTGTGGGCACGAGCTGTAGGATCAAAAACTGGGACTGACCAGGCAATGCAGAGCAACTTCCCAGCATAGCCGGCAGTGAGGGGCACAGGGCTGTTCCAGGTCACAGCTGGAGGAAGGAGAATGCTCCAAGTATGAAGAGCTACAGCAGAGGAAGGAGGCATCAATGTGCCTGCCCATGGAAGGGGAGTTGGACTAGATGGTTTTTGACAGCCCCTTCCAACACAAACCATTCTGTGATTCTATGAACTCAGACCTGCCAGTTCCCTTTGCCAGTGCTTGGGACCAACTCTCTTGGAATTCTGCAGTTGTTGAATAGAGGAACATCTTCCACTTGCCGTAGCTTCCTACCTCTGTAACTCATCCCTTGTGTTTGAAAGGTCACTGACTAATGTAAGTGCATGGCTGATCCCATTTCAAGTGTCTTCTGCAGCACAGTCCATCTCTGCATTCCCATTTCAGTGCTCTGCTCCCTGGTTTCCTACTCTGTGTCTCCACTGGCAGCTATGGGTGGCAGTGCCACAGAGGTGACAAGTCTTGCACTACACCTGGGCTGCAGGAGTTGGCTCAGTTCACACACTTCCTCTGCAGTAAATACAAAACTCATTACCACTCCCTCATTGTCAGCTTGTGTTACGGAGGCAGGAAAGCTTTTCTAGGAGAGTGTAAAAAAGAAGGCAGCACCACGTAAAGCAGATTTTATTCAGAGCCATCGACTCAAAAGCATGGCAAACATGGCGGTACTTACAAGAATGCCAGCAGAAATGCAACACAAGGAGATGCAGAAAGCAAAAAATACATTCACAGGTTTTGGAGGTAGTTGCGGGAAGACAAAAGCACTGATTAGAGTGACCTGTGTGGAGGAAAACAAAGATGAAGATTTCACTCTGGCCAGAGCTGCAGTGAGAAGAGGCTCAGCCCAAGGGCTGGAGCAGCACAGCGCTCACGTCCTGATCTGCACACCCCTCCCTGGCCTCTGACTCCCACCCCTGAGGCACTGTAGGAAAATGTGCAAGTCTGGAGGAAAACTGCTTTGATACAGCTGCACACTGAGAGGAGTGGAAAAAAAACAATGAAAGCTTTGCCACTCTGGCTTATTGCCAGAAACTACCCTCCAAGTAGGCATGAGGCCATCAGGCCCGGGGGTGCACACTGCCCATTTAGGAGCATCCCTTCAGCCTCCTGTTCCACCAGCTGGCACCTCACCTGTCCCCACAGCCTCCCTGCACCTCAGCTCTCCAACAATACCCCCTGTGGACCACACAACTGATGGTCTCCAGTTTGTCTTTAAAGCTTGCGGAAAGCACAGCTCAACACAAAGGGACAAACTTTGGAAAGACTTATATAAGCCATAAATAGAGGACAATAAATCATAAATAGAAGGAAATAGAAGCAAACGCTCTCCTGGCACATAAATGCTTTGTTGTCTTACCCAGCCTGACGTTCAGCCAGGATGGGCAATCTACCAGGGAACTTAAAAGATTTTATTGCAGCTCTTGAAGAAAGGTATTCCCCTTATACTGTTGTCAAAGAGTTTCAAAAGACAGATATGTCCCAAAATGACTGCCTGCCCTAAATCAGAGCCTCTTTGGTCATTGGAAGTTGCACCACCCGTTTTGGGGGAGGAATTCTGGTTTTCTCTCTGTCACTTAAAGATGCAACATGGGGTGGGATGGAAGATACTTACTACAAGTAGCAAGGTTGTTAAGCCACCAACAATTAGATTGATGATTCTGTCCTGAAGAAAAGAGAAGAGTATTATGTGTACCTAAAAAACCAACAACAAAAAGCCCCCCCAAACTACATAAAACAGAGCATTAACCAACAACACTGAGAGCATCAGCCAGGATCCACATTATCCCCAGCACACCATCAAGGCTCCCTGGTCAGCTCTGCCACACAGGAAGGTTTCCCCTCCCTCCACGGACCCCAGGGAGGTTGTACTGGTCAAGGCTTCGTGCAGCAGGTTTGCTCATTTGCAAATGAGTGGCTTCTCCACTATGTCCAAATTGATTACAGTTGTGCAAATTATATTTAATTTTTTTTTTTAAGTGGGAGTGCACAGATGGAGGTTGTCAGAAAAAGCTGTTTTTAGCCTCACTGCCTGAGAATTAATAGACTGATAGAATCTTAGGTGGGAATTTGTGGGCTGCTGGCAAGGAGGTGAAGTGTTGCCCACCCTAACATCAGCAGATCTGAAGATGCCAGTGGCTCTGCTTGGACAGACAGATATCCCCCCACACTCCTTTCTGCTGCTCCTGATGAATATAAAACAGCTGGGAGGACACAAGCCTTTTGCACCTGGGAAGAAAGATCCCTCAGTGACAGCACCACAGTCCCATCCCAGTGGCATCAGGGCAGGGACTGGCTGTGACACTGGGCTGTGTGACCACTGGCTCAGAGGAGCACCCACAGCAAGACCCTGTACTGATGAACCTTCTGGAGTAAAAAACAAAGGAAAATGAGAATATTGCAATCCCTGCCAGCACACTGCCTCCTCCCTGGTGCTGCTCTGAGTACAAACATGTATCATCACAGTCAGACTGGGCTGCACACAGCCAGGTGTGACACCCCAGATGGCTGACAACTCAGATCAAAGGCTAAAAGAACAGCTACAGCAGAGCAAATGTGCAGAGAGAAAACACTCCAGACTTTGATTAACTGTACTGAGAGTCATGAAGTAGGTATGGTGAAAAGAAAGTGAGAAAAGAGTTTGAGCAGTGAAAGCATTTTGCTCAAGACACCCCAGCCAGCAGGCAGGGCAACACAGGCTTCCCTCCACCTGCACTTGCACCCTTCTTCCCTCCTAGAATTTGGATTTGTAGAGGGAGAATTCCCAGGTCATGAAGAAGTAAAACATGACAGCAGCAGGGCACTAGAAGAAAGCAAAGAGGAGGCAGAGAGCAGCAATTCATGTTTTTGTGGGACACCACCAGCCCTGACCTGAGGCTTTGTGGAGCTCACATTAAGGTGGTTCAGGAACAGGTGGATGCTGTGCCCTGGTTGTGTTCATCCCCAAGGGCCACAGCAAGCAGACTCTGAAACCTCTTCAACAGTCCCCAACTCCTCTTTGTAAAACAAAACCACTGGTGCTCCTGTAGCTCAGAGGCCCCAAGCTGTGAGGGAACTGCAGTGGCTGCAGCAGTGGGAAGTGACCCCCCCTCCAAAGGACATTGTCACCAACATCCCCTCTGCAAGGTCCTCACCAGCCAGGCACAAACCCCTTCTCCTCACCAGCATTTCCACACACGGAGTTGGCAATACAACTGAGACCCAGCTATGAGATACCACCACTGACCCCAAAAAAGGAACCAAGACAAGTAACTCCAGGCAAGTAAGCAACTTGAAAAATGCAAGCATGATATGCTCTTGTGGAGAGCATATCATGACAGCTCAGGAGTCCAGCTGAGCTGTCATGATATGCTTTCCACAAGAGCATATCATGACAGCTCAGCTGGACTCCTCCTCCTCACCTAAAATAAATTAAAGAACTCAAAGCTAACTTTAATTTAGGCAGGACATGGAAGGGTCCTTACCCCAAAAGCCACTCCAGCACCAGGAGAGAATGGCAGTTTTGCTCTGCCCTTGCCCTGCAGACCTGGCTGAGCCCACCAAGGCAATGTTACAGAGGGGGACCAGAACTGGCATGCAGGCTCAGCTCCTCCCTTCAGGGTGGCAGGAGGTGAGCAACTGGATCCCTTGTGCCATGAGGAGATGGTTTCCAACAACAGACATAGCAGGAAATGCCAGGGAGCCAGCTGCAGAACAGCAGTGGGTCACCAACCTGCAGAGCTCACCTGGTGAGCACAGAGTCACAGCCAGCTCTGCAGAGAGCTCGGGGGGATGGACACACAGTCAATCACCATCCAGAAACTCAGCCATGACTGTGCTCCTAACTAACCAGAGACCCACTGTGTGAGGACAGACTGGAGTGACTGGAGAAAACAAGGGAGTCAGACTTGACAGTGGTCATGGAGCATTTGTCTCTTACTATTTCAGAATGGGAGAGAGCATCCCCAGCACAGGGACCTCTCATCTCACACTACCGACTGATGGACTTCCCAGTGACAGCCAGATCAGGTATGGATGCTGGCAGTGGAGCACATGGTGTCCAGTCCCTGTGGCCAAGGCATCCCCGTCCCTGTGCTTAAACCTGTGGTCACTCAAATTTCCCAAACGCACTGCCGGCAGAAGAAGGTATTTCAGGATGCAGGGATTAGAGACACTGATCCTGAAATCCTGGGCTTGGCAAAGCAGTGAGAGGCTGTATTCCCCAGTGCCTGCTGACACTTCAGCCCCAGGCAGCTTAGCACAGCAAAAAGGTTAAAAATACTCAAGCAGAGGCCAAGACGGCTAAAGGGATTGGGGATGACAGAGCCTTTCACCTCCACACTGTGTCCAAGTGCACAGCCCAGCTTGGGCAGACACTCCTGGATACTGGGCACACAGAAACTGTCTGTGGTGAGCCTTGTGTCCTACATGGCACCCAGCTGGCACAGCCAGCTCTTATGACCAGAACAGCTGATTCAGGAAGGATTTTTCTCCAGCATCACTATGTACTGTAATAGCTGCTAGAGTAAAAAGACAAAAAACCCCAGCAGGCACCAAAACAGAGAGCCTGCAGCTGCTTGCGGTCACCTGGACCAGCACAGGGTACTGGCATACACACACCATCTTCTGATACAGCCCAGCAGTGCCTCCATGGGGGTCCCCATTCAGCCAGCCAGCTGCCAAGATGTGGTGAGCTGTTGGCCAGACAAGAGAATTCCATGTTTCACTGTTGCACAAGATGCATTTTGAAACAGGAGGGTTTCTGCCCTCTCCTCCTACTCTGGGGAGGGTGTTGCAGGGGCTGGAGGCATCAGACTTCTCCCAGTGAGCCTCTGCAGTGCAGAGGTCTCCCTCCATCTGCCTCTGGGAAAGGGACATAAGGTCAGGAAGCGTCAAATCCTTGCAAAGCAGGCGGGATTCTTTAGGATCCAGGATTCTTTAGGATCTGGGTCAAGGTTACTTGGAGCAGCATGGAAACTGAGGCTGGAATGAGACTATTATCTGCACTCCCTTCACGGGCTCTGACAGAGTGGCAGCTTTGCTCTTTGCCCCATTCCAGCTCGGTACCTTCCATCCTTGCATCCTCCAAGTTAACTGTGTCTGGGCTGAGCCCACAGGGAACCCAGCAGGGGCTTGGCCAGGACAAGGGAATGGGCAGGTCCCCTGGAGCATGGGTACCTGGTGCCATCTCTGCAGGAGTGACAGAAAGGCCATTTTTATGCCTTACATCAGCAAGTCCAGATGGTCAGCAGCCATTGCAGCCCCCTGCAGCCGTAGGGGATACCTGAATGCAGTGCCAGACCCCACCTGGTGGAATTGCAGGCAATACAGACTGTGCTCAGGGCCATGCTGGCCACCCACCCACTGCAAGACACGGGGACTTCCTGGTGTGTCCTCAACAGCTCATCATTCCCATCCCAAGCTGCTCAGTCTCTCTATTGCTTTCTGCTTCCAACCCACAATTAACTCCCACCCACTCAAATGCTCCCACCATGGAGAAACCCAACTTTCAACTTCTTTCCTGACAAGTGCTGCACCTGTGACTATCTGTCCCCTCTTTGCCACCGTACAGCTGTGCCTTTGCATTGTCTGCATCCCTGGAAACCACAGCTGAATCCACAGCGCCTGGCATTCATCAGCACTGTGTTGCTACACTCTTCCCACCAGCCACTTCTGTGGTACCATCTTGCCCCAGTCCCTGCTCAGCAGTGGCACAGGAAGGCAAGCTTGGCAGGAGCAGCTGGACCACAGCAGGGCAAGGAAGCAGATGTTGCTGCCCATAGAGTGGCTTTACCCTTAAAATCACCAGCTTGGAGACCAGGAGAGTGCAAGAAGGCAGGAAGAGGGAATCCCCATCTCTACATCCATTTCCAGTTGCTGGCAAGGGTGGGAGACCCCTAATTTTGGGTGCAGGGCTTCCCGGGGCACAAGCACTGTCCCTGCCCTTCCCTGTGGCCCCAGCCCGAGCAGAGGATCCAGGTTTGCCAGTATCAGCCATCACTTGCAGAGACCCAAAAGGAGAGCTGGGGCAAGGGCAGATGCACTTCTCCCGGCAGACCTGCTCCCATTTAAAGGCAAAGTTTAGCTTTTCCATTTCTGACAGAGAACATTCCAGCTCGGGACCTCACCAGCGTCCGTTTCCAAGCAACCCCAGTGAACCGAGGAGGAAGCGACCCCTGGCCAGCACAGTGATCCCTTGTCTGTCGGACACGGGTACAGCAGCGAGACACCATTGGCTGCTGCTCGGCCCCTATGACAGGTTCCAAAAAAGCCACAGGAGACAGGCAGGGGGTGAAGTGCAGGACGAGGACGCTGGATCCCCGTTAGAGACCAGGAACCGAAATTAGCATCCCACGTTTATTATTTACCTCTCTCCTTTGCGTGGCTGGAAAAAAAGCAGGGCTCAAGGACCGAAGGCTTAACCTGGGCTGAAAAGTTTGGGGGTTACCTGCCAGGACTGCCTCCCTGCTCCGATGGCACATCCCAGTCCCCAGAAGTGCCCATCGCTGGCAGCTTCCCAAAATCCCTGACCAGGGACTGTCCAAGAGGACCCAAGTGCAAGGCACTGCTCCAACAAAGGTACCCTTGCCTCCAGTGCTCCCCATCAGGGCCAGCAACTGCTAGTGGGGGACACCTGTCCCCCCTCAGTCCATCTTCTTGGGATCCTGCCTGTCCTCCTATGCCACATCATTCCCTTTTCCCCCGAAAGTCCGGTTGGTATAACTTCTTTTTCATTAAACACTATAATTGTAGCAGCAGTTCCAAGTTCTTGCAAGGAGGGCGGTGATGCATTTGATACACTTGTGAATAATCGCACCCCCCCAACACACACGAGTGTGGGTAACCCCTCCTAACGGGACAATCCCATGTCCCAGACCAATGATGTGACACCTCCAGGTACCGTGGTTCCCGAGGGATCCCGGGCAGCCCCAGGAGCCCCCTCCCCAGCACAGCCCCCCGCAGCAGCGCCGGGAGCCGAGCGGCTTACGGGGATTGACACCTGAGGAGCCGCTGCCGCACGGCAGCCAAGGAGCCACCGCCGGCTCCTCCATCCCGGGAGAACAATCAGCTCCCAGGAAGGCACCCCCCAACCCATCCCCCTCCCCATCCCCCTCCCCCCCCCCCTCCCCACNCCCATCTCCAGAAAAGACCCCCCAGACTGGGTGAGAGGCAGCCGCAGAGCCCCGGCTGGGGCTGCAGGGCACACCCGGGTGGGACACAGCGGCTCTGTGACCCCCTGCCCGTGCCCAAACCCCTTCCCAGCCCCAGCCTGAGCGCCCTCCGACCCTGGGACCCCGAGCCCAAGTTCCCGATAGAGTTTTGGGGGGACGTTGGTTTGGGGAGGATTACTGGAAAGTTGATTTCCTTAGGGGGAAGGAGGGTGGCAATGTTTTGTGAGTTTTTTATTTGGGGAGGGGGTTTTGCTGGGGGGGGGTGGTTCCG
>VWZS01006284.1:122159-141401 GCA_013397075.1 Rhabdornis inornatus | reverse complement strand
GTTTTACTCTCATAGAATCATAGAAGCAGAATATCCTGAGTTGGAAGGGACTCACAAGTAGCATCAGTCCAGCTCCTGGCCCTGCACAGGACACCCCACAGACCTCACCCTGCGCAGTGTCCAAGCCCTTCTGAGCTCTGCCAGACTCAGTGCTGTGAGCACTGCCCTGGGGAGCCTCGTCCAGCACCCAGCCACCCCCTGGGTGTAAAACCTTTACCTGATATCCAACCTAACCTTTATTTTTATAGCTGTTGTATTTTTCTTATTTTGTAATTTATTTTACTTTTACTTTATTCTATTTTACTTTATTTTTTGGAGGGGCTTATTTATTTATTTATTTATTTATAAACATCTGATCCTGCTAGAGCTGCAAAACAAACTTACATGTGCTCTTCCCAGTGCCCTACATGAGTTACCCACCTAAACTAAATGAAAGAGAGGGATTATTCCTGGGGCTGGGATTGGTAGCAATGAAACACTTTTGCTGTATACATTCCTTAGCCAAAGTTATCCCATGTACTGTCACTGCTGCTGCTGCTTTGGAGCTGATAATGTGTTTGCATGTGAGAAAGCCTGGGGGCATTATTTTGTTGATATTTTTATTTCTTTTAATTTATTTTAATTTTCTAATTATGATTTTTTACATTTTAAATTAATTTTTATTTGGTTTGGGGGTTTGGGGTTTGTTTTTTTTCCTTTTTAAATAATGTCATTTCTTCCTATTTCTATCACTTGGTCTCAGAAAATAGCTTTCCTCTTGGATATCCCCCAGACCATCATGGATACAGCCTTTCTCTAAGTGCATTTTAGGATGAAAATAAACCAATTACGATGCATTAAATGTTGTGGCTTCCAGGACAGGTTTTAAGTTTTTTGCTCAAATGAGCTCTGTGGTTTCACCCAACCCTGCTCTCCCTGCCATGCACTTATCCAGGAATTCCAGGGGGCTTTTTGCCCTAAAAGACAAACTCCCCCAAATACCACTGGAATTTAGCAGAAATAGCATGGCCATTTCCTTCTTGCTGGATAGAAAAGATTCATCGGCCAGTCCGTAGGTGAAAAGACCAGAAAGAAGAACACCAGCTGCAGATATGAGCTGTCAGAGTGGTTATTTTGTTGATGGCCCCAGTTCCTGTCACACCCTGTCATCCAAGGTGCCCCACAGGCCACTGCTCATGGCTCGTGGGAGCTCCCTAGCTCTTGAGCAAGAGCCCTGTGAAATCAGCCACTTCTCTTGCGAAATATTTCTGTCATTTTAGGTCACAAGTGCTGCAGGGGCCGCTTGACCTGGGCCGTGCTGTGCACACAGGGCTCGGGAGCTCTGCTCTCAGCCTCTGCGCTCAACACACTCAGAGACCAAAGCACGGCCACATCAAAGGTGAGAAGTCTTCAATTCAAGTAAGGCCAGAAACTTGTCACAGTTTCGATGAGCTTGACTATGTCCTGAACTGAAGTACTGGGTGGGAAGGCACAAAGGCCTACTGTAACCCTCCAGCAGTCGTTCCCAGGGTAAGCATTGGGGAAGAGGAGTCTCCAGGACTCAGCGGAGACACTCTTCATATCCTCTTGAGCCACTTGGAAAAAAACAGTCCCATGGTGTGAAGGATGTGGCTTCCTGACACACGAGTGCTCTTGACCTACAGAACCATTGGTTCTATGCTCATTTTTCAGTACTTGTATATTAATTATATTCCTGAGCAGGCTCGGGCTGTGCCCAGATTAAATACTGAGGGGGTTGTAGGGTCTGGGTGGCAGTGCTGGAGAGGGGTCACTGTGGGAGTGTCCTGCCACAAGTACTGCATTTACACTTGGAGTTATGGCTCAGTGGGACAAAGGGACATAACCTTTTTCCAACATCCACTGAATAACTGAGAACAAATGCAAAACACAGGCAAAATTTACTGAAAACCACAAATTGTTACTTACACATAATAATAAATGAATCAATAATCAGTGAATATTGGAACTGGGGAGTTACTTGTTTCTCAACCCATGCTTTGTTATATCTTTGTTAGTATCTTGTTTTTTGAGTGCTACACGTCTTCTCCACTTAACCAATCTACATCTCTCCCACCTGGACCACTCACTTGTGCATCAAAGTGCTTCCTGAGTGATGTTATCACTTAGTAGACAGCAGCTCTAATTTGATGAGTGAGAGTCTGATTGAGCCACTAATGTAACAGACCAAACAGATCCACTTTTTTCTACAATTCAAAGTAAGTATATCAATCTTCAGTGAAAAGTACCTATACTTCTCAGGTCTGAAATAAAAAACAGTCTGCTTTTTAATGGAGGAAGTAATATCAACGGAAATCTTGGATGGTTAAACATTAGAAAGATTTGTACTGCTCAGGTTGGACACAACTCCCTTGGTCTTTCTTAGTGTATTTTACATTTATCACAGCTAGCTGCATCTGTTACAGCAGTTTCAAGGTTTACATGCTGAGCTTTAGCTCTCCTTCCTCAAAGATATTCCTGGCATTACTTCCTAGAAATAGCTTTGGCCCGTAAATTGAAGAGAGATTTGGAGTCTCTTCAGAACATCAGCACCATAAACTATAAAAGACTATATGCTTTCTCTTGTCTAATATTTTATTTATATTAAAAGTCATCATGTGTTTCTCTCTGCACTCTGGGTGAAGGTTTGATTCAGCACATCTATGAAAATTTCAATATATTCCAAGGCTAATTATATATCACTGTCACTGATGCTGCTGCCTCTGTAGTTCACCAGTTGGCTGTTGGAGTCCCAGGGCAGAGGTCAGTAACTCATCTGGGCACGCAGTTCTGCCTTCAGCCCCTCACTGACCTGGCTCCCTTATACTCTGCATGTTCTTTCAAGTGATCTAATGCACTGAGGCTTCTGTGCATCAATTTATTCCATAACTCATCGGTAGCAGGGGCTTTCTGCTGCCATTTATCTTAGCCTCAACTCCTGCAAGAGCAGACCCTGCTCTCCTGTCTCCTTCCCCCTAGCAATTTCAGTTTCATGACACAGCTGTTACTGATTACAGCCTGGAAATTGGTTTTTGCACTCTTAAATCAGCCCTCAGATCCCAGCACAATGGCCCTGGGGCTATTCTACTTGGCACACTTTTTGATAGGATAGCAGTTTCCTCAGAGCTTTCTAACAAAGCTTCCACAACACAAAACTGAAGCATCCAGGAGCTGTTTTCCTCTGTGTTTTCAAGTCCAAAGGAAACCTGACTAACAAACTTGTTTGTTAGAATAGACTTTAATCTCATCTCTATCAGCCCCCAACCTGAGGAAATACTCTGGAAGAGGAATAAACAGACAAGACATTTACAACACTGAGATGCCTCTCCATCATCCCAGAAGATGGATTGGGTTTGGTTTGGTTCCCTCTACAGAAAAGGTCATCCAACCCTGGCAGATCATCAAGGGACAACCAGCTCAAGGATAGCCAGCATGGTCCTCCCCCCAGAGCAAGGGGCGTGATTTTCAGTTCATCCTGTCATGCTGAGATTGTACATTTCTTGCCTTTGCTGGAGGCACATGTTCGGCTGAGAGGATAGGAAGTTTCTGTAGAGTGTGAAAGGAGAAGAGAATCCAAAACCTTTAAGTTTTGCAGTTCCCACAGTCAGTTTTACTTAGTAGCTGCCTATAAGGACCAAAAGATTCTAAAACTGGTACCACGTGGTGTTACAGACATATTCAAACTTTAAAACAAAACAAAACAACCCAAACAAACAAAAAATAAAATAAAATAAAATAAAATAAAATAAAATAAAATAAAATAAAATAAAATAAAATAAAATAAAATAAAATAAAATAACACAAAAAAAAACCCTAAAATTAAAAACAAAGACGACAAAATCAAAATTCAGTGAAGTAGACCCCAGGTGTAACTTAGTGATGTAGCCAAAGGTCTCTGCCGGCATTTCTCAGTTCATGGTAAGTTTCCTTGAGTCTCTGCCTTACTGCTTTCAGAGTGTTTCCCCTAAACAATGGTGCTTTAATTTAGAGTTAATGGAGAACCTGAGTGGCACTGGGACCCATGTGGCAGATGCCACAGGGCTACTGGGGTAACACCCACTGGCACTGTAGAGCTGGTATGTGAGCAGCCCGTATCCAACAGCTCCCCAGACCTCACTGTCATTGCTTGGGACATGGAGAGCCCAACAGGAGGGGGAAAACAACCATGGCCTTTTATGATTTGCAGCCAAGGAGAGAGGTCTGGAGAGGCAGTCAGCAGAGGGAGGCACGGGCTCACAGATCCAGTGCAAACCTCAGCCTGTGGAGTCCCGAGCTGAGCTCTGGAATGCAAGCAAAAGACTTCAAATAGTTCTGAAAAAGTATTTCACTTCACTTTTCCCACATTTATGTTTAGCTCTTGGAGATCAGATGAGAGACTCAGCAAATGAAGAAGCTGAAACATTCTCATTCAAGGATGTATTGTCTGAATTATTATAATCTTCATTCTCTTGTGGATTTTTCAGCATTTGAGTTTTATGAGGATTGTGGATTCTCCCTCTTTTAAATTATCAGAAGCTTTCCCATCTGCTCCTTCATGCTCCAAAATCTCAGCAGAGAGTCAGTGTTTGACAGATTTAGAGAAAAATTTCATCAATATTTTTTGAGAAAAAATATCTTCACAAAGATTTACATTTCATCAATATATGCACGTGTATGCATATATAATGCAAATTTCCCTCCTGGGCTTCTGATAGATGTATAAGCAGTTTACCAACTGCTCTTCTGAGCTGGTGGCAGACATTAAGTGAGGCAGCAGCTGTGGGGCTGCTTCAAAATACCCCTTTGAAGAGCAGAAGACAGAGCTTGGTGTGTCACTGGTCTTTACACACCAGCTGAACAGCAGAACAGCCCTTCATCTGCTGCGTCTGCAAGTCAGACATCATCCGTCACCCCACAAAGGGTAGCAGGAACATCACAGGGAAATCTGCATTGGTACTGATCTTCAAGAAGAAAAAAGCTATTTTGAATAGCAAAAGGACACAGAGCACCAGTACCACCTCCTGATTTTGCAGGATTTCCATCTTGTCATTTAAGCTTTCCACAGTGGGATGAACAGAAAAGAAAATTATCCACCTATTTGTCCTTCCTTATTATGTGCATATGCTCTCCTTTGGCACTACCTCGAAATGCAGGATTTTGTGATTCTCTTCAGAGAGGTGAGATGGAAAACCTTTGCCCACAGCAAGCACGCTTTGAGAGGTCATCCCATGAGCAGTGAGGGTCTGTGTGGCTCATCCATCTTCCCAAGCCACCTCAAGGCTACCTGTCAGCCAAGCACATCCAGGAGAAAAAAATTTTCTTCCCAAAACTTGATGTTCCTGAGGCACATGCTCCATTAAACAATGCCTAGCCAGAGGCTGACTAAAACATCTGCCTGAGATCCAGACTGCTGCCTCTTGTGCTGAAATGTTTCCAGCTGGCACTGCCCCAACCGCAGGCTTTTTTCTCCATGGGCATGTGCAATTCAAAACCTGCAGTGGCTACAGCCTCTGAATTGAAAAGCAAGTCATGCATGCAAATTCTATTTGCACAAGGGAGCTGTTATCTTACTAAAGTTTATGGATTTCACAGAGTCTGATGGCAGAGGGTTCCATCCTAAGTGAGAGGTGTGAACTCTCATCTCAGGGTCTCACACTGCACAAGTCACTGCTTATAGTCAGCTAACTCTGGGCTGAGACTGATGAGAGTGTTTGGAAACAGTGTTAGTCTTCAGGCAGTAAAATAAATGTTCCAGAAACAAAACCTCTACCTGCTCTGTATCTGTCTTACATCTCTGTATCCACCTTGTCTGTATCAGACGTGTGTGATCAGTGAAGCACAGTGGAAAATACTTATTAACCTCTATTGAGAGAGTTTTTGTGTAACTACTTCATTAATTTATTCCTGATCAGAGTGTGTTTATCCAGTCTAGTATCATTCCCTTTTAAGTACTGGTTCATGTTGACCCTTCATCAGTTCTCTGGCACCTCTCCAGTTTTCCAAAGTTTGTTAAGATCTAAAATTAGTGAGATTAGAGTACTGAGCTACTGGTCTTAAGACTGGAAGCATACATGACTCCAGACTTCTGAACTGAAAGTGTTTGTATTTAGCAGGTGATTTTCACATCCTCCTCAGCTACAGATGGTAAATTATTTCATCTGGTATAGATGGATCCTACTACCTTGCTCTGATATAGTAAAGCAGGAATGTTCATAATGGTGTGATGTTTTTTCCATCCAATGGACATAAATGTAAGATTGTAAATAACAGAGAAGCTATTCCCAAGTTAAAATTCCCAGTGATATTTTAATGTCTTCTTACTATCTGTAACATACTTAAGTTTTTATATTTCTTCTGTTTCTGTTGCCTTGCATTCTCAATAATCTGTTTCTAATATCCATCCTATGGCAATGAATCTTTCTTCTAAACATCTCTTCTGAACTCATCCTTCAGATCTGTCTGTCATCTATCGACCTATCTTCGCTGTTGAAATATTGCTCTGGTCTGACAAAATACTAATCCACTGATGTTTCAAATAAATACCTTCATAGTTGCAAGCATAGTAATCTTTCTCATTTGCTGAGACCAAAGTTGTGAGTGATAGGCTATCAAAGAGAGATGTCATGTTTTTAATTAGCATCTCCTCCAAACAGTGATCTTTCACCTCTGATACACAGACCTCCTCCTCTTTGAAGGGTCCAGTGAAGGGAAGAAGGGTCCTTCTGGATTGTGACTCAAGTTCTTTCTGAACAAGATGGATGTGTATCTCTCAGGGAGGTTAGGATAGGAGTTGCCAAGTTGTAACCACCACAGAGCAAGAGCTCCACTGTCTGTAGCTTTGGGAAAGCAGAGCCACAGAAAGGTTGATGCGCAGGAACACCAGACTCTTTTCTCTAGAAACACTGCCCAACACATTCCTGTGTTGCATGTGCCTGGCTCCAGCCCATCCCTCCAGGCACAGCATCCTAGCACTTATCTCCTCACACTCGCAGCCCACCTGCTGGCTCCTCCTCACTCACATCCCAGCATTGGCTGGAACATCGTGTCCTTGGCACAAGGATGCTCCCCAGGAGACATCCTCTAGACACCCCGGGCAAACATGAAGTGCCTGCCATATATCCAGTTCCCCTGCTTTTTGCTCCATCCCCCAAGCAGCTGGCAGCAGTTTATCCACCCGAGCAGGACAGCTCTCCCTTGGATGAGGTATTTGGGTGCTCCTGCCAAGACAGGAGGAACATCTGCAGCGAGGAGCTGGGACCACATCTACTTCCCTAACCAGCAAGAGCTGCCAGCAGAGGAGGAGGTTTCTGTGGGTACAAGACTGCTGGCAAAATGCTGATGCATCTGTGTGTTTGACTCTTTAACCTGCTCGTCTTTCCCTGAACTCGTCCCCTTCTTCCCTCTCTTCCCCTTGCCCCTCCTCCTTCTGCTTCTAGGCATTCCCTTCCCTGTATCTCCAAGTCCTTGGAGCTGCTGCCTGCCAGGACACGTGCAGCAGCGGCAGCACCGCGGGGCTCCGGTGCGTGGGTGCCTCTACACCATCCCTAGAGTGCAGCCAAGCGCCTGCCTCAGGGAGCCTGCCACAGGATGTGTGAAACTGGGGAGCAGCTGCTTCAGTGAATTGTTTGGTTATTCCGTATCACAGGAATAACAAATAACGAGGAAAACAGTGATTTAAACACACAGGCACACAACCATTAATGAGCAGGTGATTAGAGAGACAAGAAGGGGAGCCAGAGCTTGCCAGGCACTGACTGATGGGACATTGAAGGAGCTACTCTGGCTTTGGAGAGGATCTGCCTCAATATTGTAACTGATAAGATAGAGAAAACATGGTTAGTGTGAAATTAGAGGTGTATTTGCGGAAGCTTGGGGGACTGAACAAAACTTACTACAGGATGTTTCTGGAAATGACCAAAGACACAGGAAGGGAAGGATCAGGGTGGAACAAGCATGGGAATATGACAAGGAAGGAGGCTGGAGGGATCATATGTGACAGCAAGCATTTGGGCAGGACAATCACCTGGCTGGGCCCAGGCTCTGATCCATGCAGCCTGGCCTGCCTTTTTATTAAATCCTATCCTTAATTACCTTTGCTGTGTGCCTCCCCTGGAAAAGACTCAAGGTCTGAGCCAGGGCTCAGGTTGAGGGAGCCAGGATAAAGGACACTGGATAGGCTTTTCAAGGGATCCATGAGTGTGGAGAGCCTGTGAAGGCAAATAATATGGAAGAGTACTGAGGGGAAAAAGAGCCACAAAAGCAACAAGCAGCAAAGATACTCTATCTCAACACTGAGAGATGTAAATACGCTGGCAGAACACAGCATCCATAAAAATGATTGTTTGTTCAAAGTTACATTGCAGTGATTTTTTGGGTGCCAGCCTGGAACTCTGCTGTCAGCAGACATTCCCTAGTCACCATCCCAAATGCTGTTTGTGAGGGTGCTGTGCTTCAGACTTGAATTAAATGCAAAGTCTCAATTGCAAGAAACAAACTGTTTTTTTTAAAGTAATTACAGTTGCCAAGAGGTGCTCAGCACAGGCAGGCTACTGAGAAAACAGATCCAATGAATAAGATAAATTCAGTGGAACTGGAGTACAAGGAGAGAACCTGCAAGGAGTATAGGGGAACTCCATTCCAGCTGCTTTCGGGTAGCCTTCATTTGTATTGACAATGTGAGGAAAAGCAGCACCATCAGCTGCTGAGTTAGAAAGTTGTCTTTAATGAGTTTGAGGCCAACCATTTTCAACACTTTGAAACAAAGGAACCATGTTTGAAAACCAAAAGGCTGAGGTTTAACTGTCTTCAGAGATGGAAAAACAACTGTCCATTTGGGTGCCTAAGTGAAAATCAAAACACTTCTACCATCCTTCTGTGTGGAGCTTTGAGCTGCTGTGACTGCAAATAATCAACCATGGTATCACTGACAGAAAATACTGTCCCATAATGATTCCAGTGAAGCCCAAAAAACAGAGCACATCAGCCTGGAACACCCAAGGTTGCACTCTTGCCATTTCACTTGTAGCAGTCAAACACAAAGCCTGAAAAGTAGGTCTTGGAATTTTGTTTTCCCTACTCTTGTGAGCTTCAACAGGCACAGAAAGGATTTATTCTTCTTGTACAAAGATATGAAGGGAATTAGAATTAGACCAAGTAGATCAGGCTTAGGCAGCTGCAAGCTAACAGAGAGCCTTGCCACCAGCCATTCCTTGAGCTGCTGCAAATAGCAATTGAGACCAGTATAGTATTTCCTGATAAGAGAAATACCAACAGATAAGTACCTAGGAAAGTATTTTTCTACAGAATTACTTTTTACTAAGACTCAAATGTGAAAAATAGCACGTATTTTCATCTCTAGGCAATAAAACTTGAGATATGTGCTTTAGCCTTTAAAATTCAGTAGAAGAGTTTGTATAATGATGTCCAGAAATTATTTATGTTGATAAGTACTGTTGTGGTACCCTTAAATGAAGCACAGCTTCCTCAGATCACTTACTTCTGATACTTCTTCTGATAACTAAGCTTAAGAGACAAGTGAGCTCACAGTTATCCACCTGCTTAAAACTGAGGTAGGGATATTTCAGTTACAGATGTATCAGATAAGAGAAAGCACAGAGTTCTTTTGACAGCTCTTCTGAGTGAGAGATACATCCAGCACACAGGCAGCAGAGGAAACCTTGTTGGTGCTCAAGTATCAGGTTCATACTCAGCCAGCACAGCTGAACGCCAAGGCCCGGTCAGGAGGAACTTTGGCAGGCTGGAGGAGTGGTCACATTACCTAAAGTTTAGCATGGACTGGATGTCAAAGGACAATTATAACTGAAACCAACACTGCCAGTACAAAACTTGCTGTTTTGCTAATGAGCTGAGAGAACTCCCAAATTCACCACAGTCTTGACAAAGGCCATCTCTGTAAACTGGTCTCACTAATTACAAGGCCTGTCTTTCTTTTTATTCCTGTGAATCTTTTAAATATCACAGTGACACTCAATCTTTTTCACATTGACAATGCTGAAAAATGCAAGTAATATCTAGGTATTTCACTTTCTCAAAGTGGGAAGGATCTGTCAACTCATATAAACTGGAACATGAATTCCCATGCTACTCTTTGAAGTGAAATATCCATGGGCTGCATGAAATGCACACTCATGGTTTTAAAATACAGACAGAAGCATCCAGCAATATTGCAAAAATATTGAGTACTAGTCAGGTAAAATGAGGGAATTCCAGAATAATCTCTTATATATGTTTCAACTTAAAAAAAAAAAAAATCTTTCTTGAGGAAAAAAAAAAAATCCACATTAAATCCTAAAAAGTTACCTGCAGTTTTAATTCCTGTTCTTGAACACCCAACTATGTCTTTTTCATAGACTCAGAAAATGGTTGCACCAAATGTTCTCACTTCTTCTGTGTGTGCTTATAGCAATAATTTCTGACAATAAATTTGGGCTGGCTATGCAACACATCTATATTTAGTGAAATTCTTTAAAGGCTGTTTTCATATCCACTGGAATATTTTGTTTTTAGGAATCTATAAAGTTAACAAAGTGAGATCCACTAAATTGAAGTGACGAAATAGATGGGTTATCTTGTGATTGTTCTGTTCCCACTATTTAACGGTAAAGTATGCAAAAATCCTGTCTTAAAAAAAGTACATCCAGAGCACTCCAAGCATAAAAGAAATCATAATGAAAGGCTGAAGTGACATTCATTGTAGCAATGCTTTATTTCTCTACTTTGCAGTACCTCTCTCTTTATATGCCATTAAAACCTTCTGGGAATATAAGTTTTATAGTTGCTTCAGAGTATCTTTCAGTCATTTCTCTAACACAGCTCATACAAATTTAAGCTAAAACTTTCCAAGTAGTCTAAATAAGATGAGATCATCACCAGTCATTGTCAATGAGGTCTTTTAAATATTGCATACATACTACTTATTTTGACTAGGAGCTGTAAGTCCTCTATTTCTCATCTTGAGTCTACCTCCATCTTAGGCTCAAATAAATTAAGAATATCCGTAAGATAGGTGGTCAAATGTACACTGCTAGTTCATGCCTAAAACTAAGTTTAGATACTCTTGGTCAACAGCCTAGAGATATTAATAACAAGAAAACTAGAAATATTAATAACAAATGTTTTGTAACTACCACAAACACACCTACTGGTTTGCATAACAACAATCTGTTCTACTGGTCAATTATCAAGAGTTTTGGCATGGCATCTCGAAGTATTTTAATTACATCCTCTCACGAGTGAAGGTAAGTACAGTCTTTCATCTTCATTCAGTGTCTCAGTAGCCCAGCTATGGACAGCTGCTGCAGAGCTGATGTTACAGCAGCACATTCAAAGAAAATGTTACATAGCTGCACTTAAAAGAAATTAATTGTGCCCACAAAAGCTTCTCTCAATTCAGAACAAAGGCTGTCCAAATGACAGGATCAGGTGTGGATGTTGATAATGTGACGTTTGAAGTTAGACGAGATAAATTCTGCCCAGAAATCCCACATATCGTCTGTGTATGTCACTTTCCCCTAAATATTACTGAGTGTGGATTTCATGTTCTCCCTGGAGTTTTATATTCCATGTTCCCAACACCTGTGAATCCACAATCCACCCCTACAAGAAAGCATATGCTACTAAGTCAATTAATACTTCTTCTTTGAGTAATTAATACTAGCACCTTACAAAAATACTTTGGGGATAGACAGAAAGGCATTTCTGTTGTGACTCTTTCTATCACAATAACCAGTCTTTATATCTGCAGCTCAGCACTGGCCATTGTTACTTGATTGGTCAGCATCCTTCACTTAGATTCTTTGTTTGTTTTTCTTGTTCTCCTCCAAGGAAATGTTAGTCAGTGCTCTGGCTTCATTTTGGCCCTTTGAGTCTCATAACCCTTAGCTACACCAAGAGACTGTGGCTGACATTAACCAGTGTCAACACAATTATATTGTTTGGAAGAAAGACTGATGCCTGTACTTACAATGGATGTTATACAGTTAACTGAAATATATGATGCCCATTTACCAGCTTTTTAGATTTATGTCGAAGCATTTGTTACCAGGAAAATGAGGAATAATAAGACTTTTGGTTATAGGAAGGAAAAAGTGAAGTTTCTATCTCTATAGTTCAGGCTTCTCTACATTTCCAGCACTCCCCTTTCTATCTAAGCATGACATGGATACTTAAGATAACAGATTACACAATTAATTTACTTACAGGTTTTAAGAAACAACTTATAAAAACAAACCAACCAGAACAGTAACAACACTAATACACATAAACTTTCACTTTACGTACATCTTTGTCTTCACATTCTCTTTGCCTATTGTAATAATAGAATGTATTGTCCCTTCTCTGAAGTTTCTTAACAAATCCAGTTTCTGGCCAGCACTCTACCTACAAGTAGAACAAAAAGGATATGAAATCACCTGAACATGTTCACATTAAATGATGTTTGTGCATGACATTGCAAGGAATATAGGGTATATTTCCTATTCCATAGTAAACCCTCATTTGTGTCTAAATACTACATTTCTATTAACTTGCTGAAATTTTAAAAACAGACTGGGAACAAAATGACAGAAACCAGTTTTCAGGTTTACTATAAAGTTATGTGATCTGAAAAGCCTAGAAATAGGAATCTAAAGACATTTAACAGGCTAATTTAAAATTGGACAAGTCAAACTTTTTAAAACACCTTGTTTAGGAATATAACATTGATCTTATTCAGTTATTCAGTAGTCTGAGAGGCTGCAAGAGTCTGCGTCTATAAGACAACATACACTAAAGGTTTCTTTCAGATCCTTCTGACCAAGAAAAATGTGCTTTTCATTAGAAATTTCATTAAAATAAAGCAAGCTGCAGACTGTATCAGTCTCAAAGTGGGACCAGTCTCACATAAACCTAGCATCACCCTGGTGCTCTTCACTGTTCCACAGTGTAAAGTTTTAAATTAAAGGCTTCAGCATTTGCACATTCAACAGCTTTATGGCTTTAGTAGCTCTTTCAGCTTGACCATCTATGACTGCTTCTGATTAAACTCATGCTTAAAAGTCAGGTGATAAGCATCTTATTTCTCTTCCAGGCAGAGCTGACAACAGGCTGTCAGACTAGAGCATTCTCTAATTGGAGAGCCCCAGAAGTGGTTTCATCACTTACCTGATGACTTCAGGCATAGAGCTGTGTTATTTGCATTGTCTGTCTAATTGTAACAGCCTTAATATTCATTTCACCTACATTATAATTGCATTTAGTAACAACTGTATTGTAGAAACTTATTGTGGACTAAACACGACATTTTGGAATATGTAAGTTGAAAGAGAATCGCTGCCAGGCCCTGGCAGGCTGGAACAGAACACACGCTCACATTACAATTAGTCAGTGGTATTCTTTAACTTTCATCAGGGTTTAACTGCCAGTGGTTGTGCTCTGCCATAAATCTTAAACACACAGATAATTATAATTAATTACCCTACCACAATAATTATGTGATTTCCTTCTGCAGTTACTGAAAATTATACCACAGCCTTTGCAGTGGTATCAGAGCCCAAGATAAAATAATAAACGGTATCTTATTATGCTCATCAACATGCTTTCTTGTGTTTTGAGTTAACTGGGAGTGAGTTTCTTGGAACTTTCTGTGGTTTCTTATGTGCATAGGAGGTCGACATCTTTTAAAAGTGTATTCTTCATACTGCATTTGCTGCTTTGGAAGATAAATTACAGAGCTGTAATAAAAATGATATGTTGTTTGTTGTATGAACCTGTTGGTTGCTATTTTGAATCTTGACTAGCCACTGATATTTGGCCACTACTCAATAGCTCATTTGATGTGCTGGGAAGCATCAGCACCAACTGTAATGAGCAGAGGCACAAGTCCTTGGTGTTGACAAGAGCCTGTGTCACAACTACCTTTACCATAGCTGGCATGAAATATTTCTGTTGTGCATATCATTTTGATAGAGGCCAAGTTCTGAGTGTGCACAAAGCCCGACTGTGCTAGAACACAATCCAGCTGCAAACTGAAGCAGTAGCAATGACACAGGACTGACTCCATGGACAATCTATGAGTTTCCTATAAAGTCTATTGACAGACACATGGGGAAGCTTCAGAGAACTCACTCAGAAATATTTCTTCCCTCAACACCGAATTATTCCTTTGGAGATCAGCTACATCGTTCAAAGAGGTCTGTGATGCTTCTAAATGCATCAGAAGGAGGAACAAAGCATAGGCTGGGTAGTGTTTCTGTTTCACTTCTGTGAAATGAGTTATTCTACACAGTTAACAACAGCTCAAGAATTCAAGTCAAATCTGTGAGGAATACACTGTACCAGCCTTAGCCTAAGTGAAAGGAAATAAGCAGCACCTCCACTTTTATTAAATCATTTCACTTGAGACAGAAGTTTAGAGTAGCAACTCTTACAAAGTTCTAAATCTTACCTTATCAACTTGTTTTACTTGTTTATATTCCACCTCATCTCTGTATCCAGCTTGCTGAAATCTGTATAAGTTCTCTACATTATCTGACCATATTTTGGCACGATGCATAGATTTTGGTTTGATGTCAGCTTTAGTTGTGACTTCGGAAACTTCAGACATCTTCCTGAAATTAGACTTAAAAAAATTAAATAGAGAAGACAGAAGCAAGTGATTTTATTGGGGACACAGAATAATGGATAGAACAAAATTTTAAAAGAAAGGAATTACAGAGTTCAAAATCTGAGGTTAGGAAAGGAAAGTTCTAAGCAGTTGGAATCAAATTAAATGCACTACTTGGTCTCAAACAAACCCAACTCATATGTACTTCCATATACATCTTGACTCAACCATTCTAAAATTTAATTGTGCATATTGATGCATTAAAAAAATATTAAATACAGTATTTCTGAATTTCACATGTTTGCAGTTGCTGTCCCCTTGGGGCAGGCAGGCAGATGACCAGATTTTTCTTTCTTGCTCCTGAAGTGACACTAAACTGGGAACCACAGAATGAAGATCTGGGCTGTTACTGAAGAACAGCAAACACTCAGGATGGGAAATGAGGGGAAAGAAGAAGTGCACACTCAGTGACATGGCCACAGTGCCAATGACAGAGATAAGGTCTTCAGAGATAAACTGGATAAGGGGACAAGGCACACAACATGCCAGAATTCACCCCCTTCTACCTTTGCCCAACCAAACTGACTGCCACTGACTTCCTCCTCACACAAAAACCCATTTGCTCAGTCTGCTGAGACATAGCAAACAGGTTAATCAACTGCTAAACCTGAAAAGATCAGAACTGGGACAAGTTGAAACTCAAACTGGAATGAAAATTAATTAAATAGACAAACGAAAAAAAAACCCAAACAAACTAAAAATCAACAACAACAAAAAAGCAATAAAAAAATTGCAGACAGTAGATACTCAGCAGGGATGGATTTGAACTACATTAAAAAAAATCATTTTGCTTCTGCCTTATGTCTGAATTTCATTGCATTTGCTTTCCTAAGCATACCTTATTTTGCTACTCAAATAGAAATTCTGCAAGCAAAACACACAAATCACTATCATGCTTAGCAGATATGATCAGAGATGAGTCCTTTCCCAGTTTTAAAATGTCACCAAGCTTCAGCTTCATAATTAGGAAAGTATCTCCAAGGAATGAAAGCTGCTGGATTTTGCAGTGAGAGGATTAATAGAGTCTCCTTCCCTGTGGGTAGGATGCTTGTGAGGTTTAGAAACCTCCGGGTGCTCTGAGGCACCCACACTGTTGGGTTATGTTCTTCTTTAAAAAGCGAATCAAGTTAATAGTTGCTATAAAGTTATTTATTACAGAAGCACATCAGTCTCAAAGGCAAAAACAAAGCAAAGCAATGACAAGAGCACATGGCATAAAAGCAAGTGGCAAAAGCAAGGGCATGAAGCAGTGGCAAAATGCACATGGCATAAAGCCATGGCATAGAGCCCCAGCTCTCCCTAATGCATGTTCTTTTATAGAAACTTTCCAACAAGCTAAGACACAAACTCAGAGCACGACTACTTAACCTATTAGAATTCTGGTTTCCTAGCACGCCAGGCTACGTATAGACTACGCACACGGTCTATCTTGTTCTAACTGAAAAATGTCAGCAATATTCTTAACCATAACTCTATTAGGTCTGAAGCTAGGTTCTTGGAGACTCTAAGGAAACACTAGTATGTTTTTCAACCTTCACTAGAACATGTACTACTTCTCAGGCATCTAAGACCTTTTACTCACTAAAAGCACTTAAAACTTATTCCATTTACTTACTCACTCCATCTATTCACTTACTCATTCCTTCTAAAGGCTTTAATTCAATCCCTGCACTCTGATCTCTCTCTGAAGGACTCAGAGAGACCCCTGGCTTACTGACTCCAGCAATGCTGCCTCCAAACCTTGCCCAATTTCTTTACTTGGCAAGTTCCTACATCAACAGAGAGCTTGAAAAGTTGAATGCTGAAATCTTATGAAATGCAAAGTATCACTAGTCATTTAGAAAAGCATAAATTGGAAAAAAAAATCTTGCACCACAGGACAAAAATCTTTGGAAAAATGATATCAAGAATTATTGTTATCACAATGTGGAACTAGCAGAAAGAAGTCTGCACACCTGTCATCTGAGACATCATGAGAGCCATCAGGAGACAAAGAAAGGGCCTTTCATCTCTTACCAAATACACTTTATTAGAGATCAGTGAAAACATGTAAAAGGGCATTTTTCTAGCAACACTAAACTATTTCTTGCAGTTCAGTACTCCAAACAATCTTTTACCAGGCACTGCAGCATTTTGCAATTGAAAGCAGCCATTTACTAAAATAAAAAAGTAATTTTCCCAACTGGTTATGAGGTATCAAATACAAATTAACAGGATAAGCACAGATACTTATTCTAAATTTAGGGCAGTCTTTGAAATAGCTATCTCAACATAAGTTTTTTTTTTTCTCCTGTGTCGCAAAGGGCTCTTTTGTAGCCACCACAGGATTTTTCAAACTCTGTATTTGTTCATCAGTGTTTAATGAGAACTGTTGTCAGTCAATATTGACTTTAGACAGTCAATATTCAAGATCAATAAGATTAGCAATAACCTTAGATCTTAATAAATGCTAAGCTCTGGTGAAATTAAGTGTCTTGTCATAACTTACGTGTCATTAGTGTTAAGTACTTCTTTACAGGACGTGCTGGATTCACCTAATGAATGTTTTTCTTCGAGACATATGGGTAGGTCTGGCACTTTGTGAGTTACCATTGATTCACAGTGCCTGTCCACAGGCATTCCTGCCCAAAAAATAAAGATCGTATATGGAAAGTTCCAGCTTAGTGACTTCATGTAATGAAAGCATCCCAATTAAAGCTGCTATTTAAAAATTATTCTCTTTGTCTATTGTGTATCCGAGCTCCAGGCACACAGCTGTTTTCATTGTACCAGAGCAGGAGACAGCTGTACTCCAGCCAGGAATTCAGGGAAGAAATGAAAGACAACAGACAGATAAAGGCAAATAAAGAAGGCAAGAGAATGGTAAGAAAATATTCAGTTTAATATTAATGCTTTTCATTTAAGGGGAATTTTTGATCAGTGAAGTGGACTTTGCTAAGATGACAATGTTTGCCTGCTCCTAATTTAGGGTAAACAGCGAGTGCTTTGACCTTGGGAACACATTTCTTAAAGTTAATAACACAATTACTGTGGAATCCTAACTAGCCTGGGCTCGCAGATGGTGGTTTCCTGAACAGTTACACAAGCTGTAAGGAGAAGAGTGTCTGCTCCCTTGGGGCATCTGCTCAGGGACCATTTTCACTGCAACACAGGGTTGCAGGAAAGGGAGGAAGCCATAAAACAATATATGGGGACTCAAACCTGAGCAGCAAATGAGGAAAGTGATGATGAGAACCATACCTGGCCAGCCATAGCACATGTGAAGAGTGTGAGAATGTTCATTCCAGCAAGGTTATCTGATCAGGGACCTTGTCAATTGGGAAATTTGGAGAAGAGGGAAATAAACAAAATATGCAGAGACAAGGACCTGACAAAACAAATACTGATAAACAAACCTCAACTCTAGCACTAATTGATGGGCTATCAAGGAACTACAGGAATGACATCCAGGGAGATCAACCTGGACTTTGCACTGGTAAGACTTAACCAGGGGGACCTAAACTTGGAAAGGTGTGAGAATCCATGGAACTGTAGAGATCTGTGAAGAATGTGCAGGAGCAGTGAGAAACAAAGATGGGAGTAGACAGAAAGGAGTATAAAATAAGCCTGTCCTGTGTACATCAGGGCCAGTCAGTATTACATGCCCAGCTAAGCCCCACACCCGATCATCACAGACTGTCTTACCCTATTGTATCTTCTTAAATCTCAACTGTCTCTCTGTACAAACTCTGTATTCCACATGTGTGCGTGATGCAGGGACAAAGTGCCAGCTCCTAGTGAGACTTGTGTGTAAGTGAACACTGGTGCCAGCTCCTGGAGTAGGCTGGGGGTATGAGCACCTCTGGCCTGTAGGTGGGGGTATTAAATTTCCAGCCACTGGAGCAGGAACAGGACATGTCCTGAAAAATTAGCTACTGGGGGAGGGCTATCGTGAGTGATGGGCTCCATGTCAGCAGGTAGAGCAGGACTGTGGGTCACAGCCTGTGTGCCTGGTGCTAGGAAGGAGTAGTGTCTGCACCTTCACCCATTTTGGTAAACCTAGGGTGCACACACAAATTCACGAGCAAACTTGAAGCTGAAGAGTAGGGCCAGGTCATCAAGCGGGACAGGGGCCCTGCTGCATCCTCAGCCCGGACAAGGAGCTCCATGTCCCCAGGCAGGAGAGACCCTGGGGCAGAGCAGCGGGAGGAGACGGCTGTACCTCCTTCGTCACTTAACCCAAGTCAGCACAGTGCTTGCAGTCTCAGAAGAGCCAGTAAGAGATTTCATAGGATGCCAAGGAAATGACCTTAAAGACCATCACGTTCCAACCCCCTTCCCATCAGATCAGGTTGGTCAAAGCCCCATCCAACCTGGCCTTGAACTGTCCCAGGGCTGGGGCAGCACAACCTCACCGGGAAACCTGTCCCAGTGCTTCACCGCCCGCACTATAAAAAAATTCTTCCTAATATCTAACCTAAGCTCCCCTCTTTCTAGTGGCTTCTACCTACACTGCCCGACAGCTCCTTGTTCATTCCGAGGTGCCCAGGCAGACATCCCGGCCTGCATCCGTAAGTGCGCTGCGACAGTAATTTCACCCTGCTCCCCCCGCCACGGCCACAACC
>VWZS01006284.1:0-120353 GCA_013397075.1 Rhabdornis inornatus | reverse complement strand
GGCGGCTGGGGCGCGGCAAAGCGTGAACAAAGCAGCGCGAGGAACTGCCATGGGTCAGGAGTGCCAGCATGGGAATGGGACAGGGACATCTCCCACCAGACCAGGTTGCTCCAAGGCCCCGTCCTACCTGGCCTCGAACTCTTCCGGAGATAGGGCATCCACAACTTCTTTGGGCGATTTGTTCCAGTGCCTCACCACCCTCACTCATTTTAAAAAACTTCTTCCTTGCATCTCATCTAGACCTGCCCCCTTTCAATTTGAAGTCAGCCCCGCCTTGTCCACACCATGTCCTTGTAGAAAGTCCCTCTCTATAATTCTTAAAAATCCCTCTTTAAATATCAAATGGTAGCAGTATTTTCCTCCCAGAATTTTCTCTTCTCTAGGCTGAAGAACCCCAGCTATCTCAGCCTGCCTTCATAGCAGAGGTGCTCCAGCCCTCGATCATGCTGGTGGCCTCCTCTGCACCTGCTCCAACAGGTCCCTGTCCCTCCTGTGCTGGGGTGCCCAGAGCTGGGTGCAGCACTGCAGGTGGGGTCTCACAGGAGCAGAGGGGCAGAATCCCTTGCCTTGTCCTGCTGCCCACAGTGCTGGGAAATACAGCCCAGGATAAGATTGGCTTTCTGCACTGCAAATGCACACTGCTGGCTCATGTCCAGCCTCCCATCCACCAGTACCTCGAAGTCTTCTGCAGGGCTGCTATTAACCCATTTATCCTTCAGTCTGTTTTGATACCAGGGGTTGCCCAGATCAGGTACACTTGGCCTTGTCGAACTCCATGATGTTCGTGAGCTTCATGAGGATCTCTCTGTTATTCCCTGGAAGTGTTGGTACACAGAGCCTGTGCAGTGAAGGGACCAGCTGTGCTCTCTGAGGTGTATAAGCAAGCAGGTAGCCAGCAGTNAATTCTTCCTAATATCTAACCTAAGCTCCCCTCTTTCTAGTGGCTTCTACCTACACTGCCCGACAGCTCCTTGTTCATTCCGAGGTGCCCAGGCAGACATCCCGGCCTGCATCCGTAAGTGCGCTGCGACAGTAATTTCACCCTGCTCCCCCCGCCANTCCCCCTGGCCAGTGTCTGTGAGACTTTTCTAGGGTATTGTGTCCAGCCCTGGGCTCCCCTGGATGATAAATTGGTAGGTGTTTTGGTCGGCATCATGCTGGTCTGGGGCCAGGACCATGTGTTGTATGAGGAGAGGCTGAGAGAGCTGGATGTCTTCAGCCTTAGGGGTAGGAGACAATCATGTATCACTGTCTGCAGGTAGGGGTAGAGGAGATGGAGCCAGACTTTTCATAGAAGTGCATAAAGAAAGGACAAGGGACAACTTTTTCACCGTGAGGATGATCAAATGTGGCATCGGGTCCAGGAAGGTTGTGGACCAGTTCCTAGGCTCTCTTTGATTTATTAGAGTAGGTATTGCATCTCCTCTGATGCAAGCAGAGAATCTCTCTTTGCTCATCGGGTCTCTGTGCATAAACTTAAGCTTCATTAGGAGTATTCTGTGCTCTGCTGTGTGCTGACTGTTCCAGGGGTGTGTGCAGGGGTATAGAAACAAGCAGATAGATCGTGCCCATGTACCACACACTGCATTTGTGTCTGCACAAAGCCATGCTGCCAGGGGCACATAGGGATAGGTTTGGGTTTGCTGTGCTGAAGAGAAGCCTGCAGGCTTCCAGCTCTGCAGGTCTCCTCACATGAGAGGTTTCTGAGTGTAGGGTTTGATGTACTAGGTGCCAGGTGCTGATGTGTCGTTAGATTGTTCCTCGTATCTACTTTAAAAAACTCTTATCTGTGTTTTTTGTCTCCTCACAGCTTGAAAGTTAAACTATACTGCTCACCAGTAACTAAGGAATTGTTGTTGACTAACTGGAAATACAAGTTTTGGGAGAATCATATTGTGAGTTTGTGTTTATTTTGAAAATAGCACTTTCCAAGCAGTGATTCTCAGAAAAAAACAACTCACTGCTCCCCAGGAGTGTCTAAATATTGATGTTAATACAGTGTTTCAGGGCTTAAGTACTTCCAACAATGTGCCTTTCCTGCTGCTTGCTATGTGGGATTGGTTTGTTGCTGTTTGTTATTTAATTATTTTTCCCCCCACAATTTTTTTTCTTTTCTCTCAACTTCAGCTTTACATGGCCTTCATCTTTACATTGATAATTTGTATTCATTTCCTTACCTTGCTCATGTCTCTTTTCTTCTGTCCTTTATTTCTCTTTTGCTTCATTTAAAGGCTCTTACTGCTTGGAGTAGATATAATCTGAAG
Organism: Rhabdornis inornatus; assembly: GCA_013397075.1. NCBI lineage: Eukaryota > Metazoa > Chordata > Aves > Passeriformes > Rhabdornithidae > Rhabdornis > Rhabdornis inornatus. Next base: position 118,089 of record VWZS01006284.1, on the reverse strand, counting down.
TTACGTGATTTTCCTTTTGCTTTTTAGAAAATGGACTATAACATGAAGAAGTTTTAGTATAAAATCACTGGAAAACTTAATAAATTTACATGATTTCCAGTGTTTGGAGACAGACTGCAAGAGATCAGTGTTATGTACAGGTGTGACTTGAAGTTATTTCCTTCCCTTTGCAGATGCAGGCATTATGAAATTGAACATGAGGTTTTTTATAGAAATAAAAGTAATTATCTCTGCACAAACAATGGAATACATGCTCCCAGTGATTTGTGGGCTCTCCTTCTGGTAATAGGGGGCAGTGGAAAGTGCTGCAGCACAGAGCTGTCTTAGCAAGATCCACTGCTGTGGGACTGGGATTGGTCTTTGCAGTTATCCAAAAATAAGGCATGTGATGCGTCCAGAGGAACAAGAGCTGTTGCTGATAGAAATCCAACACGCTGTAACTTTTTTAGGCATGCACACCTTGGTTGAGGTATCTCCATTTAATTTTTAGTTAACTTCTAGGAAAATTTATTCGATTGGAAATTTATGACTTACTGTTGGAAAATGAATTTAATTTTACAGGCTTAGCATTAGCCACAGTGAGTGCTAGAGATGTCTACATAATGACTAGTGAGACATAAACATGAAGAAGAATGTTCAGTAAATCCTATAATGCAATTAATCATTTTCTTCCAGGTTGCATTGGAAGTTGAAACTCCAACTCAGATTTCTTTAGAAGATGAAACATCTGGTGAGGTAAGTTACAGGAGAAAAAGATATGTTAGTCATGGGCAGTAATGCTGTTTACATGAGCTCAGGAAACACAGCTGCACCATCCAAAGTGCACAAGCTGTTTTTAAAATGTATGTGCCCCCTCCTCTCCTGTAGTGACAGAAAAAGGGGTGATAGTTTTAAACTAAAAAAGGGTTGATTCAGACTAGATATAGGGAAGAAGCATTTTACAATGAGGATGGTTAAAGACTGGAACAGGTTGCCCAGAGAGATGGTGAATACCCCATCCCTGGAAATATTCAAGGTCAGGATGAAGCTCTGAGCAATCTCATCTAGTTGAAGATGTCCTTGCTTATTGCAGGGGAGTTGGACTGGATGAATTTTAAAAGTCTCTTCCAACCCACACTATTTTGTGATTCTGTATTTGTTCACCAGGAACCAAGGAAGTAGAACTGTCTTCTGTCCAACTTGCTTTATAAGCACCAAACAGTACTTGGTCCTCTCTTCTGCCATGACAGGATGGTGGTTGCTCTTTAGTGCTTGTTGCAGTGTGAAGAGACTCTCTGGTTTTAAAAGCAATGCTAAATGCTGCAGGAGACTGTGGGGAGTAATACATTGCTCTCACTGTGCTAACAAAAGTACTGGTGGTACTTACTTCAGTGTGAAAATAATGCTAACCCCTCTCTTCCAGAAAGAAGATGTAGTGGTGACACTTCTGCCAGCTGGTCACTGTCCAGGTTCAGTCATGTACGTCCTTTCAATACTTTAAATGTTTCACCACCTGGCATTTAATGTGGAGTTTGACCCAAGTGTTGCTTTCTGCAGGTTTCTGTTTGAAGGTGAGAATGGCACTGTGTTGTACACAGGGGATTTCAGGCTTGCAAAAGGAGAAGCAGCCAGAATGGAGCTTTTGCATTCAGGGACCAGGTGAGCTATTTGTAGTCTATAGAAGGAACATAAGATCATATGGCATGGACAGTTTGGCTAGGTATTCTTTTTTCTTAATTTTTTTATTCTGGATTAAATATAATTGCAATGTTGCAGTTACAAGCCCCCTTTGACATAGTCTTTGTAATGAAGAGGTGGAATTACCTCCTTTTGAAGAGAGAGGAAGTGGTGTATCTTAGTACTGTGGTGCAATGTTTACTCTGATATCACATTTCTATCCTCCAGGGTAAAAGACATCCAGAGTGTGTATTTGGACACTACTTTTTGTGACCCCAAATTTTATCACATACCAAGCCGGGTAAGTCTAATAAATTGTCAGAAGAAAGGCCCTTAAAACAATTAATTAACTACTCTTTTGTTAGGTAAGTCCTGCAAGGCAATAACATTTTGCTTTACTAAATCACAGCACTTTGGAAGTACCTTCCAAGATGATTGACAGCATTTTCTACACTTTTCAGGAGGAATGTTTAAATGGGATCTTGGAGTTAGTGCGAAGCTGGACCTCACTGTCTCGTAATCATGTTGTGTGGCTGAACTGCAAAGCTGCTTATGGATATGAATATTTATTCATAAACCTCAGTGAGGAACTTGGAATCAAGGTAATGTTTCTCTAATTGTTGCTTTGGAACAGATCCTCACTAATGCATGGGCCAACACTGAGCTGGCAGTGGCTGTTCAGAGGGCTGCTCTAGGTCACAATTATGCCTGTTTCATTCACTTCCCTTAAAAAGTGCAGTTGTGCTCAAAATGAGGTAACTAGTTGACTTCAGTCTGGAACATCTCGGCTTTCCAAAGAGAAGTTAATTACCAGTTTTCAAGCTCGGTGTTTACCTCACTCTTTTATTTTGTGAATTATAAAAGTCATTTGCAAATAGCATTAATAGTATATATATTCTGATTTTCTCACGAGTATTCATCCTTCTTCAGTATAGGTGGTATGTTCTACTTTTTTCTAAATGTTCAAGTTTTGGCTGACACATCTCTGCTTGGACATTATTTGGAGTAATAATTTAAACGCCTGCCAGCATTTGGGGAGAACAGGATCACATCTATATAGATGCTCCAGCTGCAGTCTGGAAAAGACATTGAGCTAATAAAGAGTAAACTCTGGCTTTCTGTAGGTGCACATGAACAAACTTGATATGTTCAGGAACATGCCAGAAATCCTGTGCCATGTTACCACGGACCAACATACACAGATTCACGCCTGTCGACATCCTCGGGTGCGTTTGTTCTGCAAAGCCTCCCCTAACTTTGCTGTAAAGGTGTGGTTATAGGTGCTGATGTTTGGGGGGCTGTTAGGTTAATGAAGACTAGTGAAATGGTGACTTAATGTAAAGGAGAGTGAAAACCATAGTTAGTGGGTTGAAGTTGTTTGTTTGTTTAAAAAAAGGGAGAATATATTAGCTTTTGCTAGAAGTAATTTAATTTTATTTGAAGCCTGAAAACTGTGTTTTTAAGTGAAGTGAGACAAGCAGCAGAGTAGGTCAGTCAGATATTAGCCATTTCAATGTATCAAAAGCAGCTCAGATGGTGCCTGCTGCACCCGTGCCCTGTGTGGTTTTAGCATGTGGCCATCCATTTCCAGGATGTCTGTCAGGCTGGAGGCTCCAGCTTGGAGGAACACAGGTAGAACCTGAGATTGGGGCCACACTGGGGCATTGGTCTCTCTGACTGATTTACTTTGCCAGCTGCACTAAAGAACCAGGGTGTGACAGGGTCTTTTAAGAGAATTAGAAGTGAGAGAGGAACTCGGGTTTGGCTAGATACTATACTGCTTAATTTCTGGGTAAAAAAGGTCACTGTTGAACTTAATTTTATATCCATTGGACAGGATGATGACTGCTTTCGAGGGAACAGACTGCCCTGTGGGATGACTTGCCTCAATGGAGCTCCCCTGCATGTAATCAGCATCAAACCCTCCACAATGTGGTTTGGGGAAAGGAGAAAGAAAACTAGTGTAATAGTGAGGTGAGCATTTGGGCCACACAGAAACCTGTTGTTTCAGGTTTGTATCTTCCCTGATACATGTATAATTGAATCTCAGAATAGTCTTTAAGAATAGTTATGCTGGTCTGTTGAACACAGATGAAGAGCAGTTACCTAATTTCTGTGCCTGTTCTGTTTTTTTAGGACTGGGGAGAGAACGTACAGAGCTTGTTTCTCTTTCCACTCTTCATACAGCGAGGTTTGTATACTTGTAGTACTGAGTATATATATATGTAAGAAAATGTAAAAGAGTTTTGATTATTCTGTAGTGGATGACATGACCTGTCATAATAAGAAAAAATCCTGTCAGTAATAAGATGTAAGGAGATAGGAAGTTCTGAATGCAGAAGACAGAAAGTTATTTTAATACGGCTGCAGAGGAACTGTTGAAGTAGGGCAGGATTACAAGCCTATTTCCTGAGTCTCTGTTCTCAATGTATAGGTCACTTCTACCATTGTTTTGACTGCCTTTCTATTTTAGATTATTGTGTAACTATGCAATGCTTAAACCATGGATTTTAGTTTACAATACGTTGTTTATCTGCTCTGACTTGGATTGGGGTGGGTTTGCCTTCTTTACTCAGCCCACACATTTAAACCAAATTTTCTCATATCCTGTCTGCTGCTCTTGCCCCTTTTCCTATGTTAAAAGGCTAAAAGGAAATCGGTCATGGCAGCATCCTCCCCACAATCACACTTTCATTTAACATGACTCGATACACTTCTAAAAAAACTTTCTCCTAAGAAACTGAACTGAAACTGGATCAGTGCTAACAATGAACTGTCACAAATTCTTGCAGTACAAAATGCAGGAAGGCAGTATTGTTTTTAAGATCCTGATTAAGTTTAAATTTGCTCTGCAATGCAGAATTTTAAATGGACGTCCCAGTGTGGAATTTGCTGGTGGAATATGGGGGTAATGTTAGAGTATGGGGGTATGTTAGAGTGTAACTCTAACACTCCCACCTGCACATGCAAAAATAGATGGGTCCTTGTCTTGGTTTGAGACAATTTAAAGGAGAAGACTCTGGAACAAGTTGTCTCCCTTTACAGGTTCCACTAAACTCTCTCGAGCAATAAGGAATGAACAGTAGATGGAAGTGAAAAAATAACAGTTTCCTAATAAGTGCAACAGCAACGGGCAAAAAAATAACAGTAAATAACTGCTAGATACAAAATTGCAATAACATTATTGGTCAACTCAGGACAGTCCTGCTGTCTGTACAGATAGCAGTGTAATCTGCAACCTGCAAGTGTTTACAGTGCTCAGCACTGAAAAAGCCTCAGCAGGAGTGCCCCAAACCAGACACAATCCTTCAAGAAATTTACTGGAGATCATCTAGAACACAACAGAGTAAGGCTTGAAAAAAAACTGTGTTTTCTCATAATTGGCTTTTACAGGGTACTTTAGGAGAGACTTTATGAATAGAAAGGACTGCCTGATCTGCATAACTGGAGACTTGAACTCCAGTAAGAAAAATGCATGTTTGAAAAGATCAGCAGCAGTAAGGACAAGGAAGCACTGGATCACATTCTAGATCTGCCCAGCCTTTTCTTTCAGAGACCGTGATGGTCTGTGTAGTAATTGATAATTACAGTGAGATGTTAGGTGAGGCTGAGTTCTCAGCATCCTTTCAGGCCTGTTTCCTAGTTCCAGAGATACTCACTTTGACAGAGTCATGGGCTACATTGGTCTTTACATAAAGACTACTAGTAGTACTCTTTGGATGTGCTTGCATTAGTGCTGCCTTTAAGTGACAATCTTAACTGTTGATGTAATTTGTTAAATTGCTGCTTCTTTTCTTTAATTCAGATCAAGGATTTCCTGAGCTATATCTGTCCTGTGAATGTGTATCCCAGTGTACTGCCAGTGGGTGGGACAGAGGACAAAGTTATGGAAATGTAAGTGACATTTGGCTGCTGGAGGGAGATGATTCAAACTCTGTTCCTGTAAGGACAATTCCCCTCCTGAATCCCACCCTCTCAGGAGGGCCACTGCCTTTTGCTTTACTTGTCTGATAATTCAGATTTTTTTTATATTCAGTCTCACAGACTTGGGCTTTCTGAAGCATGTGTGTATACTGAGCTGAGTCTCCGAGTTTGTATTCTACTTCTTTCTGTGTGTAGAGGCCTTTCTGCTGGTAAACTCTGGGAGGAAGTTGAATACAGATCCATCTCGCTGTGTTCTGTGACCCATTTCTATTTGTCATGGCTACTTCTCAGAAGTTTCTTGTAAAGATGGTTTCTCTGGGGACTTGAACGCTTCCCCTGCCCAGCATCAGAGAGGCCAGTTCTGCTGCTGTAGATGTTGGCAGCTTAAAAAGCACCCTCGGGGAACAGGAGAGCTATGGTGTCTCTTAGTCTGGATAGAACAAAGACTCCTGTTCCTTTTTCCTTTCCTCCTTAGTAAGAAAGCAGACTTCTACTTCATAATCACTGAATAAAACAGATTTTGAACCCTGTCAGCTTGTCTTCTCTAAGGAAGGAACTACAAGATAGTTTCCAAAAAATGTACATGTTTTAAGGTAAATATATGGAAAGGACAGGTTTCTACCTTTCAGCTGCTAAAGCTCACCAATGAATCAAGGACTTTGCTCTAGGTATTGTTGCCTTTAACATTTTTGCTGAAGTGCCTGTAAAATGCATGGAGCAGTGTACTTAAAACAAGTTAAAGGATCTACTTTTGCTCCTGAAAGCATCTGCTGAGTTCTAAATATTAACTGTTTTTCACATTCCCTTAGATTAAAGCCATTATGCAGGTCATACAGGAGAATCATGGAACCCAGGTACAAGCCCTTAGGAACACTGAAGAGAGCCCTCAAGAGAGAATTACCTGATACAGGTAAAGGTTCTGCTGCTGCTACTGCACCTTAAATGGAAGTCTGAGACTAAGCAGAGATGCCAAAAGCTTTGGTGTTCACCACAGTCTGTGTGTTCAAAGCAACAGCTGGAAAGGAGAAATAGAAATTATGTAAACCTAGGTATTAGGAGAGTGAGAGAGCACTACTTGTGTAAAAACACACTTGTTCACAGTCTTAAAATGTACTTAATGCTCAACAGCCCTGTAAGTTTTTAGACTTAGTTCCTTTCCTCAGTCCTAGACCAGCCCTAGGAAAGCTTGTTCTAACTGTCTCTGTGAGACATTGTGCTAGACAAGGCAAGGCAAATACTGTCAGTATCATCCTGCAAAATCTCCAGCTGGGATAACGAACATTTTCCTCAATTTATACTTAATGAATTTTTATTAAAACTTTGCTCTCAACAAGATTTTAGTAGAGATGTGAACTTTTCTTAGTGATTTTCTCTTTGTTTCTTGCCAGATGAAGATGATCTCTTTGATTCAGAATTAATTTCTACAAAGCCTAAGATTCCAAAAGAGCAGAGAGGAGAGAGCGTGCCCTCCAGCACAGGACAGTCTGAAAATTCTGAAGGAAATATTAATGAGAGCACAGAAACTTACAAAGGGACCACAACTTACACCTCCCTCAAGGTAGACTTCGTGGACTGTGAGGAATCAAATGATGATGATGATGATGAAGATGATGAAGAAGAATCTGAAAAAAATACAGTTCAGTTTCTTTCCGATGAGCCAGATGCCACTTCCACAGCCACTTGCAATGGAGTAACTAGTGACCAGCAGGAGTCTAATGCCAATGTCCCTTGCTGGGATGAATTTTTTACGGGTAATAAACTAGAAGAAAGCTCTGAAAATGAGGACAACATCCCACCTTCAGCAGATGCTGGTGGGTCCCAGTCACTCTTCAGTGATTCAGATGGAGTAAGTGACTCAACACACATCTCCTCCCAAAATTCTTCTCAGTCAACACACATATCAGAGCAGGGGAGCCAGGGCTGGGATAGCCAAATGGACACAGTGCTCATCACCTCCCAGGAGAGAAATGCCCTGGACCTCAGCAAAGGTGGGAGCAGAGCAGTGGTTCCTGTGCTGCAGGAGAGTCCCAGGGACACTCAGCTGGACAGCAGCAGGGAGAAGCCAACAAGTCAGAACAGACCTTGTGCCCATGATGGTGCCTGTGGCTTGAAAAGCGATGGCTGTGAGAAAGCTGCAGAAGATGGCACTGCCCATGTTCAGGATGTGCTGGTGGAAATAAGTGACAGCTCCAGGACTCCTGATCTGGAGCTGAGGAGGGACTCCCAGAGCTCCTCTGACTTTGAAATTCCCTTGACTCCTGATGCTGAAGCACCTCAGCCAGATAAACTGCATCATTTATACAAGAAACTCGCAGCAGGTGAAAACATAATCAGTGAGAAAAAAGTCTCCTGAGAACAGGTGTAAATGATTAATATCAGTGGTAATACCCAGCATGTCTATTAATACCTGAATTCTTTTTCTCTTTCCTGTGGGTTACTGTCTGCAGCTATGCCAAGTCATGCTTTATTCAGAAACATCTTACTGTCAGAACTAGGAAGTTGCAGCCTGTGTACCTTTATTATTCCTTCCATGAAATACTGGAAAGGAAATATTCAGAAAATATTCCCAGGAGGGACAGTAAAAACCTTCTACCTCCCAAGGTTTGATTCTCCGGCACTGTAAGCAGACAAAAAATGGACCAGACAAAACTAAGGGTAGGACACTAAATGAAATTTAGTGTTTATCATGAGCTCTGAGAGTTTGCCTTTGTAATGTGATCTCAGGTTTTAATAAAATAGCACACTATTAACTGTGGGGAGGAACACCTACGTATGACCATGCAAAGAAGGCAGTTTGAATTTGGCTTTAATCACTATTACTGTTGTTTATCATTATTATAACAACTTAATCAGTACTCACTGCAGTTATTTTTTAAAATAACTGCAGAACAGATTAGAGAATTACTGAGGTTGTAAGGGGGGGGTTAATTTGTTTTAAACCAAATTGTTCATTTCGAAAAGTCTCTCTTTACACTGAGCTTTAACTCCTGAGTTAGGTACTGCATTCTGCTTTGCCTCCAACTCATTGCAAACAACTTGTCATGACTTCCTCTATGTTCTGATTTGTTCTGAATTGTTCTTCAGAAATACTTAAAATCCTGTGGTCTCCAAGTGACCAGCCCTGTCCTGCTCTGGCAGGTAACAGCCATAGAAGGTAACCTGTTATACCAGACAGGCTCTTGTACTACAAAATTTCACCTCCTCTGCAACATTCTGTAGACTTCACTCTTTTAAATCAACACAATATATTCTCCATGAATGTGTGCCACCATAACTCTCTGCCAAAATTCTTAGCTTCCAACATAGAAATGTAATTCAGGTTTTTCCTAAACTGGAGTGCCTAAGAAGTACCCAAACCACAGAAGTAATCTAAAACTCCCTGAGGTTTTGCATCCATGGTGTTTATGTCCCAATGAATTAAACATACTTTAGGACATCATCTCTCCCCTCTGAGTGTGCCTTCAGTTGTTGTGCCATGTTTAGTGACATGTGAATGTTCAACCAATCAGTATCCAGCCAAAGCGAACAGAGACAGGAGGGACAAAGCATTGCCATAATCTATATTCAAGATCCACGTATTCCTCTACTGTTACTTTTCCTGCTGTTTGTGGGATTTGTTAACCTAATTTCCAAATGTGATCTACTAGCTTTGAGGGTTTTTTAGCAAGCCTGAGTGAGTGAACTGCTGTTGGAACTACCTCTGTTAATAAAGTCAGACAAAACAGAACCTCTTCTGTTGACTCATTTCGTATCTGAAAACTGTGCATTTAAGTCCAGGGCTGCCTTTAACAGGATGCTCAAATATACAAGAATCCAGTCTGTTCAGGCAAGTGTAAATTTATACCAGTTCTCACCAGCCCTAAACTGAAAACACATCATTTCCTCATGGTCCGTCTGCTGGAGTCTTTACAGTCCTAGAAAATTTGGCTGCAGGCCAGGAATTAAGAGGTTGCAGTCTTGAAGCAAATTCTACTGCTACAACTAATTTTGACAGGCTATTTCTTTTTAAAAATGACAACAACAAAAGAAAAACTAAATTTAATTTATTTTATCAAAAACTATAGGAAGATAGCAATACTAGAGATGACACAGTATGAAAAGAAAATGTTCCTGAGCTTACAAACTGCATATTCTAATACAGTTTCTAAAACATACATAAAAAATAACCAAAAGATTGACTTAACTTGGAGATTAAATAGACAATAGCTTTTCTTACAGGTGATCTTGCAGCTTTAGTTTTGCTACCAAAAAATAAAAATAAAACCCACAAAAAAAGAACAGATAGAGGACAGGTCACAGGTCACCAGCCCCCAAGAAGTGCATACACACGACTGAACTGGTGACCATGATGATACCAACAGACCACAAAGCAAAACAAAGGCAGAAGCTGGGCTGGTTTAGCTTCCCTAAGAGATTGAAAATAGCTTTTTTTTTTTTTTTTTTTTTTTTTAACCCATTTCCAGTTTGGCAATTTTCTGCCAAACTCATACAAACAGTAAAAGGAGTTTTAAAAGTGACACAGTGTCCCATTAAGCTAATTCACTGACAGCAATCCAAATACACTGAGCATAAGTAAATATAAAATAATGTCCAAGGCTCTTATTTTGGAAACTGGATCCTTGGGTTTCCTTCAAATAAATACAAAATACTGCTACCTCCCAGAACATAAATTATTGGTTCTTTATTTATGGCAGAAGATAACACACAGATCCTTAGCAAACAGCAGCATTATTCCAGTGCTGGTGATAATACTATCTGCCTCTGGAAAAGGCAGACACTGCACTCCAGTACAACTGCCACAACTGTTACCTTCTAAAATGCATCTACTTGCAATATTTAAATCAAATTGGGCATGGGGAGAGACAGAGCCTGGGGCCTGCCCTGTGCCCCCGGCACAGGCGGGGCTGCAGTAAGGAATCATCTCTTGCCGCAGCCGCTCCATTGTGCAGGGACAGCGCAGGCTGCAGGGGATTGAGGAGCTGGTGACTGCAGATTCCATCCACATGGAATGCACTGCTCATTTGAGCTACATGCAAGAGAAAGCACTAATGACTCCAAACGATGCAAGATCATCTAGAGTTTGCTGACATTAAAGCTCCACATTACACTTAAAACTTAAAAAGCATTAGAGATACGGCATGATAAAAACTGACAACATTCAGCATTTATCAACTAAGTGGATACAGGTGAGCCTGATCACGTTAAATACTTTTAAATCTAAGCAAACTTTCTCCAATTCGTTAAACAATATAAAGTCTCTATTTCAACGTGTATCTCTGTATTGTAGATACAAAACTCACACAGCATTTCCAGTGTCCCATGCTCTTCACCAAAAGTGTAAAACTGATTTTGGCTAGTAGCATATGTCATTTGCTACCAAAGAGCCAGATCTTTAGTACAAATGCAACTGTGCTTCTTAAGGAACAACCTTGAAATGTTCTTTTTGAAGTGCTAGTAATTAACATGGAATTTAAGGCATTTTCTAACAAATTAGGTAAACAGTTACATGCTGGGTACTTGACTTCATTCACCTGAGCCAACAGCTGTGCACCTTATAAAGGTAACTAACTGACCTATGATACATAGCCAGCATCCAGCTATGGAGCATCCATTTATGGAGCAACATTATTCTGCCTGACCCTGTCAACATTTACATGACTGGAAAGCAATATGCAAGTTTTAAGAGCTCTGGATCCATGAGAAAAAAGCGTATAGATCATCCCTAGAGCATGGACCTTGGCTGTAACTCCACTCATCACCCACCTCAACTGCTCTTCAGTGGTTCTGAAGCCAAGCAAAACTTAGCATATGTTATGAATAGATTAAGACAACTGTAAGATGATCAGAAAAAAAAAAGATGACTTAAGCAGCTGAAGATCAGCACATTTCTCAGCCTTTACATTCAAGAACATCTTACAAATGTCTACAGCAAATGGGTATACTCACCCCTAGACTAACTTCACTGAAGTTAACATTTTTGCAACCAGAAAATATAGGCCTAGTATCTTAGAAGTCTGTCACTAGGTAAAAAAGACACAATATGTAAAAATTTAGCCAAAACCATTTGTGAATATACATCAATCCCAGGGCTCTTTTGCACCTAACAGATAACAGAGCATATATCCACAATGCATTGGCTTTGTTAGACAAGGGGCTGCTTTCCTTAACCTTTTGCTATCTATTTCCACACTGTAGCCAGCAACTTGCTTCAGCCACGACTGCCAAATTTCTGCAATGAAAACAAACAGCAAATGTTACTTCCAACAATTCCACATTTACAAATGCTCTGTGGAACTGCAGTCCTCCTATAGAATCCTAACTAAAAATCAGAGCACAACTGAAAACATTCTACATAACATCAGCTAAGAAGTTCAAGATTTACACTTGGGATCTGTTAATACTAATTACAGAATCAATTAGGCTGGAAAAGGCTTTTGAGATCATTAAGTCCAACCTATGACCTAATACCACCTTGTAAACCAGACCACGGCACTGAGTGCCACGTCCATGCTTTTTTAAAACACCTTCAGGATGCTCCTCTCTGAGCAGCCCATTCCAGTGTCCAGTCACCCTTTTTGTGAAGAAATGTTTCCTAATGTTCAACCTAACCAGCTTGAGGCTATGTCTCCTCATCCTATTGATGGTTCCTCGGGAGGCTGACCCTCACCTGGCTATACCCTCCTGTCAGGGAGTTGTAGAGAATAAGGTAAGCCCTGAGCCTCCTTTTCTCCAGGTAAATGATGGAGTGGCTTGGTGAGCTCACCTTCCAGCTCCCTCATCACCCTAGGATGGATTCCATCTGGTCCCATGGACTCATGAGCATCTAAGTGACTCAGCAGGTGTCTAATCACTTCTTCCTGGATTACAGGGGAACTATTCTGCTCCCCATTCCCATCTACCAGCTCAGGAGGCCAGTTGTCCTAAGGACAGAACCCCTGTCTTAATGTTGAAAACTGAGGCAAAGGAGGTGTTAAGTAACTCAGCCTTTTTCTCATCTTTGGTAACCATATTCCCTCACCGTGTCCAATAAAGAATGGAGGTTTTCCTTGCCCCTCCTTTTGCTATTAATGTATTTAAAAAACATTTTTACTATCCTTTAAAGAAGTGGCCAGGTTAATTTTTAATTGAGCTTTGGTCTCTCTAATTTTCTTTCTGCAATTACTTCCCTTGCATGGAGTTCCATGGACATTTAACAATTTGCATTCCTGTGAACCTTTATTTACACACTGGCTCTCCTTAATCCCTCATCCTGGTGCCATAACTGTTATTGCTAAGATCTTCAAGCTTTTCTTCATATAACAAAAAAGCAAAAGAACTGTCAACTAAGATTTAGAATTCAAATCAAATGCCTCCTGACTTCTCAAGGCGTAGAAAACACGTAGCATCACTTCATCCCACCGCAATCAGCTCCTGAAGGCCTGTGGCTGAAAGCTCACACTCAAATGTCTGTCACAATGAACATGAGCCAGCAGTGCCCTGGCAGGCAGGAGGGCCAACCCTGTCCTGGGGAGCATCAGACACAGCATCAGCAGCTGGGAAAGGGAGGGGATTGTCCTGTTCTGCTCTGAGGTGGCCTCATCTTGAGTGCTGGGGGCAGTTTTGAGCACCACAACGTAAAAAAAGACATTGAACCACTAGAGAGCATCCAAAGGAGGCCAACAAGGATGGTGAAGGGACTGAAGAGAAACCTTATGAGGAGCAGCTGAGGTCACTTGGTCTGTTCAGCCTGCAAAAGATGAGACTGTCCCAACTCACTGAGCTCTTCAACATCCTCACAAGGGGAAGCAGAGGGGCAGGAACCAATCTGTTCACTCTGGTGACCAGTGACAGGACTCGAGGAAACAGCCTGAAGCTGTCACAAGAGGTTTAGATTAGATATTAGGAAAAGGTTTTTTCACCCAGAGGGTAGTTGGGCACTGGAACAGGCTCCCCAGGGAAGCGGTCACAGCACCAAGCCTGGCAGAGTTCCAGATGCTCTCAGGCACTGGGTGTGACTCTTGGGGATGTCCTGTGCAGAACTAAGAGTTGGACACGATGACCCTTGAGGGTCCCTTCCAAACCAGCTTATTCTGTGATTCTAGGAATATTCAAATCAAGGTATGTTTTAGAGTTTTCTTTGCATACATTTTATGGCTTCCTAAACAACTGCTCTAGCAAAATTAATTTTTAATCTCCCATCATCAGTTTTGTATTGGCTTGAAATGCTACAGTCTCTTTGGCAAATGCCATTTCAATTACAAATACAATACCTTGTTTTCACCATCCTTATTTACATTAGATGTAAGAATACTTGAATATAGATGTGAAAGAAGAGTCTTCTTAAAACACATTAAAAAAAGAACAAACTATTTGTGACTTTGGATAACCAAACTCAGTTGAGATAACCTCTGCAGCACATGGCTCCACATTTACAGACAGTTCTGATCCTCTTTTTGGATGGGCTAAGACCTTCAGCAGAGTCTGAAGTCAGATCTATTGAACCTGCAACACAGATGAACACAAGTAAGGAAGTTCTAAAGGATAGACCAAGATCATGCCCAGTATTCATACAGCTTCTAAAGGCCTTCTAAAAGAGCTGTGTGTGAAGCTGTACTCAGATTCTACTGACACCCTTGTTACAGGTACTTGCGCAATACCTGGCATACACATTGGAATCCAGAGCTCAGACTCGAGCTTTGCACCCCCCAGGTATACACATGGATCAGCTGAGAGTGCAGGTGGCCTTCAATGTCAGTGTCATAAACAGAGAGAAAGAGGAGTTTTAAGGTTCAAGATCAATTTGGCAGCGTCGTGGTTTAAGCCCAGCTGGCAATGAAACACCACGCAGACACTGGCTCACTTCCACCCCAGTGGAGCAGGAAGGAGAACCAAAATTAAAACTTCTAGGTTGAGATAAGAACAGTTTTATAATTGAAACAGTAAAATATTGTAATAATGATGATATTCTGATTATGCTGATGCTGATTAGTAGTAGTAGTAGTAGTAGTAAAAGAAAAAAACAAACACGAGTGATGCACGTATAATTGCTTACCTAGGGCTCATTAATGCCTAGAGGCCATCCCTGAACTCTGATCATCCCCTTCTGGATATCTCCTCACTTTCTACACTGGGCATGACATTCTCTGGCGTGGAATATCCCTTTGACCAGTTCATCTACCTATGCTCCCTTCCAGCCGTTTTTTTTTTAACATTTTTTTGTGTACCTCCTCACTGGTAAAGCATGAGACATAAAAAAGTTTTCTTGACTTAAGAAAACCACCACTAAGCAACAACCAAAACATCAGTGAGTTATCAACATTATTCTCATACTGAATCTAAAACACAGCACTGTACCGGCTATGGAGAAGAAATTAACTATATCCCACCTGAAATAGCTGTTCCATAGGACCTGTATCCACTGAGGCCTACAGACACCAGAACTCAAACCTACGGTGCCTAATGCTGATGAGCTGTTACAACTGCCTCAGAATCTATCTTAGTAACTATCACTAACAGACTACCTAGAAAGTAGTTTGCCTGAAATGCCAATTTGAATAAAGGAAAGCTTTATTTACTGGCAGCCTGACCATTCCTTTGAGCATTCCTGGGAAAAAGCTTCAAAATCATTTGCTTCACCAGACAATCCAGCCACAACCCCTGATGTGCTAGGGGCACTGTGGGAGGCAATGCACTAGAGATGCAGGCAAAACCTTCTGGCTGTGCTCTTGTCTGCACTACATGTCATGAGCAATGAGTATTCTGAAAGCCAGAGCTGTGCTATCAAAAGCCATGCCTCAGCTGAAATGGTACCATTCAGGCTGCAGTAAAACCCACCAGCACCCCAAAACTCCCACAAGAACCATGTCAAAATGTGCAGACCTTTCATCTGATAGTCAAAGGTTAGCTCTTCTCCAGCCTTGATGGTTCGGGTAGAGAACAGCGCTATGCGAGGAAGACGCAAGTCGAGGTTATCAATAAATACGTTGAAGACTTGAAGATTTGGATCACACTGTAAGCAAAAATTAATGCAGTTTCTGTTTAGAAAAATTAACATTTAATTTCACTGAAGTGTTTAAGTAAACCAAGGTTTCAGCAAAGAAAGAATGCGTTCTTGTCTCAGTGACAGAAGTCTGCAAGTAAGTTATTTTCTGAAATCAACAAATTGAAATAATGTTCCAGGAGATCATTCACAGCTCAGATTCAAGTCCTTCCAGGAAGGCAACCTTTGCACAATGTGCAGACTACACTAATATGCAACAACCTATAAAAAAAGTGGCACCTTCAAAGGTGACAACAAAAATGGTGACAAAATAAGTAGAGCTACATTCAGAGGCTAGTATGTACCACCAAAAGCCACAAAAAGAATTAAAGTTGAAAGAAAACTAAAAACAACCTAGTGTTTCAATCCCCACAAACTCACTACTCTGTACTGATGCTTAAGCATTGCTTCCAGGCCAGAGATAACATCTTCATACTAGGCATTAATTTCTACTGTAAACTGCAAACCTGCTCAGCTTCTGAATTCCCTGCCATGGTCTGGATGCTAGGAGGAGGGGGGAGGTCACTAAGCAGGAACTAGAAACCACTTCCTCATTTCCTCTGCATTACATGTCAGAAGTCAGTAGTCCCTGAGACTGTTAAACTCCAAATGCTTTTTTGTTCTTTAACAGTGAAATATATCACACATTAAAGTATCGTAAGTGAAGTTACAGACATTTAACTTTACACTGAAGACTGAGAAATTCAGAGTAATGTTCCATCCTGCCTGGCTACAAAATAACACAGAAGTTCCTGTCATCTTTGACTCCTGGCTAACTTTATTAAGGACCTGTCATATGTTAAGTACTTCAAGTACTCAAAAAACACACCCAAACCAACCCTATTTTGATTCAGTTGATTCAGTGAAAACTCCAGTCCTATAGGATGTCCACTTCAGGCAGCATCTCCCCTCTAGATTTTTGTAGCCAGTCTCAATCCAAGTAAGGCGAAGTATTCTGTTCTACTTATTACATCATCTGATTAACTGTACTGTGCTGGCATGAAGCAAACTATTCCAGAAAAACTGTGACTACAGTAAGGAAATGCTTACAGTAGAAGACATTTCTAGCACAATTAGGATGATTCTCCAAATTCTTAGTATACAAAACAAAGTCTTACACTGTGGTTCACAAAGTGGGACACATTTCCATATCGAGCTGCATCTACTGTAAATTCATCTGAGTCATAGTCCAAATCAAACAAGTATGTATTTCCCTGGTTGTCATAGAGCTGGCCTCGCCTCTCTGCTTCCTCACTTGTAATCACCTAAAAAAAAAAAAAAAAGAAAAAGAGGATAAAAGAAACCTGCATCATATTATTAATTATTACTAAATCAAAACAAAAATCACAATCAAGTTAGAAAAATACTTAGCATTTTTCAACATCAAAATAAGTTTTTGATGTTGAAATAGCATCCCATCTAATGAATTAAGAATACATAAGAGTACATACAGCTGAACTAACTATTTTTGATTGAGGCTTCTCTGGATGCAATTTGTCTACAGCTGATGCACAGCACTACCTTGTCTCTGGGGAAGAAAACCATATCAGCACCCTCTATTAATAGTTTTGATGATGACAATACAATCAACTGCTTTTACCTGAAGTTTCTATATACACACTTTTCCCATTAGACTGAGAAAACCTTGTTTACTTCACCTAAAATCAAGATTCAACCTTTTCCCTTTGCACAGATGATCAACAGGTATCAGTCTTTAAAACCCAGCCACATTTACAGCCCGATATTCATTTCTTCTCTTCCCAGAAGCATCTCTTCCTGCTATTTTTGACTGCAATGAAAGATCCTATTCATGGCAGCTCAGACTGATATCTTCACAAAGCTCAACCTATTCAATTAGGCCAGTGTGTCACTGTCGACAGATGAAGCAGCTTAAACTTCATCCACAGCCTGTCACATTAAACACATTCTGTTGTACAGATTCAGTAAAGAAATCATACTTTGGCAGCAAGAGAGACACAAAATGTGATGGAATTGGACAACAAATCCCTCTAAAATCTGACAGGTGAGATTTGAGAAGTCAGCAGTAGATATTAAGTAGATTCAGGTGAAACGGTAAATACACACTCTCCTTTAAGCAACAAAATTACATAACCACCTTCCTGCATTAACAGAGATATTTGGAATGTCTGGCCTTTCGTATATTTAAAGGAAATGGATGAACTTGAGAAGTCAGAAGCTTTGGGGCAGAAGCATAGAGGAAATCTACTTAAGACCATAAACATTGTATAAAGGGACAGAAGGAAATACTTTGAGTCAACACAGTAGCAAGGCAGATTTGTGGTAGAAATGCAACCAGGAACTGCTGGTGCGAAGAGCCCTGCAACAGAGCAGAGGCTGAACCACAAGAACACAGGGCAATACAAAATCTCAAGAGTAACTCAAGGTCTGTATTTTATAACATAAAAGTTCTCTTTGAAATAATATGAGATTGAATAAACAGATACCATCTGTGCTATGAGTCTTATTCTTGCTGTTAATCAGAAGTAATAAGTATGCTCGGAAATACTACCTTAGAAGTTCAGACAAAACAGAAAAAGGAGTGCAGGGAGTTTCATAACAACTGTGCTTTGGGAATGGCAGAAACTATAAAAAATGATCAGGGAAGAATGAAGAATATAATTGCCATGAAAGAAATTGAGGACATGCCTTTAGAAATACTATGAGGGCACGTATCTAAAATAATTATTTAGTGCCATATGAGACAATTATTCTCTTTACTTTTGACCTTTTACAACTGCTCTTGAATGAAGGAATGTTGTAGACAACATCATTTTGCTGTTGACTCGAATGTTCCTTTATCTCTCTACTCAAAAGCAGACTGATCTATTACATAGTAAAACCCCAGAATAGCCTGAGTTGGAAGAGTCCCACAAGGATCACTGAGTCCTAGCCCTGCCCAGGACATCCCCAGGAATCACGCCATGTGCCTGAGAGTATTATCCAAACACTCCATCAACTCTGTCAGGCTTGTTGCTGTGTTCCAGTGTCTGACCACCCTCTGGGTGAAGAAGTCCAGAAGTGCTAAAACTGAGAGAAAGCTCATTAAGATTTTATCTAACATTTCCTCAACTGTATGTAACCTACCTCTCCAACATACTCCATCACAAAACTGTTGGTTTTAATTCTCTGGAGGGTTTTTACTCCCCAGCCACGGCCATTGTTGGTTCTGAAGATGCAGAGGGAATATGGGGTCCCTTTCTGTACAATCCTATTCAGGCAGTCAGGCCCACACCTACAATATGAATTGCACTCATAGATGGGCAAGCCAGGCTGGATTTTCAATTTCTTACGTTTATTGTAAGCCAAAATAAACCCAGCCTCCTTTGGACAGCACTTCTCAGCAGGGCAGTCAGCACATTCACAGCCAGTTGTTATTCCATTGAGCACATTTATTCCTGGAGCAGGTTTATACTCATTGATGTAGTAGAAGTCTAAAGGAGGGCCTTCAAGATCCACTGTGTTTTCTACCAGAATCATTGCTTTGTGATTCTTTTTCCTGTTGAGTTCTTCTTTCCACCTCTGCAGAGCTATTCTTTGTTTAGCCTTCTTTACAATATAATCTGCAATTGCAGGTTTCAAAGTTTTAACGTGGTTTCTCACTTTCATTGCTTTACCTTCTCTCTCCCGAGACAAGTACTCATTCTTGTCTCTAAGAAAGTTCTGAATAAGAAGAGGGCAGTTCAGATGTTTCCGAGGTTCCCAAGTATTTGAAGATTCTGGCCATCCTTTCCATTTCACAAGATAGTATGCTTTGCCCTTGAAATACAGAAACAGATAGAGATTTAGCCAGAGTTCATGGTGCTGAAATCCAGCATCACAGAGCACACAGATAAACATGAGAGCTCTGGACGTAAGGATCAGCACACAGGGCAGAAGGCCTTGATGTCCCCATAAAAATTACAACTGGGGAGAAAGAGAAAAATCAGGGTTTTTGTTTGCAAATTAACTTATAGCACAACTTTGCACACTTTACAAATAATCTCTAGGGGCAAAGAAATTAAGAAGTTGGGATGAACTCTGATTGCTAACAGCATACCTGGAGGAGGAGGCTAGTTTGTCAAGGCAGGTGGTAAGTTATGCTAACTCGCTGTATGACTCGTATGCACAAGCAGAATGCAGTCATATCACATACAGAACAAAAAAAAAAAAAATCCAAAATTTAGAGAAAAAAAATCTAAAAGCCACTATTAGTTATATCAACCATCCTCCCAGAACAGTAATTAATTTAATACATGTAATATTGTATTTACAATGAAGCAGCATATATTTTGCACTTATTTAAAAATGACAAATAACTGTAACAAGGACAAATACTGAGACCGAATTTCACAGGAATCCATTTGCAGTACGTGGCCCTAATTCTTCGTTAAACAGACTAAAAGAATCAAGAGAAAAATACACATGGTTGTCTGCAAATAAAGGAGGGGCATCATAATTCATATTGAGCTACCACCCTAAAGCATCAGCATCAGATATGCAAAGGTGAAGCATTTAATATTCTAACATGTCTGTTATTTCAGGGAATGATCTTCCTTCCACATACTGAAAGTAGCCATTTACGCCACTTTCTGTTTACAGTTCAAAGTTTAAAATATATTTAATTTGATGCCAGCAAAAGCTTTGTCCTCAGTGCCTGCTGCTTTATATTATGAGTAAAACTACCTTTGGCTTGGTTCCATATTTCAGCCGAAAGAGTGATCAAATTGGTCTGTGTTTCTCTTACCTCTTCTACCTTGTAGTCACACAAATATTCCACCTCATAACTCTTTAGACTCCTGTTGGTGATTCCAATGGATTTACATGTGAGATTTTCCTTCCTACATAATTCTTGGAGGGTCTCAAGTGACGCTAGACATGGCACATACCAGGCTACAATAAGAAAATTGGTAAAGAATCCTATTTAATATCTCAGCTAAATAGAAATCATTATGCCTCATCCCAGAGTCCCCACATTACCATTTTTGACAGCAGTCCACGAGCCTCTTGTACAACTGCAGCGTCTCCAACTCAACCCTTCACTAACTGGCCAAGTGAAACAAGCTAATGATTCCCTCCCTGCACTTTTATTCTGTGCAGTACACACACTTATAAAGAGCAACAAATATTTTGGAGAGCAGAGACTCCCACAGGTGAAAGATACTGAGGAATTTTTCTGCAATTATAGCACCGCATAACTGAACTACGGCAAGTAGGAAATCTCCATTCTTTAACAAGACCGCCAAATTTCTGTAGTCAAGCGCAACTGAGCACTTGCGATGCAACCATGGTGACTGGACGAGGAGATAGAGACCCACAGCCCTCATCCAGAAGGATCGCGAGTGCCTTGTCAGCCAGGCGGATTCGGAGGGACGAGACACACCGCAGGGCGCCAGGGCCCGGGAAACACCGGGATCAAGGGGCTGGATGGAGTCCAGAGCGGCAGCCGCGGGCTGCAGGGCCGTGCCCGCCTCCCCCCGGGGCTCCGCGGGGCTCTCCCGCCCCGGCCCCGGCGCAGTTCAGAGCTCGGGAGGGGGCGGCGCTGCCTTTCCCGCTGCCGCACCGGGATCAGCGCCTTCCCTGCGTCCCACCCCCGTTCCAGCTTTACCCCAGGCACCTCCCGCCCTCCTCCCACAGCTCCCCTGGGACAGCGGGCAGGACCCCTAGCCCTTCCCTCCCCGCTGCGCCGGGGGTCTGCGGGCAGGGACGGTGGGAACGGTCCTGACAGAGCCGGGCGACACCGCCGAGAACGAGCGGGAGCCTCCCCGCCCGTCCTCCCCCCAGCGCCCGGAGCAGGGCGGGCAGAGCCCCGGTGGGCAGCAGAGCCCCGGTGGGCAGCAGAGCCCCGGTGGGCAGCAGAGCCCCGGTGGGCAGCAGAGCCCCGGGCCGCGCCGTCCCCAGCCCGCTCCCCCCTCACCTCCTCGCCAGCCCTCCATGTTGGGGGGGGTGCCGCGCTCGGGCCGCGCCGGCTCCGCCCCCTGCCGGAAGGGGGCGGAGCTGAGGGAGAGGCCCCGCCCACCCTTCCCGCCTCTGCCGTGAGGGGGCCCCGGCGGGACGGAGCCGGCAGAGCGGCTTGTTCTAAAGCCATTTTGCTTTTGTCCTTATAGCGCGCTGCAGTGCCTGGGGCAAGCGGGGGAAGCGCGAAGCAGCTTCTTTCCCCGGTCCCCTCAGCTCCGCCGAACTGGAAAGAACCTCGGAGAAATGGTACCAGCCCTTCTACAGGAAAAAAAAAAAAAATTACACCATCATCACACCTCACTCCTCAGATGAGGTGTTTACTATTAATGTAGCTGTCACGGAATCACATAATCGATCAGTTTAGAAAAGGCCCCTGAGATCATCAAATCCAACCTATGACCGAACACCACCCTATCAAGCAAACCACGGCACTGAGTGCCACACCCACGCTTCCACTAAACACCTTCAGGGATGGTGACTACACTACCTCCCTGGGGCACCCATTCCAATGCCTAATTACCTTTAATGTGAAGAAATCCCTCCCACTGTCCAATCCAAACTTCTCCTGTCACAGTTTACAAGTTAGCAACCTCTCTGCCTGGGAGAAAGAGCCCGACAGGATATGACTGACACGAAGGCTCCTTTCAGGCAGCTGTTGAAGAGGTTTTCAAGTTCAATTCAAACCCCAGGTAATGGAATACAACCCTCTTCAAACCCAGACAGGTGTCAAATACCAGACAGATATCCCTTGCTCTATGTTCTCTAATTTTTGAGGCTCTTCTGTGACACTTCTAGTATTTTACAAAGTAACACACAGTTGTAAGCAACGAACTGTTGTCCTTTAACTGCACTTTCGGCTGAGACCCTCATATTCCATAACCACACTTGCCTGCTCCATCTCGTTATTGGAAAAACCTGCCAGCTTATACCCAGACAAGACAAATGTATGACAACATAGAATTAAAACAGTGCCACACAGAATGGAGATTGCCAAGGATCTGTGTAAAAAATGTGTTTTTTAATAACATATAAATAAGCACACTTAACTGTTACATTTCTCAGGTAATATCATAAAACCATTTTACAGGGGAAAAAAAAATCTCCTTAAAATAAAATTCACCTGCAGAGGCCAGCACAAATGGGCTCCACCTTCACGGTTTTGGGCAACATCAAGACCACACAGGATTCCAGTATAATTACCAGAAAACGGATTTTCACCAGTCTCGTTCTCTATGGTTCAAAGCTATACTACTGAAGCCACAGCTGCACTGGCTGAATGGGTACACGACCTGGTTAGTCAAGTAAAAATCTTCAAACTATGTAATATGCTCGTTGCTGACCACAGGCACAAGCATTTGTGCTTTGCATTTTGTAAATCAAGTGCTGATAATTCAGCGATCTGCTGTTCACATGTCTTGACTAATGTTTTGCACCACACTCTAAACAGACTTGGTGGCAAGTTAACTTGGTGGCATTTTACTTTATTACAGTCCTCTAAGAATCATGAGAGACATCACAGACAGTCACTGCTTCGGCAGAAAAGCCAGTAAGAGACAGAAATCAAGTTAGAAAAATGCTGCCTTCCAAAATGGACTATGATGCCACTTCAACAGTGATGATTTCACACTTTCCAGTGTCTTGATCTGTGCAGGTAACGTGCAAGGACCCATCCCTAGAAAAAAGATAGAGTTATGCTTAGGATTATCTCAACACAACACTTACTATGTTATAGCATATGCCAGAGAGGATAAACAATAGTCTTCACACAGATGAAAGGATGACCAGCATCAAAATATCCAAGGACAAACATGCTTCAATACA
The DNA here is from genome assembly GCA_013397075.1 of Rhabdornis inornatus. Taxonomy (NCBI): domain Eukaryota; kingdom Metazoa; phylum Chordata; class Aves; order Passeriformes; family Rhabdornithidae; genus Rhabdornis; species Rhabdornis inornatus. Next base: position 94,715 of record VWZS01006284.1, on the reverse strand, counting down.
GATGAAATTGGTTTATGAAATTAAGTTTATTATAGTCAGTGTTTTTATACGCACTTCTTGCCCTTAAAGCATCTATCTTATCTACATATGCTGGAGTATATCTGGGAACACATTCAAATATTGCAATTGAATTTATTTTGTGCAGGTTTGTAAATAGAAAATGTGGTAATAGTATTCAAAATATTCCCTGTAGGGACTGAGTAACAGATTGATAAACATGTCTTGTCATAGCACAAGAACATGAATTTTGAAGTGTAAGTAGTCTTTAAATTCCAAGGATCTCCTTCAACAAGGAAAACCTTAATTGTCAAAATCCAAGAATTAAGAAACAATATTGAGCCCTACTTCAGCTAGGTATACAGTCATACAAAATATTTAGGTACAAATATATGTTCCCTACTAAGCTTCCTCTCCCTTTTCCCCTAAATATTACTTAAACCTCCTCCCAAATAATGCTGTTTTTCCTGCATGACAGAGGTGCACCTATAATTCCCAAAATGTTTTCCTTATCATTGCTCAGCATAAATCTGTATGACAAACAAGGCATTTCAGGTGAGGTCTATTAACACCTGATAGCTAACATAAGAAAATTAACTATTTTGAAACTTAAATAGCAAGTAGAAATTTCCTGTGGCATTGTTTCTCTGCTTAACAGCCCTGCCTCTGAAAGAACAGAGCCACTGTAAATTCAACAATCCTTCATAACTAAAAAAGACAAAATCTCCTTCAGTTTTTCCCAAGAGTGTGGGTATTCAGCAAAACTACCCAACCCACTCGGAAGTCTGAGAATTCTGACTGAGATCATGACTGCTCTCAAGCATGGTTAAACTGATCAACAGTTCAGAAGTTGCTAAAAATAATCTACACAATCATATTAAGCTTTGTTTCTTTAGGAATCAAACAATGAAAGCACCAAAGCTACCGTGAAAAACCCACATTTCTATAGAATTTACCCCTGCTAGGACTGTACAGCCCTGTGACCAATGAAATATTGAAATTTCTCAAAAACATAAATTAAGTACTCTGCAACAGAAGCAAAGACTGCTTGTCAGAAGTGTGACACAGCAGGGTAAACTGGAGAACAAGTGTTTTGGGTACCTTTTCATAGTGAGAACAGTTAGTATATCATGTAGGCCATCCTCCTTTTTATCTAAATCCTGGAGTACAATCTGTTAAAAAAAAAAAGTTTTATAATAATAGGTTCTTCAAGTTCTTGTGCAGCAGTTCAAGAGAAGTGACACAACAGCTAAGATGTGAAAATTAATGCATTTTAGCTATTTGCACTATTGTTTTTGTGGTTTGGTTCAGGATCCATCCCCGAGACAGCTGAAGTACCTATCACTCCCACAGTGCCTACAGAATCAGTAATTATATAGGTAACATCCCTCTCCTATCCCCTTTAGAGATATTTTGGCAGAATTAAGGTGGAATAACAATCTTCTTAAATATTCAATCAATTTCAGACTCATCTGCCCCTTCCCTGATGCTTTCCAAGGAAAGCATATCACAACTGTTTCAAAAAAGCTGTGTTCTCTCTGTAGGTTGACTCCTAACAGCTTTAAATCCTACTTGATAGAATAATTTCATCTTACCACTGTGATAAATTAAATTCAGTATTTAATACCAAGATCCTGTCCAATCTAGGAAGATCAAAAAGTAATTGACACATTAGTTATGCCATTTTCTTCATCAGTTTTATATTTAAAATATTCAAGGATCTGTGCACTATTGGAATAACTGGTAAAGATCTCTCATCCCAGGAGATCTTATTACAGTAATGCCAAGTGTCAAACTCTGTCAGCCTTTTAGGAATTCAAAAAGGAAACTTTAGTTTCTTTACAAAGTAGTTCAATATTTTGCATGTCCAGAAGAAAAATTAAAAGACCAACAGAAAAGAGATGCATGCCCTTGTAATTTTCTAACAACAAATTTTGGTATTGGTGGAACTGGTTTCCATTTTTTTTTCCAGGTCCAACTGATCTCCAGGTGGCTGCTATTAAAAGTGCACAGGAGTGTGCACATACTCACCTGTGCAAATTTCTCTTCTTCGTTCATGGGGCTCTTCCCCAATGACTCATACAGCTCAAGGCACACAGAGGAAATATTTCCAGGAGCATGTAGGGTGTGCTGCCTTCGAGCTGGCAGTGGTGTCCCTGATGGAAATAGCACTGTGAATTTGTCAGCCCCTGACTCGTCTACTCCCTTAAAAAAGAAAAAAAACAGAATACAGCTCATGTTTTTCTCAGTGCTTCACTGGGCTGGAAGCGTTACAACAATGCTCCACAAGAAAAGAAATCTAAGTTTCATTCCCTCTGTCACATTTACCATCACAGCAAGTAAAAAACCCTGACATTCCTATAAATGAGAAGTCCAGCTAATACAACATAGGAAAGATACAATCTATCTCCCCTTAAAAATCAGTTTTTCCTGTCAATTTTTTTGTCAATAAACCTAAGTTACCATGTACTGATGATGTATAGCAAATCTGTAGAAGTAATAATAAAACAACGCTGTTTCTCTAACATCAATCACATAATCAGTGCTATATATTCACTGCAGCAGTAATATTTTCTAATATTCTAAATTTAGCCTTACCTTAAGAAGAATATCTTTGGCCGAACACTCAATGAGTACATCTTCTTCTAACAAGGTATTCTCTTTCCCTAGCAGAATTCCTGCCTCTATGGCTGCACCAATGGGAATAACTTCATCTGGAGGAATTGAATTCAGTAATTCAACAGTTGGGAAAATATCTTTGATCAGCTGCTGTAGCTTTGGGATTCGAGCAGACCCACCACAAAGAACTACCTGGAAAACACAACATAATAATTTCAAAGCTTGAGTCTGTGAAATAAAAACAGACAGGTTAGACCCTGCAGTGCAGAAATACAAACTGCCCTAAGATATTTTATCATCTGCAGTTGTTGAAATAAAAACTGATGTAATCTTTGGTTGACCTCACATACTTTTGCTTTTGAAATTAAAGGAAATATGATGTCTTTGAAAAGTTTCTCTTACAGCAAGAACTGAAAGGGACTTCCAGAGGTGATCCAGTCCAACCTCCTGGCCAGAACAGGCACAGTTACAACAGGCTGCTCAGGACCTTTCCTCCACAGATACATATTCCACAGGGACTGCAGGCCCTTAATTCAGCATCTGATTTCCCTCATGATACACATTCCTTTCCTGGCATCTAAAATTTCCTCATGCTGCTTGCCACTCACCCTTCCATCACACATTTGCGGGAAGAAGCATGTCAGGAATTATCCTTAAGTCCAAGTCTTATTACAGTGACTCTCTAAGTTGAAATCAGCCAGATCTGGAAACAAAGCTAACTCCCACTTTTCCTCATGTAAAACATAAACCTAATTTACAACTCTGAAGTTATTTATTTCTACATTTAAAGTGTTCCACTGTTCTCCATCCAAAGCATTAAAGCCTGAGAGCCTAAAAGGCCACCTAAAAACCACTGCCATCAGAAAACAAAAGCCATTCTTTGAACAGTGGCCTGGGATACTTTGTTACCCATCAGAGAAACTGAGATGTGACACAGCAAACACTAAGAGTCTGAAACAACATCAAGTGTCATTGAAAGCACCAGGCAGCTCTAGCTGCAGACCTGATGAGCCAATTCCAGCAGCAATGAATGCAACACCATTTGCCAAGCACAGGTACAAAGGGGGTGAGATACATTTCCTCTCTTACTGCAAGGCAAGAGACATGAATTAAACTACTAATGTCTGCTCCCTTGCTCACCATCTTTGGGACTAAAGCACTCTCTGGCTCGGCACCTCAGTTGGTTTCTAAGCCAGCAAGGAGGAGGATAGGCAACAAGCGGGCACTTAGCAATTTGTTCAAAACTTTAAGTCAAAACTTTGCCTTTCTTCAGAAGCACCAGCAAACCCTGTCTGAAGTTCAGTGAAGGCAGAACAAAGCCCACAGACTGAACTTAAGGAAGGCACTCCTCAGCTTGAATTTGGGCAGAGTTATACAAACCAAATGGAGACAAATCCTCCCCACCGACTCAATATGCAGCAGTAAAAACACACAACTGAATGTGACTCTACCCTGTACTTAACTTCAAATGCCTGAAATTAAAACAAATACAGCAGTTCTAAAGATCCTGAATCTATAGACTTTGCTGGATCCCAGTCAAAGCTTCTGTAATACATCATGAAATAATCTCAGTCTGCAAGGAAAACAGGCCCCATAAGCATTGTTCTTGTGGAAGCGTCCTAGAGATAAATGATTTCTATTATTACCTTATTAATATCATCTGCTGTAAATCCAACTTGTTGCAAGAGCTTTTTAATTGCTTCTACACATTTACTAAAAAGCGAAGAACAGATAAGTTCAAACCTGGCCCTAAAAGAGAAAAATAAAACATTCAAAAAGGATCATGTCATCCATTAGAGACAAATACCTGAAATAGAAGAACAGTATTTTTTAGAATATACTTCAGTTCTCCAACTGGTACTAAGAGATTTTAAAAAAATAATTGTTTCCCATTATTAATCTTCAAGTGATTTTGTTGTTGTGGAAGTATCTGTGCTAGTAGTTCCATCAACAACACCTACATGAATGTACATTCATTCTTCTTTAGTGTACTCTAGAGAAAAAAAAAAACAGTATTGTTGTCTTGACAACATCAGTATTGCTGTCTTGACTCACGCAAAATAAATAAAGAAAAATCCTGGAACTGCTTCATGATCTTTAAAATGGATATAAGGACTCAATTTTTAGAAGCAAATCAAGCTGTGTCCTGATCTTCACATAGGGAGTAGATTAAGCAAATTAAAAACCAAACTTGTCTTTTTGCTTTTGTCTCTTTCAAGCCTGCAAACAAAGTTCTACTCTGCAAGAATACAACAAAATCAAAGTCTGCAACACTGATCCACAGGATTGGCATCCTGATCCAAAAGTGAGCCAACCCCAGTTATGCAGTATTGCTTCTCACACTTTCAAACATGCTGTGCCTTATTTTAGCAGCTCCAGCTGCTAAAGTTCTGGAATGGAAAAGTCTGTTTCATTTTGCTAAAGCTGCTGCCTGGAAGAACAATCAAAGTGAGCTAAAAATCTCAGCAAGAGATCATCCCAAGGGAAAAGAGACTGAGTAGGACACAGCAGTAGGAACAAAAAGACAGAAAAGATATTTTTACCCCAGCTCTCACCAAGAAGCAACATCAAGACTTCCAGGACTCCTACCATTCTGGATCTCATTTAGAAGAAGAGTCCACAAGCCATCTTTTCTTTAAGTAAAGTAAAACAACAAGGGGAAGGAAACAGCCACCTTGATTCATTACAGTATCTATTCCCCTCCCATCAACAACCAGATTCTGAAGACGGCGGTCTCCTTGTGCCTTTTTGCACTCCATTTTCTAACCATCAGGGCAACATTGTGACTGCCCAGATCCCTACAGATTACAGCATAACTGAACCATCAACACGAAACAGGAAATTTGCCTTCAATCTTACATCCTTCTCTAAAACAAACACCATCAGAAATCAAAGCTTACTGAATGAACAACCATACCACCTAGAAAGATTTCAGTAGCTTCAGGATCTGCCTTACCTGGACACATTGCAATCAAAATCCAATCCATCATACAATGAATCTACAAAACAGTTTGCACTTCCCAGGGTTGATAAAGAGTGTTTTGCAATATCAGCACTATTCATTAACTTCATCATGGCTCTGGGATTTCCTCTAATATCATGTTTACAAGACCTGTATTTAAAAAAATAAAGATGATACCAGTTTAAAGAGGCGGGAATTTGACTGGTAACTCTTTCTGGAAGGGAAAATAAGTTAGAGCTCTTGAACTATATTTTTTTGGTGAACATTTTAGTATTAACTACAATGTCACTACTGAAAGTTTGCACAATCTCGACACGGCAGAGTCCACAGCTGAGCCCTTATAGTTCAACACCAACTTCAGGCAACATCCACCCAAACCTACGCATTTCCCAGTCCTCCTCCTCAGCCCCAAACAACTGACTGATCCTTCAACACCATCTTTACTTGAACCATTTTACTCACAGAGAGTCTGCTAGATATTTTTTTTAAGCAAGCACCACATAATGAAGATCCTATCCTAACAGCAACGTGCCTGGAATTCAAATCTTACCTCTGAAATTCAGAAGCTAAGTGTTGTGCTAGAGCTTCTGTGAAACAAACTCCACCAATGCTGTCATCTGTGTTCGTAGCGAGTACACGATATATTCCACTGTTTACTTCTATGACTGTGATAGAAAGTGATGTTCCACCCAGTTTATAAACCAGCACGTTGCTGCCACGTTAAAAAAAATATTGAAAGTAGCATTAATTTTGACACACTGTCAAAAGATGATCACCATGCATTGAAGGTTTTAATCAGACAAGAAGTATATGAGAATCGTAAAGAAACACCAAACAAGAAGAACAAAAAAGTTCAAACTGACAGCAGTCTGCTGTTTTGAAAGTGAATTATCTGTATATTCATAAATACAACTAGATGCACCTACTGAACCCAGGAGCTCTGCTTTAGTTCTTCCAGCCTGTGTAAAATGATCCCATCTTCCACAATTAAAACCAGCTATGCCAAAATACATTTAAAAAAGAGTGTATTTTTCTTCAAGCCAATCAGCTTATTAAACAAAGTCTGAAACTGGGGACAAATCTTTAAAGATAATTTTCAAAATATAAAGGCCAAAACAAAGCGATTTAATACACTACAAAATTAAAACTTCTAAATGCTTATTGGCTTGAGAAAAAAAAGCAAAACAAACGTTGTAGTTGTCATGCTAAGGCAACACAGCATTCCCTCATTTAAGATTTCTCAGGATTCAAGTACAGCAGCTTAAAAAGAAGTAAAACATTAGGATTTCACCTTTTCCCAGTGGGTGAATCTTGGCCAATTCCATAAGCAAGGAGAGCTGCAGACGGTTCATGAATTAATCTCATAACATTGAACCCAGCAGCTGCAGCTGCTTCCCTGCAATGAGCCAGAACAGCATTTCATTTTACTTTAATGATCTCACTATAGTCACACACTATTAACATTTCACCTGAACTACATGTGCCACCTAATCAGACCTTGTTTAAAGCATTATATGATATTAACAAGACCGAGTGACTGGAAAAGAAAAGCACCAAGAAGGTCAATTGTTCCTGTGTTCTTCAAATAACTGGATCTGCTACGTGCTCATTGTCAAAGAAAACATGGGTCTATCACCTCACAAAAACTGCTAAATACCCTACAACTACACCACACCCTAAATCAAACTTGGTAATGTATCCTCAGGTTTGGTATTAAAATTCCTTGACACATTATTTCAACAATATTACCCTGCCTCACTTGCAACATTTAACTTACATGTTTTCTTGAAACTTAAGTAAGCCCAGGAACATCCCACTTTTCCTTCACTTTGAAGTTACACTAGAGCAATAGAATGTTTCATTATAGACACTGCAAATCCACAGCTCGCTGTTTTCTGACCAACTTTAAGATGTGCTTTATTTCTTTCATGACAGTTAAATGTAAGGCCCTCTACATATCAGAAAGCAGAAACAGATGCTGCCATTTATGCTCAGCTTTAAGCATGCTTATGTTTTCCGACTGAGGAACCGTTAGAACAAAAGTGTTTCCAAACAGAATTTCCAAGTAGAAAACTGGTATATATTCCATAACTGCACTCTGAGAAAGCAGACCTCAAGAGGCCATGTAGCACCACTCCGGAGAGTATGAAGTGCAGGGAGGGGAAATTATGGAGGAAGGTGAGAAACTTCGCATTTCAAAGGGGTCATTGAAGATCCTGATCTGAAATGAGGTTCTATCCCTGATGAAGTAAAGATTTCTTCTCACTTCAGTGATTCAGAATTTCCTTTTGGTCATATCAACAAATCCCATTAAAAGTTTCTCAACTCAGGATTTAACCTCTTGCTTTCATATTTTCCCAGTTTAAATAACATCCCAGTATCGTGACTGACAATCGTAAGTTGAAGTCCAGCAGCAGAATTCCCACTGATGTGATCTTCCAGCCCATCTGCTTTAGGCACAAATAACAGAAAAACTTCAATGCTCTTACCCAAGGGCATTTTTCTGATTCTCTCCAAAATCAAATGGTACAGTGACAACAACATCATTCACATCTGAACCCAATGCAGACTGGGCAGTCTCTGTTTAGAAACACAGGCAGAGCATGGTGAGCAAAAGCAAAAAAAAAAAAACCAAAAAAAACCAAAAAAAACAAAAAAAAAAAACAAACAAAAAAAACCCCATAAAAATAAAAGGAGAGCTTAAAAAGCTAAAACACGTTATGAATTTAATTATTATATACCTTTCATTTTACTGAAAATAAGTTTTGCCACATCTTCTGGGTTAATAAGTTTGTTATCTATTTCATACTGAAGTTTTCCATTCTTCTCAATTATCTGCAAGCAAAACCAAAATATCTTTGTTAGACAGTAATTTGGTTAATAACAAAAAGTAACGTTTAATTTCGGTTCTGTTTAAACCAAAAAGCACTGGCCCGTGTAAACACTGGACTGTGTAAAACTCTCTGCATTAGTGTTCTACTACAAGGGATAAACACTTTCAAGATGCTTATCAAAGATCACAAAAAGACCCATAGCATTTCACAGTTAAGAACTTAAAGAGTCCAGGCTTTCCCTTTCTATTAAGTTTTCCTGAATATAAAAGTAATGTTTAGAACAAAGGTACAGTCCTGGTTATACTCCATAAGAAAAACTCCAGCTACTTTTTAAAATTGCATCAAAATGAACAGTCAAAACCCAGGAAAAGACTCACTCTTTTGCTATGAATGTATTTTCCAAGATAATTTTTCTCCTGTTTTGCAAAATTTTCTAGCAACAAGTACAGTATTACGCAAATTAAATACTGAGATTAAATCAACTGGTTAAAGATGTTAATTACAAGGTGCTACAACTTGACTATCTCCTATCAGCTCAAAGAAAAAACACAGTGCTACTACCTAAATATACTAGGATTCATCTCTTTGGAGAATGGCCAAGAGATAAAAAAAAATTCTGTTGAAACTAACTATATTATGCCGGCAGACCCCAGCATAAATACATAAAACAGAAATAAATAAAATAAAAAGAAATAAAAACAGAAACATTCCACATAGCAGCAAAGGGACATCATACAATAAGAGCTGATCACTACAGAACACAGCCATGGTATAGCCCAAACAATGACAAGAAAAGCATAAAATTATACAAATCATCATACTCACAGAGCATTTACTTTCTGCAATATATTTCTTTGCCTGAGGGTCACCAGCACTGTCCATAAAAATTCAAAATAACAAAATAAATCACGTGTTCAAGGTTAATTGCACAAATGCACCTTGCTGATACCCCTTTTAACATCTCTAACACATCAAGCTATATTTGAACCAAAAATTCTTGTCTTCACTCTACAGATACATTTATAGAACAGAAGAAAACCCAACAGTTCTGACTGCTGGCATCTTTCATTCTCCTTTCCCAAATCTTATGATTGAAAAAACACCTGCTACTCACAGAAAAGGAAAACCAAAACCCAACACGTTGTTTCAAACTGCTATCCCTCACGAACATTTTAGAAGATTTCAGTGAAATTCTGCATGTGAAAAGTGCTGAGAAATACACCAGAATGGGCAACATCTTGTCAGAGCCTGTCAATGAAATAGCTGTAACACACAGCTGGGTTATCACTAAAAATTTTTTTCACATCTCTGATGTTAACTCCAACCCAAGAGGTTTAGTTCTACTGTCACTGTAATTGCCAGTGCAAATTATCACAGCTCCACTAACAGGAATCACAACAGGCACTAATCAATAGTTCCACGATTGCAATAAAAGTAACACGAAGTTTCATGCAAACAAAACCACAGTGGATTTCACACACAGAAAAGCAATCAGGTGACAAGAAATCACAGTTAAGATACTTAAGTATGTGTGAAAAGCAATTTGCTACTATATTTCATAACTTGATTTTCAGACAAGTTCAGACCTAAAAAACAATTTTTATTTTCTACTTTTCTATTTTCAGAAGCGTCTCTTTACTGCTGGAAGAAAACACCGGCTAAGAAGCTCATAGTACCAACCTAGTCTAGGGTAAGGTGTCCCTGCCCATGGCAGGGGGTTTGGAAGGGAGGTGATCATTAAAATCCCTTCCAAACAAAACAGTTCAGTGACTCCACGATAACAGAATGATTTTTTAAGAGATGCCTTCAGTATTAGTGCTGAGAAGCTAAACCAGCTTTAAACGGGAAAAACTTCTCACCCCTTTGACGCCCGTTCTCTTACCTTCGCCCAAGGATCTGCTTTACTTTCACTACAGTGTTTGAAATATTTCTTATCCTACTTTGCTTCGCAGCTAAGCCAACAACCTGAATGAAAAATAAAGGAAAACACACACAAAAAAAAGCGAGTAGCAGACAGAGCCCAACCATTCCCTTCCCTCTACCCACAGCACCCCGCGGAGGGGAGGCCTCACCTCCTCGCTCTCCGAGAACGCCACGACCGCGGGAGTGACCCTATCCCCGGCATCGTTGGCGACCACGTCGGCGCGGCCATCCTGGGGAGAGAGAGAGAAGGAGGCATAGCCGTGAGCCTGTGCGAGCTCCGCCGCCGAGGAGGAGCTCCGAGCGGCAGAGCCGCCCGGGCCGGGCTCTCCAAGCACGCCCCGGCCCTCACCTTGTACACGGCGGCGCAGGCACAGGTGGCGCCCAGGTGCACCCCGATGGCCGCCATCACCCCGCCCGCCCCGACGTGCCTCGCGCGGGCCCGCTCCCAGCCAATCCCGCGCCGCGCTGCGCCGTCACCGGCGGAGCAGCCAATGAGAAAAAGCGGAGCTAGGGACGTCATCGCGCATAGCAACGGAGGCAGACTGTGCGCGCGAGGCTCGCGGGTTTTGGCGGGAAGCGGCGCGGAGGGGCTGGGGAAGAGGCGGCGGGAAAAATAGGAGTTAAAGTGCGAGAATCAGAAAATAGAGACATCGAAATGGGAAATCGAGATTAAAGTGGAGAAAGCAGCAAGCGTGCGTGTAGTTATGTCCGTGGCGCCTCTCGTGGTTTAATTGTTGGCAGTGAAGCACATTGTGAATTACAGAACCTTTTCCAACCTTTTCTATCAGGCTGGAAAAGATCTCTGAGATCATCGAGTCCTCCCTATGACTGAACACCACGCTGTCAACCAGACCATGGCACTGAGTGCCATGTCCAGACTTTCCTTTAACATTTCCAGGGATGGTGACTCCACCACCTCCCTGGGCAGCCTGTTCCACTGTCTAATAATCTTTTTCTGTGAAGAAATTCCTTCTAATGTCCAACCTTCCTATGTTACAGAATTATCTTTGTATCTAGTGCTGCAGGTTGAGCTGAAGTGCTGTTTTTCCATCATCTAACAAGGCATGACCAACGCCTGAAAGCAAAGCTCAGTCTTACAATGCTACATTGCTGTTGGAGAAATTAATTCTCAATGCCATAGGACAGGGAAGAAAAAAAAAATATCTCTAATCATTCCTGGGGAAATCATTCACACAGAGTTTCATCCTGACCAGAGCAGTGTGCCAACAGCTCCTCAGATTCCGTGTGGCCCCAAAAAAGGAGGGGAACTGCAAAGTTCACATCACAGGACAGGCCACCTCACATTTGCAACCTCACACTGTCCAAGTGAGAGCACTTGTGTGCATTTGGGTGCTCATTTGCATCTCAATTCCATAGGGAGTCTAAATGCCCCTCTGGGCCATCTCACTGCATTGATCTGAAACAAAGATTGTCCTTATCCTGCTTTATAAATGATATGTTGAAGGTTAAAGAAATGGACTGAGACCACATAGAAGTGAAAGGTGTTACTCAGAGTCACAAAGGAATTTTCTGTCCCAGAACAGATCCCACGGTTCTTAAGTCATGGGACAATTTGGGTATTAATATCTTAAGTCGTGGGACAATTTGACCCTTCCTTTGGGTAACTGAGCTTGCTGAAGGTGCCCAAAGGCTGGAGCTCAGATGCCAGCAGTCCATGCTCCGGAGATGATGGCAGCATGACAAAGGCAATGCTTATACAGTTGGAACAGTACCTTTGAAGTATGTCCAAATTGTAGCTCCATTCTATCTTCTCTTGTAAATGGAGGAATGAAAAAAGAAAGAGGGTAGAAGTGGGCAGGAGAGAGCTGTGCGGACTGGAAAAAGGTATTTTAGGGGGCAGGGGGCTCCCCATGATGCTTTTGGCAAAAGAACAGAGAATGCAGTCTGGGAAGAGACTGAAGATGTGAGGGTAAAAGAAAACATAGGTCCCAATACAGAAACCAGGAATATTTTTCCTGTGCTTTCCTCCAGATCTGAATGCCGGTTGCACCATTTATGTCAATATACTGGTACTTAGAACCCAGGCCAGAATGTGTAATCTGTGCATTACAACCTGCTTTTGGCCACACTGTAACCATTCCTACACAGCTAAGCATACCCACAGTTGTTTTCCAGTTGTTATGCCATAGACCAGTCCATATGGGCACACAGAAACTTATTTTAACCAAAGCAGTTAATGTTCCTGCCAGGTGTAAGCAAACCTGAGCGGTAGCAGGCAAGAAATTCCTTGGCAGAGGTTTGTGATGGCAGGTGGTGTTTGCTGAGGAGTGAAAATACCTTATCTGTCTGTGCCCTTCCTATGTTTTTGGGAATTGTTCGTATCTAATGGGAAGTTCTGAAGCTGCACTGAGCTTGAGTGAGCTGATAGAAGGGGCAACAATCCCCTCTAAATAAAAAGTGGAAGCAGCAGCCTGGGTTTGGAATTTGATCTTGCACACCTCTGCGAGAGCTATTTCTCTGACCCAGGAAGAGGAGAAGCACCCAGCTACAGTCTGACTGGAGTCCTGCACATCTCCAAGTACCTATATCCAACAAACACCCACCATGCATTAGACTCAGCTCAGAATTAGATGGGTACTCTGATGAAACCCCTTAGTATTATTTCCCAGCTGAAAAAGCAGTAGCACAAACCTTTCACAGGATCAGAGCTGCCCCTTCTCCTCTGGGCTGTGGCACATCTCTTAGCCATCCAGAAACCAGAGCAGCATTATAGCCTCATATCTAATACAAATCAGCCCTCTTTCAATTTAAAACCATCACTCTTTGCAACAGGCCCTGCTAAAAACTCTGTCGCCATCTTTCTCACAAGCCTCCTTTAATGCCTTTAAAGTGGAAGGAAGTGTCTCTATTGAACAGATTGTTTTGCAGCTGGTAAATAGTATATGTTCTAAAATGGTGTAAGGAAAGAGGGATGAGAGAACTTCTTTTAATTATCTTGTGTGTGTTCTGACTTAATTCTCAGAAAATTAAGCTTTGAGGAGATGAGATGGAAGCTCCAAGACTGTGGCCTGTGATCATCTCTGGCCTGAGGATGTGGACAATTCAGTTCAGGATTCTCAGGAGACCTTTGCAAGAGCCAGAGCCTGGTTGTGGGGGACCTGGGCAGGAATCCTCTGTGTGGCACATAGCCCCAGCTTTGAAAACAGCTCCTTCCCCAAGACAGAGGTGTAAGACTACACAGTCTTACTGGAGGTACTGTCATCTCTGTTAGAAAACTTCCATTTCTCTCACTTTGTATAAAAAGAGGCTTTTCAAGCTCATTGTCTAAATTCCCCAAAATGATTACACCATCATTATTCATTGCAGTTCTCATTTTGGGCACACATAGTGTTGGAGGGTCTGTCTGTATATCACCTCCAAAGCTGCTGGGCTTTGGTGGAGGCTGTAGCTATTTCTGGCTTTGCTCTAACACTTGCCACCCATTACAAAAGTAACTTAATAAAATCAATTTCAGCATGCCTTCTTCATAACCTCAGTATATAAATGACAGGGTAAAAGCAAGCTCAGTTAGTGTGTCAGATTCGTTAAATACTTAATATATTAATATTAATATAATATACAATGAATATATTATATATATTCTTAATATGTAATAAGTGGAACAAAACATTTTTATGGGTCGAAGGTCAGGGCTGACTGCTGCAGAGTCTTCCCTCAGCAGACCAAAAAGAAAAACAAAGCTTCGCAGGCAAACCCCTTGCAGAGCTGCTCTCAGTGCCTGTAGGTGGCAGAACTGCCGCAGAAATCGCAGTGCTACAATTTACCTGCAGCATTCAGTCTGGTTGGCAGCCCCGTAGGTTGGCAGCAAAGTTGAAGCCAGATTAATTTTCTTTTACTCACACCAGAGCGCTTATTAGAGAGTATCCCAAGACTGGTTTATGTTTTAGAGGACAGAGAGTGTATTAAATATCTCTGATTTCGATTATAAATCAAGTATGGTACTTTTCTTTATTTTCTTGAAAAACCTTAGAGTGCTTTCAAAATAAACTGCCCTTTTTTTTGCACTCCACATCACAAACTTGAGTCACAAAGTAGGAAGAATTTTATTTTCTTACAACCAGACCGTACCTGGGTCATTGATGGTTGCTCCTTGAATGAGCTGCTCACCCACACTGAAGCATCCCAAGGGAATCTGCCGATGACACCACTGAAAACAATGTTGGCCTGAAAATAGGAAGCTCTTTCAGGTCACTCCAGTACATTTCTTCTCTGCTGCCACTCAGCTAATTGTGAGTTATTGTTGACAGGAGCAAGGAGGTACTGAAGGCCAATTAAGCATGGCAAACATACTCCAAGGCTAGAACAGAGAACTAGCATAAGTCACCTTTGCCAAGGCTTTGTTGAAATTTGGCTATTAGGGAAATCAAATTTGTATGAATTACCATAGAGTAAATATAAGCACATGCCACAGATAATTGCATGTACACTTGGTGTTAATAAAACAAAAAATATGTAATATTCTCATTGTTGTTTGGGGAATTGCTATTGACTGTGTCAGGCAGTATCATCTTTGGGCACATATGTGATAATCAAAGTTGGCTAAACAACTTCATTACTCTTGTCCAGCCTGAGAACTTTCAAACATGTATACCACTTTTTTCCTCCCCAGTAAAAGTGCAAATCTATATATTTTTGTCCATTTTCCTCTCTGTGTTCCAGTTTTTCCATCTGTTAAATGATGTCAAGTTCACTCTGCAGGAATATTGAAAGGTTTAATAATAGATAGGAAGTGTGCTGAGATGCTTGGCTGGAGGATGCTCTGTAATTGCAAAATGTTATGGTTAATAATGCAGATCTAAGTTGTGACATGAATGACAAAGGATGCCATGAGGCAAGCTCAGATCTTTCCAAGCAAACTTCATGGTAAAATATGCCTGAAATTCACTTTTGTGCTCTCAGTGGAAAACCTTGTGTTCATTGAGTGCTGCCATGAAGTTCATACTCTGCAGGGCAAGGTCACTACAAAAGGATGAGAGGAAATGGCCTCAAGTTGTATCAGGGAAGATTTAGATTAGAATTAGACATTAGAAACAAATTATTTGCTGAAAGAGAGGTCTGGCAATGGAATCATCATCCCTGGAAGTTTTCAGAAGGTGTGGCTGTGGCACTTGGGGTCATGGTGAACACAGTGGTGCTGGGGTAAAGGCTGGACTCGATGTTCTTAGACGCCTTTTCCAACCTGAACATTTCCATGATTCTATGAAAACTGAGCAGTGTTTAAACCAGCAGTTTAAGAAGAGATGACCACCACAACAGGTTATCATCAGCATCAGATTAGATAGTGATCAGCGTAGGCAAAGAACAGATTTAGGCATGAAGGAGCCAGCTAGAAACAAGGAATTAATTCTGTGCACTGTCAGAGATTGACCATGTGATCTTGTGGAAGCCATTTAATTTTGCTGTTCCCTGGGTTCTTCATTTGAAAAAAAGCCCAAACCAACATATAAACAGGAGCAGCATTTTCCTTCCTCCCAAGGGTGTTCTAAGGATAACCACATTAATTAGTTGCCTGCTTAGAGGTGAGTGTAATAGGATGGAGTAGCTAGAACACAGCTCTTATCTCTGCTGACCATTCCTGGTCAGTATCATGTCAACTAAATTGATTTTTGCAGAAGGTGATTAAACACAATTAAATGTCCATGTTAAAACCAACACTAAGATTAGCTTTATTGAACTGAGATCAAAGTGGTGATAGATTTTGAGCTCCTTTTATTACAAAAAAAGTGTTAATAGGATTCATGCAGAGCTGACAGAACTACTTCCTTTCCCACAACCCCACTGTTATCTATAAAGCTCAAAGATGAAATTACAGTTCTTTAAACTACAGAGCACTCATATTTGTTTTAAGTGTTAATGATCCCTGTCTTTAGCTAACTTGTTAATATTCCTTTGGCAATCTCTGCTGTTCAGCTTAAGGTTTTTATTGTTGTTGTACGTAAAGACTTTGGACAGATTTTACAATTCGCTTAGAGAAATTTAGTTCTTGCTGTGGACATCATAGCTGGTCAGCAGCTGTGGGCATGCAAAGGAAAAGAATGGCATCTGGAACCATTCTTCTTTGTTTTAAGTTCTGAGAAAGCCCTGGTTATATGACAGAGTTCGTGCTCAGTAAAAATCTCTGTCCATGTGCACTCACGGGCATTGATTCAAATCCAGTAATGACAATAATAATGATAATTATGAATAACAGAGGACAGTCCTGTGGCTTGTGAGAAGCAGATTTGCAGGATTTGTGCTTGATTTTCAGCATATATGGCTGTGTGTTTTTGGACAGCCATTGAAATCAGTGGGACTCTTTCCAGCAGCTTCCCTGGTCATTGGCTGGGTCCCTAAACTGCCTATTAAAGCAGGGGAAAATTACCAGAGCTGTTGGCAGCTCATCAGCTGATGACTGAATAGATACACTGAAATTCCCTTCCACCTTTAGAGAGGAAGCTGGGAAAGGCCAAGGGTGCAGAGGAGGGAGCTGCAGTGCTGATGAACTAACAGCTGCACTTTTCCTTAGCGACAGCTTCAGGGCTTCCGAGGAATTTCAGACACCCAATGGTTTTTACTGTGTGATGCTCTGGTTTTAATGACCTGGACCCAGAAATAAGAGCTTACACTTCTGTGGAAAACGACATGTTTTTATGGAGACAAAACCACTTCCCATGCAGGGCAGACCTGGGGTCCAGGCAGTTGGGACACACGACATTGACTGATCCTCCCTCCTCAGCCACAGGAGGGCTGTGCAATCAGGCAGTTTGTGTAACATCTCTCCGTGCTCTGATGTTAATCAGTCATGCTGCAGGGACTCCTCACTTTGGAAATGGGAGGGGAATCCCCGAACTCTTCACAGAAGAGCTGCTGCAGGAGACACACAGCTCACAGGGGACAAATGCCACTCCACCAAGCGGGAGTTTTAGGCCAACTTCAGCAGAGACATCTGCAGCACCAATCAGTTGCATGGGTGTACCCTTTGAAGAAAGGTGTACACTGAATTTTCAGCTCTGGATTTTCCCGGGTTTCCTTTTGGAGATTTTCCTGGCCTATTCTCATGCCTAGAGGTTATTCCTCTGGGTGCTGTTCAACCACAGAACAAAAAGACAAAATCTACTTGAAGAAATTACAGTCAAACCAAGAGGAACTTCCTGGGGTGCCAAGAAACAGTGAATTGGTCTGGCCAGGAGATAAGCAGAGGTTTCTGTGGATCAGCCTCCTGCTCCTGTGCTGAAGAGTGCTTATCCACTATGGGTCCTGGTGGGGCAGACTAAGTGGGTAGAGCTGCAAGAGTCTCATTCTTGGTTTAGAACCACAGGTGGTCTCTTTCCCTTCTCTGTGCTGTAAAAGCTGGTAGGAAACTCCTGCTGCTTTTATGGGATGCATTCTACCATAAAGAGGAGAGCTTCCTTGCTGTATCACATTACTCATTAATTCATTTAATTGTACATTCATCATGTTTGCTCATGTGACAGACTGACACAATCCAAGGCTTAGCTTCAGGATTTGTTATAGGTGCAAAGTTACACAAAACATTGCCAAATAGAAACAACACCATTCAATATCTCCTTGAAAATCCATTATTTGCACATTTGCCACACCCATTATGAGCGGGTCCGGCACTGCTGTGCCCTTTGCTTTGCCATGTGTTTTACTCCATGGAAGAGGGAGTCCCATGATTTTAGCCAGTGGCTTGTGGCAGTCAACATCCCTGGCATAATTGTACCTTGTACTTCCATGGGTTTCTAGAAGTGTGCAAGCCTCCCCAGCTTTGCAGCATCCCCTACCAAAGATCTGTAAAAAGTATAAGGTGGCAGATATTTTGGTGAACTTGGATAAGGTGGGTCAAGCTTTTAAAGGAAATTGCTGAGTTTTGGGGTTTCACTGCCACATTTGGCTACTTTCCTACAGATTGTTTCTGTTCTTCAGCCTTTCTAAACCCAAACAGAAAGGGAAAATAAATAGTTCTGTAGTCCCTGCCTCCCTTTTCTCATCTGCTTACAGCTTAGGCCAGAAAAAGTTTGGGGCTTACACTTTCCTGCTAGCCAGAGCAGCTTTTGTTGGAAGCCTGTCTGGATGACTCATGGATGTGGATGGGAACTTTCCCAGCTCCGCAGTGAAGGAGGAGCAATGCTGACTCCTTCAGAGGGAGGTTGCTTGTTCAAGTTGAACAGCTGTGCACAAAGACTGCTGAGTTTCAAGTAACTCAAATAAGTGAAGTCTCTTCTCCCTCTTCTTGCTTTCTTTGTAAAAAACCTGTGCTCCTCTTACCCAGACAGTTTTTCTTGGCAGACAAAAACTGAATATGGGACATAAACAGCCAGTCCCACATACTGAATGAAACCTCATTTCCAGTGGCTTAATGACTTTTGGATCTGCTGCATTTTTCCTAGTAAAATGGAGGCATTGGAAGGAGCTTTTCTCGTGGATTGGCACTTCTGAGACTCATTCTCCTGTGTGATTTTTCAGGTGGCTAATGGGACTTATTCTAGAGCCTTCCTCTTGAGGAAAGAAATGAGACAGAGGAGCTGGTGCCATCCCCCTCTAGAGATATCATGGACTGGTAAAGTAGTGGTCCTTGGCTTTAAACACTTGGAGCTGCTGACAGATCACTGGAGGACACGGGACTACAATCCCATTTCATTTGGGGTGCAACAACTGATGTCCCTGACTGTGCTGCCCTTTCTTACAGCAATTGCACCCAGCGTTTACATAAACTGAGTGAATATTTTCCTCTCTGCAGCACAGAGGAGTTAAGGACAATATGAAAACTCACATGCTCTCTAAAGCATCTCTCACATTCTTTCCTCTTGCAGAAAGGAAACTGGATTTAAAACACAGAGCTTTCCAGGAGGATGAGGGAGGCTGAGTGCTGGAAGTACTGACACGCTGGGGAGAAGTTGGCAGGGTCTGTATGGGGAAAGCAGACCTTGTTCCAAAGTGTCTGTGTGGAAAGCCCAGATCACACCTTGAGCTCACACTGGTATCAAGCCCATGTTGGCCACAAACACTGTCTTAAAGGGAAGGTTGGGATTTTTATTAGAAGTTGCTTTTGTAGAATGCTAGCAGTGCAAGGCATTTGTCAAACACCTTCAGAAAAGATTTCTAACAGACATACATTCATTAATTATTTACCTTGCAATAGGTGAGTAGAGATCCCAATATGCCAAGACCTATACATAACACACACATCAACACACATGCATAGAGGATCTGTTTTTCTACACTATTCTCTGAGGATATGGTGTAAATAAAGCCACAGACAAAATCCATAAATAAATAAAAGGGCTCTGCCCTGTTACCAGTGAAGTCAAGGGTCTCTCACTGATGGTACTGAGAGCAGAATTAGCCACAGGGTATTCCTGGAGCACATGGTACTATGGAATAGAGGTAGGAGAGGAGGGAAGTGCCAAAATGCAGTGAGGGTGGACTCATGTGCCTTGGCTCAGCTGCCTGAAGCACAAGGTCAAGGTCAGAGCTGGTTCACACGTGGTGGAAATGGGCATCTGAAGAGACACTTCCAACTCATCAGTTTTTGGACTGCTGGCAGGTTCTCCACACTCAGAGTTCTCCCCTGCAAGCACAGCCTGGCACACACAGCTCCTACCCTGTGTTCTCTATTGCTTTTTCTCTCTTTCAGCACAGCTAGGCAAGTGAGCAGCAATACAGATATAAATTGCAGCTGTTAGTCAGAAAATGCTAACCAAAACTAACCAGCCAGCCTAAAGCCTGTGTTGCTAGGAAACAATCTGCCTCTTACTATGCATCATTGCCATTTGCATGCATCCACTCTTCTGATTTTCTTATTAATATTCCTCACCTCAGACACTCCTAAGAAATTTCCACTACAAGCTGGCACAGAATCCAGTCCTCTCCAGGTTCCCCAATGGTTTAATTTAACATCAGACTGCTCATGCAAGTGGCTTCAGTTACTTAATTTTAGTCTGGCAGGAAAGTGACAGAATTCACATGCCCACATGCACATGGCCATATGAAAACAGGGACAGCTGAACTTTGCAGGACACCATGGCATGTGCTGCCTTCTGCTTTTCCAGCAGAGGTTTCTTCCTGTCAGTCTTGCTGTTGACTCTTACATGCCTTGAGGAACTAACCTGCCTGCTTGTGATTGTCCAACCATACCCAGAGGGAAACTCAGACAAAAATAATTAATCCTGCTAAAATTATTTTTCTTAGGACAAGTACCTTAAACTTACAATTTTATGTCATTTCTAGGCAGCTCTCGATTTACTATATTGGAATTTAAGTCAATGTAGGTAAATCAATACCCAACTGCAGTGGAGATTAAGTTCACCATTGATTTTAAAGTGTGTATGACACCGGTAGAGTTTGCCATTTACAAGCACAGGATTTATTGGTGTGAGGCAGCTTTAAATCTCTCTGGCCATGTTACACCAGCTCTGTTAAGATTTAGGCTGGGAGATGGAGCGGGATTTCCAGTGGTGCATTCCCAGTCTGCTGATGGTTGCTGATAAAGTCTCCTGATAAAACATGGTATGTCACTGCTTCCCAGTGCACTTCTATCAGAAAATTGAGGTTTAGCAAAAATCGTGGCTTTTGCTTTTGTTTCAGCATGTTTTCAGGTGAGTTCATTTGAAGCATGTCATGATGCTGTCAGGATGAGGAAGGGGCTCTGCCTGCCGTGCCACAGCAGGCTGGGAGTGCCACGGCAGGGCAAGGACAGCACAGACCGGCAGAAGTCACTGTCAGAGCACTGGCTGCTGACACTGGGCAGCAGCAGCCAGCAATCACATCATCTTATCATCTCATACAGAGGTATTTGGCACCGGCTGCCGCTTCCACAGGCACCTCCTTGGCCACAAATCCATCTTGGCTTCCCTGGAAGGCTTTTGCCTTTTATCTTAGCAGTGAAGGAAGGAGGCAGGGTTCCTGTGGGTAACCCTGTCCACTGCACGTTACAGAATAAGGCAGAATCCTTAGGTAAAAAAAGCCTTTATTTCCAAAAATCTGATTGCAGTGCACAAAGGACAAAATGAGTGTTTCACCTTGCATCTGTAATTTTATAATGCATGGGAGAGTCAGTGTGGCATCAATATACCTACGTGTTCCCTTGTGAAGATTATTCCCTAGTCCCTAGATCTTTGCTGCTTGGGAATGATTCTTGAACAAGCCTGTGTTTTCCTTTGCTTGTTGTCTTTGAATCAGTTTGCCACAAATACACAGCCAAATCCACTTAAAGCTATTGTAAACGAAAACTCAGGTTTTTAGACCTACTCTAAATACATCTCTTCCCACATTGTATTATACTTTGCCAAAATCTATATATATCCAAGGGTTTTGTCATGATCTATAGACATCCAAGGGCTTTGCCACCTCACTTTACTAAACTGAATTTTCCAGAGGTTTTCAATAGAATTTGAGCTCTCAACTCTCTTATTGTTTTGGTGCTCTTCAAATCCCTTCCAATCAGGGATCGATACAATGGATGGCAACACAACCAGAAAATCCCACTACTTCAGCACATTCTGCTTGTCTAAACGGGTTATTGACATGTATACAGGTAGGGCCTGTGAGTTTAAGTGCAGAAAATGTAGGTGCAGGAAGATCAGCAGAAGATAATGGTACAAATCATAAAAGGAAAGCAGAAGGTTTGTCCATAATGTTTCTACCTCAAAAAATCCTGTGGGAATGAGCAGAACCCCTTCCAACTCCACCAGAAGGAAATGTGTTATCTCTTATCCCGGGCTGCTCTGCCCAGGCACCCTCATACTGTGAAAGATGTGGGAGGCAGCAGGACAGGCTGAGACATCAGTCCTGAGCAAACAGCTTAAGACTTGATGGGCAGGATCTGAGCTGGTCCCAAAGTCTGAGACTGGCAGTAGATCCCTTAACAGCAGGAAGAAACCTTCCTCTGGTAACTTGACCCATCCTGGAAAAAGTGAGACCTACTTAGCTGGAGAAGCAGAAAGAACAAGATGCAATACTTAGGAAAGAAACTATGTTCATGCATTGGTAGCTTTTTGAACAGTTTTTTATTTCACAATCAAACCCAATGGAAAAAAGGACTCTGATTGTAGTTGGTTAAATGCAATAGAAAAATCAGTAAAAAGAGACTTCTAATATGTTACAAATTAATCAATGCCCAAAAAATTCACATCTGAACCTTGGCAGCTTTGTCTTGTCTGGAAATCCTGGACTTGAATCTCTTGACTGAGCAGACATCTCTAGATCAACTGGGGAGGCCCAGCTGGGCTGGAAGGATGTGCATCCCCTGGAGGTCCCATGTCACATCTGCCCACACTTGTCTCAGCCAAGAGGGTTTGAAATGTGTTGAGGTGACTGAATAGAGCCTGTCTTGTGTGGGTTTGCAGTGAATATTCAGTATCTCCTGGCAAAGGGGTAGACACATAGGTGGGTAACTATATATCTATCTATATCTATATCTATATCTATATCTATATCTATCTATATCTATATACCTATACCTATACCTATATCTATATCTCTATTTGTAGGTTATTTAGGTACATCTGCTTTAAAAAAGGAAGTGGAAGAAGAATTGTTCCTTCTACATCAGTAATGAACCAAGGACCTGCTTTACTCTTAATGTTACTTGCCTTTCAGTTGTGCTTTGTCACAGAAGTTAAGTTCATCCCTTCTAGCTCTTTAAAACTTTCTATCACTTCATAAAAGAGCAGAGTATTAACTCTGGGCATGTTCCCAAACACACCTTGCCTAAATCTTCCTGTCTACCTCCATTTCCCTCCAGGTACATTTGAATAAGATAATCTGCATTTCCTATCCAAAACCACCATATCTTTTTGCAGTGAGGTGTAAAATTATATACAAAATACATAAATTTGGATTTCATTGCCAAAGCATTTCAACAAATGGATGTAATTGTGTTGCCTAAAGTTTGCAAACTATTTCTTGTGGTCAAGAATATATATATACACACATATAGAATATAGATACATATTTAGGTCCTGTTCAAGACCTCTTCTCTGCTCAGCTATGACTTATTTGCCTGTGGAATGACCACAGAGCCAGGTGTGCACCTAAGGATAGGCTCACAGTTGCCAGGAGTCAAATGAGCTCAGCAGAGCCCAGACAATTCCCATCAGCCCATGGCTTGGTGTGGGTTCCTATGCAAAATTACTTAGTGGGAAAGCTACTCAAGTTGCACACAGTGTTTAAGCAGCAGTTTTAAAATTAGGAAGGAAAATATTCATTCTGAACGAAACATGGAGGTGGGAATGTTTTGTGTACCAGGTGGGACTCTGTCATCCACTGAACTGCTGCAGAAATAGCTGCCATGAGCCCACAGTGTTCTGGAGCTGTCTCAGTCTGTGAATTGGCATTTGCTGATGCCAGCAAACTCAGCAGCCCAAAAAGCTCTTTTTTCCCTACTGCTGAGACCACCATTCCATAGACTCTGGCAGAGGAGGTGCCTTCTGTCTCCCAGGCTGTCACGCCAAGAGAAAGCCTTTTGTCGACCCACAACAGAGGCAGTGGCAGAGCAGGAAGCTGTGAAACACTGGCTACTGTTGCTGGCAAGTGAGCCATAAAGGAGGGTTCTGCTGGAAGGACACAGGCTGGGATCTGACCTCCCTTTCTGTGCTCACAGCCAGTGTGGGTAGGTGAAGCCATCTCCTGAAGGGAGCACTGGAGGGGGCTGAGCTGAGCTGAGCCAAGAGCTCCCTGGAAGTTAACTGCATTGTTATTGCTGGGGCAGAGATCCGGGTCCTTGGCGGAAGCAGGGACAATGCTTCTCCTCAGTCTTGCCACTGGCAGATTCCTGCCAGCTGGGCACCTGCCATGGATCTCAAAACACAGCTACGAAATTGGTAGCTATCCCAAATTAAATAATATCCCGGAGGATGGCACTGAGCAGCTTTCAGGCCAAATTTGGCATCTTTTGTATTTGCTAAAATCTGCCTTCTTAATGGTCCTTGCTTGTGTCTGCCCTCTCTGTGCAGCATCAACTCCAGAGTGTTGGAGCAGCAGGATGAGGTGCCTTTGGGCACCTTTGGACACAGCAGATGTGTTGGATTGGTCCCCCCAGGTACTCCCTCTGCTGCTCCTCTGCCCTGCAGAGGCATCTAAATTGGGTAGGGCTCTGATGGGATGATCCTCTGCATCTGCTCTGGAGGGTGCAGAGCAGAAGAGGGGTACAGTGTGGGACAGTGTCCCAATGCTGTGTGCTGATGAAGGATCTGTTCCTTCCCTGTTAAAGGGCCTTCACTATCTCCTCCCTGCTGGAAGCTGCCCAGGGCCATAGGGACATATCAGTGTGTTACTGACTCCTCCCAGGGCAAACTTCAGACCCTCTGTTACAAGCCCAAGGGCTCAGAGACATATTTTAAATGTGGAATCTGCAATTCTGGCATTTCACCTGCCTCTGGGAACCAGGAGCTTTAACTGACTCATTCTCAAGCCTTAAACACTGCTACAACTTCTTGGCTCCACTCCTTCACATCTAAATCACACACTGGACTCATCTTTTCAGAAGACATTTTGCTGCAATAAGATTTTCAAAGTTGCTCCTTAAATTTTGTGGTTAATTTCACGTTTGCAGCATGTGAATGAAATGGCCAGATTTTCCAAGCCTGGAGCACCTTGAAAGTCCCCATAACTTTTGTTCTTGCCAAATATTTGCTTTTGAAGGTAGAGTCAAACAGACCTGTGCTCTGGTTTACCATGACCTGATTATATTGCAGTGAATGGTGGATGAGAGGGGGAAGCAGCTATTTAAAACCATTTTCCTCAAAATCAGAGCAGTCTGTGGGAGCAAGACAGCTGCTAGATGCATTGTGGGCACTGAGATGGGAATTTCTGCCTGTTTAATCAGGCAGCCAGCTGCAGCCAGCAAAACTGACCCCGACAAGTCAAGCGGTGGAAAGCTGCAGCGGCGAGCTGCATATATGCCTGTGGTGGGGCTGGGAAGAAAAAAAAAAAAGAAGTCTAAAGACTGGATCAAACAAATGAAACCTGAAGTGTGGAAGCTGTAGAGAGGTTAAAAAGTAACAGCACCATCATGGATCATCTTGCAGGCTTGGCTGAGAGAGGACTCTGTGCATCGTGGTGAGGAGTCATCTCTGCCTGGGAAATTTTCTGAATGTCTGCAAAACCAGCAATCCTCTGTTGAAACTTGTGTAGCTGGGTTACCATTCCCACTGCATGAAGCTCTGGATTATTAGTCTTAAGGATACCATAGGGATGCCTTTGGATTGTTGCCTGTGAGGTCTCAGCAAGGAGTGCAGCAGTGAAACGCCCGCAGAGCCCTGGTGCAGACGCAGTAGCAAACCCAAACATCTGTGTTTTGCTCAGGCACTGTGAGCAAACGTGGAACAAGTGCATTGCATCAGCACACACACGTATTTCAGCCTGTTGGTTGGGAATTGCCCCTGTTGCATGTGTGGGCAGGAGGCAGCATGATGCTGAATGCCCCTCACCAGCTGCCCACACAGATCCAGGTCAGGCAGTCAGAGCTGAGCTTTTACTGTCAGACCTGAGCTGGTTAAGTGCTGTGGTTTCTGGGCTCAGTGAATAATGTTTAAGTCACCCGCTTCTATCTGAGATGGATTTTATGTGGTCATGAACTGGATGACACCAGACTGGGAGGAGTGTCTGATATACTGATGGATTACACTGAGATCCCTCCAGATCTCAGTAAGCTGGAGAAATGGGCCTGCAGGAACCTCATGAAACTCAGCAAGGAGAAGTACAAAGTCCTATGCCTGAGGAAGAACAATCCCAGGCACCAGGACGTGCTGGAGGCCACCCAGATGGAAAGCAGCTCGTCAGAAAAGGACCTTGGTGGACACCAAGTTGAACATGAGCCAGCACAGTGCCCCTGCAGCAAAGAAGGCAAATGGTACCCTGGGCTTACAGTATTACTAGAAGTTGGAGGGAAGTGATATTTCCCCTCTACTCTGCTTTCTTGAGACCGCATCAGGAGTATTTTGTTCAGTTCTGGGCTCTCCAATACAAGAGTGACATGGACATACTGGAGAGAGCCCAGCAAAAAATCATGAATACAATGAAGAATGTGGATCATCAGTGCTATGAGGAGAGGCTGAGAGGGCTGGGACTGTTCAGCGTGGGGCAGAGAAGGCACAGAGGATCTTATCAATATATGTAAAAACCTGAAAGGAGGGTGCAAGCAGGAGGAGCCAGGCTCTGTTCAGTGGTGCCCAGTGACAGGGCCACAGGCAATGGGCACAAACTGAAACACTGGAGATTCCCTCTGAACACCAGGAAACACCTTTTAGCTGTGAGGGTGACTGAGCACTGGCACAGGTTGCCCAAGGTGTTGTCTCCATCCTTAGAGATGTTCAAAAGCTGTCTGGACACAGTTCTGGACAATTGCCCTGGGTGGTCCTAGCTGAGCAGGGGGCTTGGACAAGATGACCTCTAGAGGTTCCTTTCAGCCTCAGCCTTTCTGCAATTCCGTGATCCTGTTTCTTGATTAAATACAGAATCTTGGCCACAAGCATGACTGTTCATTTTTCCAAGCATCAAGCAAGAATGTTGCAAAGTAAACAGAGCTAAGTGATGTGCAGACATGGCCAAAATTAGATTGAACAGAGTGAAATGATTGAGGACCCTGTTTGATTTAATCATCTATCTCTGGTCAAGGCCATGGCAAGCGTGGGCTTTATTTAGAGTTTTCAAGAATAAGCTTCCAAACCAGAAAGATCATTTCACAATGTACCATTTCCTGAAATGATAATTGCTTTGGTAGACTTTTTTTTCCACAATAATGTTCTTACCAAGAAAGATGACTTCCTCATACAAATAAGAAAGAGGAGTTTCTTTTCCTGTAAATAAAATGTTTTTTGGAAGTGTTTTTATAAAACGCCCAGGGGTTTACAGGGAAATACAAACTAATTACACAATTTTAAAATCTCTCACTATGTTGCCCCTTAATATTGATTCTGATTTTAATACTCACAAATCACTTGCTATCCTGAGTTGAAGAACAGGTTTTGTTCAGCAAGCACTCAGAACACAAATTACAATATATGCCTGAAGTCCTCAGTGATGATGTATTTTTTAAGCCCCTGTGAGAGAAGAAGGAAATACTGTGCTTTTCTTTGCATCAAAAATTTCAGAGTGAGATGTGTGTGACATATGTGACACAGGGTACCTGACATGGTTCCTCATGGCTCTCTTTCTGTTAGTCATGGAGACTTGCTCAGTTAAGGGCTCACAGAGTCAAAGGAATTGGGTGAATTTTTTCTGGGAGGCAATTGTTGCATTGTAATTAGCATAGTCAAGAATGAAAGGTGATTTTAAGGGTGAGAGATAATTATATCACAGGCTATATTTTTTAGATGGATATGGGGAGGGTTCAAAGAAATCTACCTTTTCTGCTCCCAGGCATTGCTCCCTTCTTTTGCATGCCCCATTTCTCTGCTTACCCATTCATGCCCAAAATCAGATTCCAGGTCCCCGAGGGCAAGTCTGTGCCATAGCCTTGGGTGCTGTGCCATGCCCCAGCTGCAACACACGGCTGAATTACACAGTGATGGATCTCATCTGCATAACAGAGAGCCCATTCCCAGCACAGAAGGCCACGGAGCAGATTTCCTCTCTGCATGATCCTAATTAGCCATCTGTGGTGTGCAACTGGAAAAGGGCTCGGCTCAGCAAGCAGAGCAGGGAAGGGGCAGCCAGAGAATGATTCCCCCAGTCCAGGCTGGGCTGGCATTTCTCTGTACACTGGACTGGAGCTGCCCAGTGCTGCTGGGAGCAGTGACACAGCTTCAGACCAGCAAAGAAAGGGCTGAGACCCCCTGCTTTACCATGACAAAAACTGGAAAAATCAGAGTTGTTTGAAGAAATCCCCACTGGGAGAGTGGCCTTCAGTCCATCCCTTTCCAAAAGGGCATCTGGCAGTCTGCTCCATCCATATGCCAACACACGTGAGCAAAGCAAGAGTCTGGAATATGGAGAATGGCTCCAGGACAGTGGATCAGGCCATCAGGGTCCACAGATGTGTCTCCTGCATTAAAGATGTTTCCAGTCCAAAGAAGTGTGGCCAGCAGGTCGAGGGGGAGGATTGTTCCCCTCTGCTCTCCAGGGGTGCTGCATGAGGCTGGGGGAGCCCCAGTCCAAGACAGACATGGAGCTGTTGGAGTGGGTGCAGAGAAGGCTGTGAAGATGGTCAGGGGGCTGGAGCACCTCTCTGTGAGCACAGGCTGAGACAGCTGGTGGTGTTCAGCCTGGAGAAGAGGAGGATCTAGGGAGACCTTATTGTGGCCTTCCAGTACTTAGAGGGGTTTATAAGGAAGATCATAGACTCATAGAACCATTTAGATTGGAAAAGACCTTTAAGGTCATTGAGTTCAATCATCTATGTGCCTTTTAAATTCCTACAGGGATGGTGACTCTCCACCACTTCCCTGGGCAGCCTGTTCCAAGTGGGGACAGACTTTTTTAGCAGGGCTTGTTCTGGCAGGCGAAGGGGTAATGGTTTTAAACTAAAAGAGGGTAGATCCAGACCAGATACAAGGAACATTTCTTTTTTTTTTTTTTTTCAATGAGTATGGTGAAATAGTGGAACAGGTTGCCTGGAGAGGTGGTGGATTGGAAGTGTTCAAGGCCAGACTGGACAGGGCAGTTTGCAACCTGGCCCTAATGGAAGGTGTCCCTGCTCCTGGCAGGGGTTTGAACTAGATGACCTTTAAAAGCCCCTTCCAACCCAAACCATTCTATAATTCTAAGTTACAAACAAGATAATCCCCCCCCTTTTTTTTGATTCCTTGAAAATTTCTGGCCTTTTGGAATGATTGCTAAGAATCAGCCACCAGGCAAGTCTGTGTTATTTTAAAAGGGCTGCACAGAGACTAGAATGCATATTTGTAAATTCAAAGGAAATCTTTCTGTGAAGTAAAATCAT
This sequence comes from Rhabdornis inornatus, assembly GCA_013397075.1. NCBI lineage: Eukaryota > Metazoa > Chordata > Aves > Passeriformes > Rhabdornithidae > Rhabdornis > Rhabdornis inornatus. Next base: position 65,494 of record VWZS01006284.1, on the reverse strand, counting down.
TGAAACTCAAAGAAATATTTTGTCATTGCTCTTTTGTTTTACTTAATACTCGCAGTCACGCCGTGTTAATGCCAGTGGGCGAGAGTGAAAACCGGAAAATTGCTATAAATGTATAAAGTTGTGAAGGTTGGATGTGTAGTTGAGAAAAGAGCAGAAAGTAAATGAAGCTGATCATTTACAAAGTGTCAATTATTTGAAACTGTTCTGGCTCAGAGGCTTGAAGTGTCATTAGTGCATGAAAGGCCATTTTAAACAAAAATATGGGTTTTAATCTTGAATCCTCTAAAGTACAAAAGGAAGAGATTCTACTGCTGCCTCAAGGACAACTTGTGCTCTGACAGAAGTTTTATTTCAGTTGTTGTTAATCCAGCTGTTGGAGGAAGGCTCTAAATCCATCTCAGAAACTAGTAGCACTTGTTATGAAAGAACTAATTTATTAAGCAGCCTTCTGATTTTTCCAAGTTTTCACTGATGGAAGCAACCTGCCTGGCTGGAAGATAGCAAAGTAAATATCATCATCTCTGTTGTACCCATTTCAACAGCAGAATCAAGACTTGGTTTACAAAAGCTTCTGGCTCCAAGGCCCAGGACTTTGGTTTGGTATGAATATTATTTGCATGGTCAAAAATGGAAAATTTGAACAATGACTTTCATTAATATAGAAAGTGCATGTGTCCCTTCATCCAGCTTCAGGAATCATCCAACTTCTGGTGTTAATTCTACAGTAGAAGAACACAATTTTTTGCAAAGGACTTTAGTTTAGCTCTTTATTTCCAGCCTTCTGTAATCTCACCACATGGATTTACTTTCTAGTTGTGCTTTTTTCCCTGGTACTCAGCAGGAATCCCTTAGGGAATAAGCATTTTCACTGTCCTTCAAAATTATAGCCTTTCCTGGGAAGACAGGGGTGTGTACTCAGAGTCTGCCTCCAGCTGATCAGTTAGTCCTGTCAGGTTTTTGGCATTCCAAGACAGGAGGTTTTTGTAGCCTCTCAGGAGCAAGATTTTGACAGGCATGCTCAAGACCTTCAAAAACCAGATTAGCAATGGAATACGGGGGGGAGGGGGATTGTTTGTTTGCTTGTTTGTTTTTTTGGTGTTGAAAGTGTCAAAACATTTAGAAATTTCAGAAAATCTGTTGAAAAATAACTTTAAAAGTTTCCTGTTCATGTTTTTAAAAACTGGTTTACTATTAAGTCAATTCTTTCATGAATCAGTCTAAATTTTTCCTGCCTAGAAAAACAGGCTCTGCCATAACTGGATGAGAATAATAATAGTTCCTCTCAGCCAGTCACCTGCTCTCAGTGATGCCTAACAGCAGGTACAACAGAAGATGAAAGAAACTCTGAAATTATTAGGGAGTGTTTTGGCTACCATAATAATTTTATTTTTTAATCTCAATCCATATGTGTCTCAGAAAAAAGCAGGGCAGGCCATTTTATCTCATGGCTTATCTGACTGGTTTCTTGTTGCATCTCCAGCTGAGCTCTTTTAAGCCTTCCCTTAGGAGCTGGTCCCTCTGGCATCTGCAATGCTCTTCTCTGATCTTCTATTAAGCTCCATCCAAGTAGTGCCAAGTTGCTTCCAGCTGATTTCTTGATTTCAATGGTTTAGCCACAGTCTCTTCACATCCTGCTCATCTATGTGAGAGATATATACTCATCTAGAGTGTATATACTGTAGGTGTATAGAAAGCATACATCACACAAACAATAGTTCCAACCCCCTGCCATAGGCAGAGACATCTTCCACTAGACCAGGCTGCTGTAATCCCCATTCAACCTGTCCTTGAACACTTCCAGGGATGGGGTATCCACAGGTTCTCTGGGCAACCTGTGCCAGGGCCTCACCACCCTCACAGTAAAGAATTTCTTCCTAATTTCTAATCTAGACCTGCCCTCTGACAGTTTAATATGTTTCATATGAAGTGGGAAGAGACAGAAGCTCAGCTGGTTTCCTGGTAAAGTTTGGGTAGTTTGAAAGGAGATATAAGAGATATCAAGAGACTGGGTTTATAACCTTTGATCACCGTTTCAGATCCTCCAAATCTGAACACAGTGGAACTCTATTGATTATTATCAGATCTGATTTAACCTAAAACTTACTTTGGTGTAATGAACATATTCCATCTGCAGGCAGCACAGAGACAGCAGATGCAGGTTGTGGCTTTTGTCAGGATGAGAGATGGGAGATGCTGGGGAATGCTGAGCTATGGCCAAACCCACCAGACAGACAGGAGTTTGGGAGATGTTTAGAGTCAGTGTTATTGTAGGAGTGATGAGGAAAGAAGGGACAACGCAGAAGAACAAAAGCTGCAAAACAAAATGCTTCAAAACCGGCTCCTGTGAAGTGAGGGACCAAGCTAGGCTTAGTTCCTGCTGCAAGCCTGGAGCATCTGAGTTAAATCTGACCTGATGTCTTCTGCTGAGAAGAGAGTATAACATCAGCCACATAAAGGAAAAATTTCTCTTGAAGGAATAATATTGAAGACAGGTCAAGAGTTGGCTGCAATTCACCTTCTCCATTTACTCGACATGTCCAACTCCCTGAGCTGTTAAGCCAGAACATTTCAGCTCATCATTAATTTATGAGCAAATTCAGGAAAAGGAAGGCGAGTCTTGTCTCTTGTCCTAATAATATCTCATCACACATAAAAAGCGGTTAGTACACTTGATTGATTGGTGCAAGGAGATCTGCTTGAATGAAATGAACCTTGAATCATGACTTCAGTGTTAGCAAGAGTGATGGGCTTTAACCAAAACCCAATGGCCCCAAGCTCTGGGGAGATGGAGCTCATCTGACTTCTGGGGCTCATGTCTGCCACTTCTTAGATGCCACCACCAAGTTCATTTGGGACATTCTCAGCTTGTGAGATTTTTCATGTTGTCTTTGAACTCAGGACTCACGGTTAATTACTCTTGTCCTGATCACTTCTCTTACAAGTACAATGGAGCATTTAGCTCTTTTTGTTGGCTGAAAAAGTATCTCTGTGGCTCTCACAGCAAGCAGGCACTGAACATCTTCCCTCCTCAGAGGTAATACAAGCACACACCTGATTTTTAGAACAACCACTCTTCACTCAGACTTGCATCTGTGCCATGTGGTGAATTTAAGTGGTCATGACTCACTCATGCAGCTAGTCTTTGTGTAGACTGGTGTCCCCATAAACTCACTAGGTTCTCAGAAAGAGTTGAAGAAAAGCTGGCATGGCCAGCTGAAGACCTGGAAATAATTGAATGTAGGTCATTGGCTGACTGACGTGCTGAAAAAATTATTTTAATTCCAAGGACAGCTTACTGTTTAATTAAAGAAATGTCAGATCATTGAAGTCTTAGTTGCGCACCGCTTTGAAATTATTGTTCTTATCTAAGCTGTTCCCACATAAAAGCAGTTCTTTGGTCCTGTCTCACCATCTGACCTCTCACAGCCACAGAGCTGTGCAGAGGAGCAGGGCACCCAGGTGGGTGCAAAATTATCTATTGGCAGTGAATCCACTTCCAAAGGAATCCATGTCCACCCCAGTGGATGCAAAGTGAGAGGAGGTTGTGCATATCAGCACAGCCTGCCTTTTGTCTCCTGGCACTTGCTGGATGCTGATACTTTCATCTCAAGTAAAGCAAGGTGGACCCTAAACCAAAATCAACCTCTTCCATGACTATAATAAAGCTAATGCTCTTCACTTCAACAGTTTCCAGTTTTGCAGCACACTTTTCACCTCTAAATTTGCTTTCCCCACTATTAGATCCTCTCCTAACTTTTTCCAAGCCTTTTTGGGTCAGCAGGTGCCTGATTCTCACTCCAAGAGCTGTATGGTCTTCACCTCACCCTGGTAGTATTTACAAATGGGGAAGTGATACAGGACACCAAGAGCCCCTGCAGGCAAAAATGCATTGCTGTGCAAGCTGAAGGCCACTTTGGACCTTTCTAAAACCCAAAACCAGCCACTGAGATGTGCAGATGTGCAAGACTCAGTTAGAAAAGGGTACAAAGAGAGCTTTAAGGTTATTGAGGATGAGGCACCTGAGACTGCTTTTGCTCCCAGTGCTGAAAATTTACATATCAGGAATTTAACCCTCAACATTCTGGACTTTGGTTCCTGATGAGCTACTACTACTGGAAACATAAGTTTCTCTTAATATGTCACATTTTTGCTGTGTTGCACCTTACAGGAATAGGAAAGGAACAATTACAGGGAGGGTCTGACAAACACATAGCAACATCTAACAGCAAACCAGGCTAGAAAAATAAGTGGAAGACTATGACCTTGTTGGGAAAGACTGAACTCCAAATTTCTTTTTAGAAGATATTAGCAGGTAAATGCCATGTTTGTATTTAGAGACCTTTTCTACCAGCAGCTTAAAGGCAAATAAGAACAAGCTGCTGCCCTCAAGAGTTTATAACCTTTTACAAAGAGACAGGATATGTATAGTGGGTGGAAAAAAAGAAGTGATTACTCTCCTCCTTTTTACAGATGGAGATAGAGATCAAATAACATCTCTGCTATCACACAGGAAGCCTGTGGCAGCACAAAATAGAAGGAACTGGGATTTTCTGGAGGCAGATGCTCTAACCACAAACTCCCTTCTTCCCTCACTTCTCGCATATTTTTAACAGCCAGACTCGAGACACTGCACATTGAAAAAGGAAATGTTTCCCTTTACAACCACCCAATGGTAGATGAGTTGTAGTAGGATGCTTCCCTGGTTTTCTCTGGGAATGGAGAGGGCCGTGAAGAGCAGTGGGTGACTTTGAGAGGAGCTGGGAGATGCGATGTTTCGTGGCTGCAGGAGGAGCTGTGGGGACGGGTCCTGCCTGTGCTGTAGGAGGATGTGCTGGCCATGGGGTGCCCCACAGCACCCCATCCTCATCCTCCTGACCAAAGCACCCGCTCGTTTTCCCATCTTAATGGTGAGCAGCCCAGCCAGAGCCTGGAAGTACATTTTTGATCCAAGGCAGTGATAGATGGACAATTTGGGGGTTTTTCGCTGATAAACACCCGAGCAGCGTAACCAGAGCCAGTTTTGCTATTGTTATGATGACACTGATACAGGGTTGATGCTGTTATGGCTGCAGAGCTCGGGCTACATTATCTTTTTGCCTCCTTCACCAGGTAACTTGAGGCCGTGGCACTATTGATTGAGGACTGCCGGGTGCTGGAGCATCCGCTCCTGTAACCATACCCTGCTGGGGCTATGGGGCTATTGTGAGGGCTTTGTTCAGCTGCTGACAGCTCCCTGCAAGAGCATGCAAGGGTTGCAAAGGTTTTTACTGTGCCTGCACCTCTTTGCCTTGTAGACAATAGGAGTGGGTGGCAGTGAGGAGATAGGGGGTGACTTTGGTGGAGGATAGAGCAGGAGGTGTAGTACCCCACTTCTGAATGCTCCTGAGAGCAGGAAAGGGGGTGCTCTCTCCTAGGAAGGCTGGGATGCCGTCATGCCAGGGCTTTCATTTGGGGCACTCTGGTGGATGTGAGTGCAGCCTGTTGATTATGCAGCTGTGGAAAGCGGGCTAAGCGGATCCGATAACCTGTCATCCAAGATGCATCCTTTCCCTTGCTCAGCCCTGCTCACCTGCTTCGGAAACACACACGAAAACACTCCGTTTGAGCAGCCCAGCGCAGGTCCTGTGTCCATGGAGGAGGAGAGGACAGAGGCAGCCTCAGCAGTGTGCCTGCAGCCACCCACCAGCAGCACCAAGCACGGAGCAGAGAGGGACAGCGAGGAGATGTTCAAAGGCAGCAGGCGCTCTGACAAACAGAGCCGAGCCAGCAGCGCTCGCAGCAATCACACTGCTGCTCAGGCAGCGCCTGCTGCCACCGAGCCAGCAGTGTTTGCTAAAGAGCTGAGCCAGGAGGTTATTGCACTCTGCACTCACATCCCCAGGCCGTCCATCATCCACGTGCCAAAGGTGAGTGCTCTGGAAGTCACTGTGCAACAAGGTAAGAGATCTGGCTCGCTTTTACTAAGTATGAAAAGGGTAGGAAAAAAAATCCATGGGAGCATTCACCTTGTATTGATTGGCATGCAGTCAAGAAGGGACTAATAGCTGTTCTTACTAAAATAATATAATATGACAGCTGTAGCTTTCCTGCACTATCATCAGAAGCCTTAGGGGATGTTTGTAATAGTACCAGGCACTTTTACAGTATGTTTTGATCACTTGCCTTCCTATCTTTTGTTGATCTTCACTTGTTTTGGATCTCATCCAAAATCCCTTGAAATGAACAGGCACCATTTTTTCCCCCCTGACTTGAGTGAATGCTGCATTTTTGCCACCTCAGCCAGGTGCCTCAAGGCTGTGGCACCAGTGGCTGCAGAATCCCTTTTCCATCTTATTTTTAGCCTGTGTGTGCTTGGAGGCAACAGTAAGGTTTTGAGTGCAGTCATGGTAAATTCAATTTATTCTTGCTTTAATAGGATCACGAAGTTGGGTGTTTTGTCATCAGTACTACTAAAATAATAAATAGTAATGGAAAAATAGTGCTGTTCTAATTTTCTCTTGGCTAGGTAACTGGAGATCACAGGCTTTTTTCCCCCCAATAAACACTGAGGAATAGAAGCCACATGTGTGACTCGATTTTTTTATATCACAGCTTTTGTTTAGGAGTCCATTCCTCTCCCAATTTCCCTGCCAAATCACATATATTCAGAGTGCTGCTGTTTGTTTCCCCTTCACAGTCAGGTAATACTGTCTTTGGCAAAGATACCTGCCCTTCTTGTAGAACGAGTGCTAGAAAAAGATTAAATGTGAGCTATATCTGCTGGAATTAAGAAACTTATCAGAATTAGGGTTTCCAAGTGGGTTATGCTGCAATTACCAGAGCTGGGAGCTCTATAGACCACCTCAATCCTGTTGCCAGCAACTATGTAGAATATAAGTAAAAAATATAAGGAAGAAATGGAGCTACCCAAGAACAATAATTTGTAGAAGGGAGGGCGGACTATGAAGGTGCTCTGGATTCTGAAGAAGAGCTAGCTGACCACTAGCTAGGAATGGAATTAGTATATTTAGTCTTCTGACATTCAAGGAGCCAAACCAGATGTTATCAAGGTCTCCCTCACCAGCTGTGGTTTCACTGTTTTTGTTGCTTCATTGTTGTGAAACATTTCTCTGGTTTCACTTTTGTTGTTGTTGTTTGGTTTATTTTGTTGGGGTTTTTTTTGTTTTGCTTTGTTTTGTCTGGTGGTGGGTTGTTTGTTTTTTGGTTTTGTTTTTTCGTTGGTTTTTGGGGTTTTTTTTGTTTGGTTTTTGGTTCTTGTTTTGTTTTTTTCTTGCTTTAGAGATTCAGGGTGGATGTTAGGAATGGCTTCCTCACCTGGAGGGCAGTGCAGCATGGGAGGAGGTCACACAGAAGTGATAGTGATGCTGTGCTTGGAGGATTACAAGACTTGGCTGGACAAATCCAGGGCTGACCTGACATATCCTTGGTAGCCATCTGGCTTTGAGGAGGAGGCTGGAAAAGAGACCTCAGGAGGCTCCTCCCAGTCACCATTTCTGTGACTGTGTGATGCCTGGATTTTGATACATGCATGCAGCTTATAAGCACGAGGCATCTCTTTACTGTCACTGAGACAGCCTGTGATGCTCTTGGCTTAACAATAGTTTTGTGACAATTTCTCCCCTCTGTCTGCTCCTACCTGCTCCCTTCCAACCACTTCACCCTGCCTTTCTCACTTGCTGCTCTTCTCTGTGCTGTCAAAGCCACTCCAGCACCTCTCCCATGCTGTGAGTGTTCACTGTAGCAGAAGAGGTTCCTTATGTTGGACACAGGCATCTCAAACCTCCACAGGCCTGTGGTGTTGGAACAGGCAATGCTGAAGGGTCAAGACTTTGGCAATCCAAAGATGCTCCATGCCTGTGCAGTAGTGGAGCAGGGATTCTGCTGGCTTACCTGAGCCAGGGGTTTCTCCAGGAGTACATGGTCCAATTTTGGAGTAAAATTTAGAGAAGCAGAATCAGAGGAGAAGTTAGGAATGGGCCAAATCCCTCGGGACAATCTGGGTGATTCCAATTCAATCATACCAAGATACTACTTCAAATCCTTCATCACTGATTTTAGGGATTTTTTAAGAACAAGCTACAAAAGAAACATCCAGCAGGATGTGTGCTCCTGCCCTGAAGTTCCTGTTGAATACCTTCTTCTAAGTCCCTTGATGTTCTCCTGTCACTGGGGAGATCTGCAAGGAAATTCCTTGTTAGAGCAGGAATTGGGCTTTCTGCTGCCCCTCACCATTGGGACCTTCCTGCCAAGGTCTGGTTGGTGACACTTGTGAAGTCCCAGCACTGGGAGCACTTCTATCTCCATGGCACAGCCCAGATGTTGCATCTGATCAATCCCAGGTTGTCAGGGGACAAAGGGCTGAGATGATTTTGGTGACAAGCTGGGGAGAAACAGGAGACCCACAGAGTCCTGGTGTCTGAGTGTCCATGTTCAGCTTTCCTGTGAGAACGGCTTAGCAGCAGCTCTTGGTACCCTGCCTCCCTCAGCTCAACTGGTTTTAAAATGTTAGCACCATCACTGATTGCCTTCTCAGGTAAAAAGAAAATAAATAATTGAAGCAAAATAAGAAGAGGGAGCTGGTATTTGTGAAGACTGTGTGATGCACTGGTTGGAAGTTGGAGTGCAGTGGGTGGAAGAAGGAATGCAGGATGTGGACTGGCTCTGGTGGGTTGAGGAACAAAGTGTGGCATGTGGAGATACTGGGGGGTTTGGACTTTCTGGCACAGCTGGGAAAGAGACTGATAAATCTGGAGAGCAAGGAGAGAGTGCCAGCAATGGGATTTCAGCAGGGAGTGGGGAAGAGAGAGGGAGATTATGGTCAGGCATGTGATGGGCTGGGGACCACACACACTGCTCCTGGTGTGAGAGGGAGGAAGAAGATGGAAAGAAAAGGTGATGGGAGGCACACAGGACATCTGGTGTACATCTAAGGGAAGGGACTCAGGGAAGATATGGTCCATGAGGAGAGAAAGAGGAGCACAGGGTCTCCATGAGCAGGGTGTGGGTGGCCTTGGTGGGAGGGTGGAGAGGAAATGAGAGGAGAAAGCACAGGGCTGATGGGGAACCAGGGCTGGAGGCATTTCAGTCCCAAAGCAGAATTCATGCCTGTCCTAAGATAATAATATCCAGACATTGCTAAAGAAGCCAGTGGGGCCCAATGGAGAAGACCAAAATTTCCACCCTCCTTTGTTATATCTGGGTTTCCGTTTGTATCACAGTTTCTCCAGCTACAAAACAGACAGAATTTGTCTTATTTCCTATGGAATCACAGTGAAATCTAGAAATTAAAATAACATCTAGCTGCTAAGTGGCTAAGGCAAACATGCTAGGACTCTCACAGTCCTACACAGGAAATCTTTAATTCATGTTCTTTCATCAAATTCTTCAACAATAGCTGCAGTTATGTCAGGATAAGCACTCATAGTATTTTGTCTCCTTTATTTCTAAAATGACATCATCAAGGAGCTAAGGACAAATACACTGAGAACTTCCAGCATCAAGAGACCTGATGTCTACCTGTCAGCATAATCCTTTTCAAGCAGAGAGAGTATCAGTCCACTTTTCACTAATAGCAGCATACAATTCTAATTTGAACACATAATATACTAATTAACGAGATCTTCCAGCTGACCCTCCCTCCTGGGACATGTAGTCACATATTTTGGATTAAAATGGAGTTGCATGCATGTAACCAAATCCAGAATTTGATCAATTATTCCTTTCATGAGAAGATTGCATCTGCTCCAGATGGAGCCAAGCTTAAACCTGATATAAACATGATCCAAACAGAAATTAGATTTGAAAATAATTACCAAAGAGATTGAGTTAGAGTCGTTTGGTCACAATTACCATGGCAGCAATATGCTTGTAAATAACCAACCATAATTTTAATATTTAGGGGTTGCCTCAGTAATAAAGCATGATTAAATGTCAATGAAGTATTTGACATCTTGCATCTTTTTCCTGATTCTGATGTGTAAAGAATTAATTCTCTTGTGTTTTGTGCGCTGGAGAGTTTTTATCTGCCTTTACAAGGCCATAAATCAAAGCTGCCAGAACTAAATACAGGAACTTGCTTGCCTGGTTTTTCAACCTCAGCTACAGCATGAAAAATTTTCTCATCTTTATTTCCAAGTACAGTTTTACCAGCTGATAAACTCTGGGGTGGAAACTTAGAAGAACTTCTCATTGCTCTGAACCAACAACTGTGCTATGACTCCAATAAATGTTTCATGTTGACAAAAGCATATCAGTGACCCTTTCTACTTACAATATCACTCACCTGACTTGAACTCTGTTAACCTTCACAGTTCAGATTGGTTTATTTTCCAAAACAAAACCCAAACATTATCCAATGCATCAAGGAATAATTTTTTCCCTTTCAAGCTGTTTGAGCCACCAGAAAATCAGAAGCTGAGACCTTATACCAGGGATCATAGGGATGATATGTCAGATGAAGCTTCCCATTGCTCCTGGGGAGCCTTAATGAAATTGGTCTCACCTGCAACTTCCTAGAAAAAGTGCCAGTCATACCTTCAGGGTACACAGAACCCTTTAGAGGACCTCATAGCTACTTTCAAATCTTGAATGTGTAGCTTTGTCTGTTTTTCATTTGCACCTTTTTGGTACCTGGAGTAGTTCCTTGGCTAGAGAACACATTCAGTGGATTTGACACAGTGAAGCTTATTTTCAAGACTCTGAACATAACAGACAGGCTTTTGGTACCATAATTCACAACAACTTCACCAGGCTGTGGCCCAGAACTGATCTGAGTGTCAAGGTAATGATGTAAAACAGAGCCTGGTAATGTCTTGTCACACATTTCAGGAGGAGGAAGTGCTCACTGAGTGGAGATACAGGACTGCAAGAGGTGAGGACAGCTGAGATGGAGGAAAGCCCTACACTGAAGTTATACTCTGTAGGTAAACTTCATAAATACACTGAATATATCAACAGTCCATTGTAAATAATGGGACTTCTCACAGTCAAACTCATTCATGCTCATGGTTTTGTAACACCAGCTCCTAGGACACAATGCTTGTGAGGATTCCTGGCACTTCTCATGCTCTCCTGGGAAAACAACCCAAAGTGGTTGTGTTCAAGATCCCCTCAGGTGCTGGCCAGCACTCAGCCACCTGAGTGACTGCTGAAGGAAGCATTTCAAGTATGCTTTGGGAGTTGTTAAGTATTTCGATAAGCAGCTAAAAACTAGCAGGAAAAGAACATCATTATTTGGTGATTGGCAGCTGCTCAGTACTGAGCTGTCCTTTTGCTTACCTTGGCAAAGGCTTTATTCCATCCCTCAGATGTTTGTGTTTATTTCATCAGTGGGACTGTAGGACTTGCACAGGGATAATCTTTTCTCCAGCACAAGGAAACACTACTTTTATTTTCCCCAGTATTACTCTAGTGCAAATTTGCTTTAATTTAATCAAATTAAACCCAAAGGGTAAACCCCATCTCTTCAAAGTGCTATAGCTGGATGCTCAATCTCAGGCTGTGGTTGCCAGAGGAGCATTAACACCCTTTGCTCCTCTGACATCTGCAGGAGCTTAGCATGTCAAACAGTGTCATTTATACAAATTACATATCTATTTTAATGCTTTGGCAAATTCATTTGTGAGATTATGGCCCTGGCGATTTGGCCAGAGCCCTCCAAGAGACTTGAGACAGTACTGGACAGGATTGACTTTTTTTTTCCCTCTCTGTTTCCTTGCTCTCTGTGACCAAGATCTCTTACTAGAGCATGCTACTGCAATGTTTCCTTTCAACTCTCCCTCTTAATCTTGACTCTGTAGCTGGCAGCAGTCTGGGGAGAGTGTGTGTGGGCTGGCAGTTCTTCACTCTCAACATAAACAGCACCTAAGTGAAAACAGACTTTCTCGTTACATTTTTTTCTTTCCTTTCCACTCCCACACAAACACAGAGGTAATGGCAATGCAGAGCCTTTTATCCTGGCTAATGCACACCTCCTTTTCTTCCATGCACATATGCAAAATAAAATCCATCCTAGTGGTAGAAGCAGCAGGCTCTGGTCAGAGATGCTGTGTCCCATCCCAGACTGTGCTGTTCCTAGGTTTGCACATCTCTGCACAGAGCAGTGAGCCCTGCCAACCCACTCCTGCCTGCAGAATTCCCCATCCAACAACTCCCCTTTCACATGGCATTGCTTTAGCTGACCCCAACCAAAAAAATATGCAGTTTCCCCTAGTTGACAAAAAAATCTCTTCTTTTTGCTTATTCTAAATCTCTCTCTTACCTCTTACTTCCTCAGCTTGCATCAGCTGGGTTATTTTTTGCAGAGGGGTTATGCAGTTGCATTTCAGCTGCTGTTCTACAGCATCTCCTGCCTAGCAGAGTGATGAGGGACAGCTTAAGAGCTTCTTTCATGCCCCCTCCCACTCTGAAACCTATTCCAACAGCTCTTGGGAGCAATGAACCTCCTCTGTGCCAACAACAATATAGGAATAGTGGAGCTTTCAGTGAGTGCTTGGAAGTCAGGAGACCCTCATTTAAAGGGGATTAAGGAGAATTTGTGAAGTTTCATGAAAGGCACTTCTGAAAACAAGATATTGTAACAGGAGCACTTTGAAACCTCCTCTAGGAAACTGGAGACCACATGAAACTTGACAGGTTTTGAGTTTCATCACCAACACAGAACATTCCAGGGTCAGTGAAGAGTTCATACCCTTCTACTCTTAGGGTGAGCACAAGAGTCCTGGGATGCTGTTGTGTGAGTAAACACTGACATCCCATTAGAATTCAGTTTTTGGCTTTTGCTCACTTTAGCACCTGCAGAACCAGCACTGTTCAGCTCCATAGGTGTTCATCCTGTTTGCATGTTCTCCATAGCCTTGCTCTGAACTCAGTGTGAATGTTATGGTAACATTCTCCTTCCTCCTGCCTTTCAGTAAATTAAAGCGTGTTTGCAGCTCTTGGGGGGAGATAAGATGCAGTTTGAATCAATGGAGTAATTACAGAAGAATATGATACTAATGGGACTGATTTGAATGCCTATCTGAGGATGAATGCTGTGGCTCCCTGCCCAGACAGTGCACACTTTCCCCATGATGAGTTATTTATGGCTTGACACATCACAGCTCTGCTGTTTTGTCGTTGATAAAGCAAACTCTGTCAATATTGTGCATTTTTACTGATTCAGGGCTGGCTGCTGAGCAGTCTCCACATCTGGTACAGCCATGGCCACCCCTCTCCAACAGCAAAAGCAGAAGATAAAGGCTGACACAGCTTCACCAAGGGCAAGTTGTGCCTGACTGAGTGACCATAGAAGTGTCCTTCCTTGGTGGAGTGATGGCACCAGTGGACATGAGAAGAGCTACTGATCTCATCTACCTGGACTTCTGGAAGTCCTTTTTTATGGTCCTCCACAATATTCTTGGTTTGAGGTTAGTTTAGGTAACCTAAGAATTTCTGTACCTAAGGAGCCTGATCAGCCAGTAGGACCTTGGGGACTCTGCCTATGAATAAAAATCAAGCCTTACATGAACCTGACCTAATATTTGCCTAGAGACATAGAGCTCAAGAAATCCAAAACTCTATAAATATTATTTTTATATATATATATACTATGCATATTATTACTGATTTATCATTATATCCAGATATAATAGATTGCAGTACAGCTATTTTGAGTCCTTCAGAGTCCACCCCATGTGGCATCACACACTTCTGGCATGACAGGATTTATCTTTGCTTCTGCTTTTATTTCTTTGTCCCACGGGCATATGTTGAGGACAATTGTACCCAGAGATATTGTTATATCTAATGCACTGGGGCTGGATGTTAAAACAAAATATTGATCTGAAAGGCCATGGCTTGGCAGTCCAGCTCTACACTGAGATCAGCACTCAGCCTCTCCCCAGACAGCACACCTGAATGCTGAGCTTTAGAAGAGTATTATTTAAGCCACAAGGAGACAGGTCTAATTTCTTGATTATTTTTAATGGAAACATTTAGATCACAAACAGCACACCAACAGTGCCAAAACTCCAAATCATCTGGGCCATTAGTTCCTCTAAAAAAAACTGATCACAGCCAGACCCAAGTGTTTGTTGTGAAGGGTCCCTCCCAATGGAGATTGTCACTGATTTCAGAGCATCAGATGCAAAATGCTGCTGTTTGAGCTTTTCTTCAGAACATGCACATGGAGCTTTGTGTTGGGTAAGGACTCCACGTGGAGGCTGAACACCCCCGAGAACAATGGCAGGCTGTAATTCGGGACTATACATTTGCTATCCATTTGGAATGCAGCCCTGTTCTGTCACCCTCTTTTCCAAACACCAGCAGTCAGGACTCTTCCAGCTGCTCTGTCTAAAATACTGCTTTTTTTGTAACTGGCACTAGCAGAAGGCACCCTTAGCTTTCCTGCCCTGACACAAAGCAGACAGAGCTGTAGCTAAAAGACAATGCCTTCTCAGGGGACAGGGCTGAACCCTCACCTGTATACACACAAAGCTGCCTCCAGCCTTGCTGTTGTACTGGCTACACGAAGAGGAGCTAAGCACAGGCAGAGCTAACAGAGCTAACAAATAATTCAGTGGGTAGAAGTTGCTGAATGATATTTAGTCCCACATGCCAAATCCTTGCGTTCCTTGCTCTGCAATTTCAGATCTAAATAGTGGGGGTTAGTAAAAAGATCTAACTGACCTGTTTGCTGACAGAATTTGTCTGTCCTTTGGTTCAGTATCAAAAGCAGTGGCCAAATGCCACAAGATAATTTTTAGGTACCTAAAGTGAAATTTTAACAGATGCTTCTTGCTGCTGAGTGCCTTGAATCTTTCACTTGTTGTGTACAGGAACCAACCCCTGCTAACCAAAACTGGGCAACAAAAAGTAGTAATAGTGCAGGACCTTGGTTCAGTGGTAGATCTCAATCTTCCACAGCCCAGCTGCATGATCTAGAACCTTCCATGGAAAAAAAAAAGTAATTAAGTGCAGTGTGACTTTGCTGTGCAGGTTGCAGCTCAATGAGATTTCAGATGACTGGGGACTGGTACAAATTCTTAATGACTGAGTGTTGTCTTCACTCGGAATAGTGCTCAAGTAACCCAGGCATCAACACCTGCATTGAATGAAGCTCATCTCTCACTACAGTGGGGCATTTTCCAGACTTCAATTTGTGTGAGCAAAAATTTACCTCATTCCATATGAGGACCACAGTAAAGTGTGTTCAGCTTCTTTGGATGTCTCCATGGGAAGGTCCTTTCCTAATATTAAGTTATTTTCGTTCTCTGATTCCACAAACCTGTCCAAAAGCTCTTCTGTCTGCTGCCACCTTCCTTTGCAGACCTGCCAGACCTTGGCAAACCACTCCTTTATTATCCCAAGTCTACTTGGTACTCACTGTCCCAGTGCTCAGTGGGTGTGTGACCTTCTAAACATTAAAAGGTAATCTGTCTTAAGCAAAAATCAGTTTCAGTTCATCTTCCTTCTACTCAGCTCCAAAACCTGAGTGAGCTTCAGTCCTTCATGTTGTGTTTTTCTCTGCTCTCTGGAAATTTTTCTTCCAATTTCTCTGCTATTATTCAATCATATGTGATCCTTTGACAAAAGCATCTAATATTCATTATGCTGCTACCATAAAATTCTCATTATACACAAACCTCCACAGTTTCCAGCTTTTAAAAACTGTGACATTTGTAAATGAGAAATTGAAAAAACCCCACTAGAATAGATTTTTCATGTTTCAGCCAAATATAATCATATAAATAATTTCAAATGTTGCAGCCACAATTTCAAGATGAGTTTGTTTTTATTGCACAAGAATTCAGCAGTTTCTCGTCTGTTATTATAACTTTGTTTAAAAGAAAAGTATGTGAAATCAAGTCCCAGACCCTGAGATCCTCTGGTCTGAAACCATGCACAATTTCTGAAAGTGAAGTGTGGCAGAACCAGCTCAAACAATAAACCAAAACAGTAAAGGAAAATTATTTATGCTGAGTCACCATGCATTGGCAGAAAAATCTCACTAGTAGGATGGAATCTGTTCACGTACAATTTAGAGTGGTGAAAAAGAAAAGTATTTAAGGTCCAAAAATGGCCCTGAGATGATAGATACAGGTAAACTTATAGGGAGAAGAAGATAATTTTTGTCAACAAGATTCTCTCTGAAAGTCACTGTAAGAGCCCGTGGGTGCCTGCTGCTCCTGCCCCAGCACAGCTCCAGGGACAGCAGGGACTGGAACCAGTTACCTGGGCTCTGACTGGAGCCAGTAGCCTTAAGCAACTGCTTGTCCTTATTTTTCTGGCTATAAGTTTTTGTGGAATTCTCCATTTTCAGAGGGATATGTCTTCCTTGTAGGAGGATTTTCCCAGAGGGCTTTGCTCATACATGTAGGGAAGAAAGCAGACACAAGCAGATTTTAATTAAACCATTCTTTCACCTCCCCAGGCTTGTGCAATTTAACTTCTTCTCAGAGATAATATTAACGCTTACATCATTTTTCATTATTGTTAGTTTTGCTTGTGGAATTGCACTGGCAAGAAACCCCCTGGAAGCAAAAGCTCATTGAATCCTATTGTTTCCATTCTCTTCAGCCATCATTTCTCAGCCAAAGAACAAATGTGACCAGCAACAGGAAGCAGCTTGATTTTCCACCAAAATCAGCAGAATTGCACATGCAGAGAACAGGCATAATAGCTCACAAGATCTGCCTGGTTAAAGACGTTATTTGTCAATAAAAGTTTTAAAAATAAAAAGAAACTGGTGCTCTCTGTAGAGGACTGAGATGGAAGACACAGAAATCAGTGGGATTGCAGTGGCAGAGGTGTAGAGGAAGGGAGAGCAGGGATGTGGGAAGTGGAAGGGGTGTTCCACTGGCCCCAGTCAGCAGCTCTCCCCCTCTCCTCACCCGTGTGTCAGCTCATTAGCAGCCCTGATTGCCATCTAATATATCTAATACATTGCCAAGTAATAAAATAAACACCACCCCAGTGGAATATCCTGGGATTAGCCTCTCAGGCCTGTCAGGGCATGAGCTCAAGCTTTGCCCTGCTTTGAAAAATGGACAGATAAATAAGGAAGTAGATTGAGTGAGCTGGTTATTGTATTGCCCTCCACAGTGCAAACCCTGAGCCATTTCATGTCAGAGGCTCAGCATTTGTTGCAAGCACAGGGAGAACGGGCAGCTCTCGTGATGCTAATTGCAAAGCCAAGCTAGGTTTAAACCCCAAGAGGGAGGAATGCAGATAGTCAGATATAAAGAAGCATCTGGAGCCCAGTGTGCTCTTTCCAGGAGACTTTGGGTGCCAGACAAAGCTAAGATCATGTCAGCAGTGACACTGACATGCTGAGGTGATGTCTCATCACCACAAGGGCTCCTCAGCAGAGATGTGCTGCCACTGCTCCCTTTCACAGGTGAAATGCTGAGGGGCTTCCAGTGGGCTCCCCCCATCTCCCTGTGCTGGAGGTGGATGCAGGAAAGTGATCACTGGCTGTACCTGCCCTTGGAGCATGAACATCCACTCTCCAGCATGGACTATATGACCTCAGAGTGGTTTTTCATACCCAGAACTTTCTCCATGGCCTGCAGGACTGTGTAAAACACTCAGGTTATTTAAAGAAACCATGCTGCTCTTAAAGATGCACTAAGGCATTGGAGGAAAGAAGCCTAATCTAATCTGATGGGTTTTTCACGACAAGTTTCTTTCCTAAAATACAGTGTCACTGTGATTTTCCTCTCTGCTCTCATAGCTGTCACAGTACATGGGTCTGGCCCTTTGGTCCTTTTCCACACTTCTTGCTTTCCTCTCCTCTGAGCCTGCCTCTCATCTTTTATTTCTTAATGTTTCTCCCTAAAGTGCATGTGCTGTTGTAGAACTTAACCTGGGTTTTGAAATGCCTGTGTAATTTATAACAAGAAATGCTAGAGGTGGGATCTGGAGGATGCTGCTCCCCCACTTCCTTCTCGCCCCCTCCAAAACAAACAAATAATTTAAATTTTTGGGTTCATGAGCTCCGTGAGCTGGTTTTGCTTATGGCTTTAGACCCAGAGCAGTTGGTTCAAGCACAGCCAGCAGGGTGGTGGACTCCTAGAAGGCTGAGAAGTAAATGCAGAGGGTATGAGACCAAATCCAGCCTGCCACCCAAGAAATCACAGCCCTAGAGCATGGCCAGCAGGAGGCAGAAGTGGGAGACAAAAGAAACTTAATGCTGAAAAACTGGAAGTGAGGCAAGTTTTGGGAGGTGATTGAAACCTGTCTTGATCCTACTTCCTTTCCTGTTCTTCCCGAGCTCAATGTGGTTTGAACAAGAGCAGCACAGAGACCTGACTATGTATTTTGTAATTTCAATCTTTTATTCTTTGTCCCAAAACACAATCATACCATTTCATGCCTGAAATGATGTCTCTTTCTGCTAAAGAAATGTTTATTATTGTTTGGCTAACAAAACAAAAAACAACAACATACAAAACAAAAAGCCAAGATGGAAAACTTGGATCAGCTCTAGTAAGTTTATTAATATTCACCATGACTGTATGTCAGAAAGCTCTAGTTTCATAATATGGGTTCTAAAAGTATTGATGTTTGGTAACAGTGGTGGTATTTTGGCTCTGCTCATCTGTCTTTCCTGGTTGTATCATTAAATGCATCACAAGGGTGACACCAGCCAACCTCTAGAAATACCCAACTACAGTGATGCTTCTTATTGTCTGTAAATGATCAGTTCAAAGGCTTTTAATGTATTTTGGACCTCAGTCATAATGGATTTCTGCTGATGGCAAAGGGTAATAAGATAATGGGTACGTGTCTTCCAACGCTGTGCTTCACTCCTCCTGCCAGCCTGCTCTGTGCAGGTGGAGCTGGGGGCAGGAACCCAAACCAGTCACATTGCAGATCAGGTCTGTAAGGGAAATAATAAGGAGCAGCTTAGCAGAATTACTGAACTGATGCAGGAGTTTGGCATTCCATCATCTTTCTGCTTACCCTAGGGGAGTGTGGTGAACATGTGTGATTAATGTTCTGGGTCCTTCAGAGGACATGGGCAATCTAATATGGCAAGGCAACTGTTTTTCAACAAGAAATTAGAAGTGAGCTACTCCACTTTAGTTTTTTTTTAACCTCTTTTTTTTATCTTTGTCCATTAAATGGCTTGAAAACAAGGGTGGGGAAGTTTGGGAAGAAATGTCCCAGCTAACTGGGATGTAGGGATCTGATGCAGAGCTTTTTACTGCAAATTATAACATATCCTATCTATTATTATCAGGAGATTTGTGTGGCTAATACACTGCCAGGGTCAGATTAGGAGCTCTGGAAGTTTAGCTGTGGTTTCAAAGGGAGATATTCAGCCAATAATCCTTTGCAGGTCTGCACAGGAATGCAGAGGGGAGTTGTCTCTCTACTGAGGGACTGACAGATTTATCACCCTGCTATCTGCAGTGAGCTGGACAGGGCAGCAGTGGAAGGCTGCTTCCTTGTCTGCAGAAGACATTAAGCCCTGCCTTGCTGAGAGAAGCAAATCATGGTGGCTTCCCCCTCCCGGCAGCTCATTTCCCTTTCCCTTTCCCATCTTTTATCCCCCTTCCCACCGTATCAAGTCACTTTACAGCAGCTCTCGTAGCTGCACCCCTAAATTGCTACAGCTCTGCCAGTGGTTTCTCTTCAGTACCTTCTGCTCTCTAAGAAAAAACATGTAGTACAGAGCATGGTGGCTTGTTTTCAACTTATGGAGCACCTCCTAAATCAACTCTCCTTCTCTGTACTTCAGAGAGACTCTTACAAACAAAACCTCCTGCCTTATATTTGCAAAACCTTCCACAGAGAAGAGTCTGCAACTTCAGTACCCCAAGCTTGCCAGGTGCTGCTGAAGATGAGGGTGGCTGCTCTTTCTGGATATTACATCTGGATTGAATGTGTATTACAGGGAGATTCTTATGAATCTATGAAAGTCTCATAAGACTTTCTTATGGTTTTGGAGCATCTCCTTTTTTAACCCAGATTTTGCAGAGCAGCATATGCAGGCAGCACATGCTTCAGGTTTGTGTAGTGGCTCCTCACCTGCCTGCCTCCCCAGCAGAGCCATCCTTATCTCCAGAGTCCTGGGCTGCAGAGGGAGGACCCCTTTTACCTCCCAGCTTTGGCATGTGAATCAACCTTGCCCCATCCGCACTCCTGCCCTCTGTGTTTGTCCCCTCTGCTCCCCAGTTTCTTGCCACAGCTGGGACTCAGGAGGTTTGGAGCAGGTTTTGCTGGGGCAGGGAGCAGTCTCACTGCAGTAACCCCACAGATGGAGCTGGTGTGGCACAGGGCTCTGCTTCACCCTGTGCAAACACTGAGGTTCACTGTGATCAGCAGTGAGATACAGACTCCACGCCCTGCTGAGCTCCCTGCTCCCTAACTTTGTCTCTCCTGAAGGTATCCCAAGCATAACTGGAGGAAAAGAAGCTGTCCTAAAAGAGCTGGGGTGAATGGCTTCCCCACAGATCAATATTGCTTATGGACAAATCCCACCTGCACAGGAGGACTGCTCCATCCTTTTATTTCCACCTTCCTGCCTTAATCCAAGATATATCCTGGCAAGCAGCCTGCAGGCTCAAATGACCTGTTGGCCTCAATCCACTGCTTGCATAAATTCTGCAAGGAAGTCTGTCAATACTAAAACACCCAAGAAATGAATTTGTATCAAATTCCTCTGGTCCCTCATGAGATATTTGAAATCAGACCATAGCTGACAGTTAAAGGTTTGACCACTTCACATTCTTGGGAAAGAAGTTGCTTTCCTTTACATCTTGCATATTGGTAGCCTCTCATTTATGGTGTTCCCACATCCCTACAGGATAAAATTGCTCATTTCTGCTGATGGGGTCATGCAAAGTCCTCTAGAGAATTAGAAATCACTGTCAGTCTTCAGAATGTTGATGTAATAAAAAGAAGGCTCTCTGAAAGAAATCCATGACAAAATGAATAGCCTGAAAAGGCAGAAGGAATCTTTATGCACGTCTAATCTACCCTCCCAAAGAGCACAGCCATTGACTATTATATAGCAATATTCCCACAAAGACCAACAAGAAAATTCAGCAGCTTTTCAGTTTGTCTTTGAAAGAGATGTCTGTTTTACTCCATCAGTTTTGAAAGGGCATTGCTTAGAGCTAAGGAGCATGGGGGTTTTATTCAGCTTCTGCAGAAAAAGAAAAGGGGATGCAGCCTTCTTCTTACTGCTGATGGCTGAATTTACTTCTTTCTCTAGGTTCTGGTAGTTTGACCCTCCTGTAGGCATTTTTGCCTGGTTAACTTCAATGAATTGTTCCTCAGTAATGAAAGATTCCTTGTCAGCAGCATCCTAAACACCACATTCCTGATGGGCCTTTGAACTCATGGGAAGGCAACACCTTCCTTTTCTGGAAAGCAATTCTGGACCAAGGATTTGGAAGTTATTTGTGCTTGGAAAGCAGAATTCATTTGATAGGAATGCAACTGTTTGTTCCCTGCCAAAAATCACACCTGTGAGCCTTTGATTCAGGGAATCCTATTGTGATAAAAAAGACTTTGTAAAATAGCAGTGCAGTCTCCCCCTGTGAAACAGAAGATTAAATTGTGATTACCCTGCTGTTGAGTCAACTGTTAGCAGCTGAAATATTATTTGCTCAACACACTTAACTCAGTTATGATCTGCAGAAAGATGCTGTGGTTGGAGTGATTCTGAAACACAATGGAGCTGCACAACTTCCCCATTAAAAGAGAATTATTCGTATTTACCAAAGGGAAAATTAAAAGCAGGTTTTCATGAGAACTTCAAGCCAATCCAGCTCTGCCTGGCTGCCAAAAGGGACAGTCCCTGCTTGCCTGTCCCATCCCACCCAACCCTATTGCTGGCTGTGCATTCCTGCCACTGCCACTGTGCCAGGCTAGCAGCTGTGGAACCACATGGAGAGGCAGGTCAGCCTGCTAATCTGGCTGAAAAATGAGCCACCAAACAGATCAACTAGCTGGTAGCTGCACCACAAGTTATACTGACACAAGGGAGCAAGAATGAACATGCAGCCAGGGCAGGGAGTGGGTAGGACCACATCTTTGGGTGACAATATGTTCTCAGATTGGCTTAAACTGATTGTGAACTGTGGGTGTAGGGACAGAAGGGTCACACCAGTGCTGGTACTGGTCCAGGACAGTGAGGTTCTGCTTCTCTCAGAGGGTTTTATAAGCAGAGACCAGACAATCTCTTGAGCAGAGTCAAGAGGAAGGCTGGTGCTGGCTGCAACCAGAGAATGTGGGTTGAGTGTGATGGGACCCAAGCCCAGCAGCCTGGCCAGTGCCCACATGTGGGAGCACATCACCAGCTCTGCCCTGCCAAGGCTTGTCGTGGTCAGCAGCTGGTCTAGGACATGCCAACCCTTTGTATTCATGTTCGTATAAAGCTGTAAATGCATGTGAGAGCCCATATGAAAGATGGTGGTGGTGTCTCCCATGGGCAGGTAGTGATGCATTTGCTGGAAGCGACACAGGGAGTCCCCACACCTTTTCTTCTCATTCCTGCACATGGGTGAAAAGATGAATTTCGTGGGGCAATAAAGGAGGTAGTAATCCTTTCGACATTGCTACTATCCCGTGTAACATGCATTTAATGATTTAATGACTTGTGCAATATTAACAACTCAGTTCCCACTGCAGCTGTGTCCTCTTCCAAAGCACACATTACATGGGCTGCTCCTGGCTTACAGGTTTTAATATACCCTCAGTGAGGGGATGTTTCTGTGGTCTGCATTTCTGCCTGTTTCACACTGTGCTGCAGCCTGTACTCAGCCCCCTGCTCTGTGGCTGATGTACAGCTCAGCCCCTGCACATGCCACCTGCACAGAGGGGGGCTGGAGGAATGCTGGGGATAAATCGGAGGAGGAACGTGCCCATGAAGGGGGGACGTGACAAACCCCTGCACTAAGGCACCCCAGGGCTGTGCATCTTGTTTTCATCTTGTGAAAGCAGAACATTTTTAGCTCGTATTTCTACCAACGCTAGTGATGTTTAGATAAAAGGATTTTTCAAGGCTCTTTGGCTCATTTTCCTGTCTAATGCCAGCAGAGGAGTGCAGCCCCCCGATCTGGGTGCTGGGTGTCCAGGGAGTCCAAGCTGCTGCCTCTGTAGCTGCCCATCCTCCTTGCACTGTACATGTGCCATCAGCTGGTTCCCAAACAGTAACAAGGACTTCCCTCTTAGCAAATCCCAGCTAAAAATGTGGGAGACCTAATCTTGAGCCAGCAGGAGCTGTAGGGACAAGGCTACAAGGCAAAGGAACAGGCAGAGTAGTTGAGGCCGAGAAACTGTCCTTCAAGGCTCCCACAACCTAAACTCAAGATCAAATATACTGTTAACACCAGCCAAAAAGGGCAGCCCATCCTCTCCTTTTTCCTTCCTGGCATGAAGATTGGTGCATTTACAGAGTGACCAGGGATGGGCAGAGGGTTAGATTGGGGTTAGAGGGCCCCAGTGCTGGCACTGCCTGAGCAAAGAGCTTCACCCCGAACTGATTTGCTCCTCTGAGGGTCCCTCCTGGCTTTCAGCTGGTCCCATAGAACTGTTCTGCTAGACAAAACATTTGTTAGAATTGTTAAAGCTACTTTGTGATAAAGATCTCACCACTCCCTCCCCCAAAAGCTCTACCAAGCTTCAGCAGAAATAAGAGCACATATGTTTTGCTGCCAGCTGGCCCATCCCAAACTATAGAGTTGAGGAGGAATTTGGGGGTGATCAGGGACACACCCAGGTGTCCCTGCCACATGCAGGGACATGATATGGCAGGTCTCTATCTTTGCCCCACTTCTGACTACACAGGATCACCAGCCTGTTCCTTCCAACCTCTGGGCAATAATTAGGTTTTCAGTGGGGATGACATCTCACTGCATTTCCCATGATCAAGACTGAGGGGTCTTTTTCAGTCTCTGCAGGTTTGGGTACCCCTGGTTCTGAGTGTATCTTCTGCACCAAATCAGCAGCCAGGGCTCACAGTGGGAGTGTGCTCTGTGGGAAATGGGGACACTTATTAAAAGGGCTTAAGTTTGCTCAAACGTTCACAACAAGAACAAGCAGAATGGAGAAGTCTTTATCTATCAGATCATAACAAACTTAAAGAAATTCTCTTTTGGAACAAGAATGCAGTGACCCCCATCTGAGTAACTGATAGCCAAGAAACACAGATATTACACTAGTTAATTTATTAATAGCCAAGTACCAGTCATGAAAGAAAGGTACTTGCTTTTCTGAGACTTTTATCTGAATGATTTAACGTTGCGTGACTAATTCATGCTTTTGAGCAGACCAAGCTGTGCATTAATCTGAGTTTAGTTTTTCCAAAGGGCAGGTCAATTCCAGGTTTTCAGCACTAATAGACTTTTATGATTGCAGAAGTGAAGTTGAAAATAAACCAGAGACTTCAGAACGTTCTTTACCCTGAAAGTCTGGTGACTTGTGGAGGCCAAGCAGATTTATGTATTTCTCCTTGTAGAGGTCACATATTTTTAGCTCCCAGACAGTTTTGTGAGATGCAGAATCTGAATCACCAGGCTCCGAGGCAAAAGTAACCAGAGACTTTTAAAAGTTGTTTCTGGTGTCTGTGTCTCTTGCTCTGGATTGGGTTTTTGTTTGTTTGTTGGTTTTTTGTTTGATTTTTTGGTTTGTTGGTGTTGCTGTTTTTGGTGGGTTGTTGGTTTTTGTTTTTTGGGGTTTTTTTTAGGTGGATTTTTTAAACTATTCTAAGAATAGAACATCACTGGATACACAGGGATAGATGGATGGCAGAGGCTCTTTGGGAGTGAAGGGTGGTGGCAGAAGGAAGGAAGTTCTGCCATGGTGAAGGGGCACACCTAAAACCAGGGTAGGAGAGTTGAGAAACCCATTGAGGAATGTGTGAAAGACATCCAGCATGTTCTCGGGGCCAACAAGAAAACCTCAGTGCTAGAGAATATCAGTAGGGGAGGTTTGCATTGTAGAGGAGAGAGATGGGGCACTCTGAGGAGCCTCAGGCAAAGTTTTTGAGTTTTACAGCCAAGACTCCAGATGCTAATTCATGGGGATGGCTGCATGGAAGGCTAGTGGGCTTGTACATGTGGTACATCTGAATATCACACAGAAAGGTGCTGCAGGACACATATCTAAACAGGAAGATCTGCCTGGTGAATTGCAGTGGTATCTACACACATGTAGTGCAAAGCAGGAATCTGAAGAAGTTACATCCTGTGATGTACTGTCCATAGAGCACCTCACTGCAGTGCTGTTTGACACAAGTAACATCTGGATTGCTGTCACCTGAGGCCTCTAGTGTGCCACTAAAGGCCTGAAAATGCTGGTGATTTAGGCTGGAAGCATTCTTCAAATTGTCTGTGGCATCCACTTTTGCCCTTATGCAGTGCTCATTTAATCACAGGACAGGCTTCTCCCTGTCTCCACAGCCTGCCAGGTAATGTGCACCCACACTCACATAAAATGTGGGATTAAGATTGATTCAGAGGAGCCTTTGGGCTGCTCTGATTTCCCCTGGGAACTGCAGAGGTCCCTTGCAAGTCCCAAGTAATGCTGTCACAGCATCTGTCCCACCCAGTGGGATGGAGCACAGGGGTGCTCAGCAGGATGCTCATCCCACATCCTGCCTGCCCATCCTGGCATGGAGGCTCCCCAGGCAAGGGGCACGTGAGGCTGGATGATGGCATCCAAGTCACTGAGCCCCCCTGCCCCTCCATGCCTCCTCTCACAGCACACGTGCACACAGCATCCTCTGACATCCCAGAGCAAATTTATTTCCTTCCACTGCTGTGCCCCAAGGGAGATCAGCTGAGTGCTACAAAGGGAAAAATCAAGAAAAAAAATCTCATCTGTTCCCCTGCTGTGTGGGAGCACAGAAACAGCTGCAAGTGGCTGTAGCTCCTATCTTCTGGGAGACAACATTTTGGGAAATTATGAATATTACCCAGAACTTCAAAAGCTGTGAGGGGAAGGACAGTGCTGAGAACTTCAAGATTTGCTTTTATAATCTGATTATCTCCAGTATTTCTCTAGCCAAGGCAGCACAAGCACAGCACCTGTGCTGTGTCTGTCACCCACCCACACTGCCTTGAGATGGACACTTGTCTGTGGGTCAGGGATCCTCTAAGACCCTAACTCCTGGCAGTGGAAAATGGCTACTTTCACATTTCTAACAAAACCCCACATTTTCTGAAAATGCTTCCTGCACAGTCACCTGGAATTCTCTGAAGCCTCCAAGTTCTCTGTCAAACTGAGAAGTGAAATGTTACTCCCACCCTGTTTCCTCCCTTTTAACCTCAACATGAAGGGCTGGACAGAAAATGCATAGACAAACATTTGTTTGCTCTTAAATGAATTCCAATTGAGAAACAAAAGAGAGGACTGCATCTTTCCCACCTGTCCCTTGCCCTGCCCCACCAGCTCTGCTGGAAGGGACCCCTCTTACCCCAATATCCAAGCTCTGCTCATGCAGTAAACCCCCTTGTGCAGCTGGGGTGAAGGCAGTGCTGCTGCTCATTATTGGCGTGGCAGTGGATTGAGGGTGTTCCTTCCTGGAAGCTGTGCTGTGCATCCCCTGTGCTTCCCACATCAATCAGAGGAGCACTGTGCTGTGACACACAACTTGTGTCCCTCTTTTTTGCCATTTTTCATGTTCCTCCACAGTTAATGTGCAGCTGATACTGGAGCTCTGATCCCTGCAGAAGCCCAGGGGCAGCAGCGTGGGCAAAGGGGCTTTTAGAGAAGGGACAGGAATGAGAGGTGTGAGTGGGTCTGGGGGTGTCCCACAGCACAGCCCACTCCCAGGGAAAATAGAGGCTCCATGAAGGCTCCTGGCTGTAGGTCTCTCCTGTGAGTTTGGAGAAGCACCTGCAGTATATGCTGGGATGTCAGCAGCCTGGGAGCAGGCAGGAATGGCCCTGCTGTGGGACAGTTTCCATTCCTGGGTGTTTGGCAGCTGACTTTAACCACAGAAACCAGCAGCTTCTGCTTTCTCAATTCTTATTGCAAAGCTCTTTGCAGCATTGCACAACTTGGCCTCACATTTCAGCCATCTGGCAGTATTGCTGCATCAAGGACAAATATATAAATGAGGATTTGATGAGGATTTCCTTTCTTTTCCTCTTCCTCTTCCCCCTTTGCTTTCAACTCTGCTTTTTCGCTTTGGGCAAACTTGCTTGCTTGTCTTTGCTAGCTGTGGGACATAATGGTATGGAATAATAGAATCATTAAGGTTGGAAAATACCTCCAACCTGAAGCCCAGTCTTTGATTCAGCACCACTAAACCATATCACAAAGTGCCACATCTACTTCTTTTCCAGTTCCACAGATCCAGCAGTATCTTCCCTTGGTACCAAAACACACAGCAGGAGTGAGGAGGTGAGGGAATATTTTTATTCAAATAAATTATTTTCCAGACGGTGTTCCTTAAATATCCAGTCTCTCAAATATAGCCACACACTGCCATGATCACCAGAAGTAGGATGGGATGCAATGGAAGTTGAAGGCAACTATTTCTAGAAACTCAAAGTCTCAAGGCCAAGACTTTAAGCAAATTTCAATGAAAGAAATGAGTGAAGAAGACTACATGACTTGTTATTTGTGAAAAACTTGTGCAAATATTGCTAGTTTCATAAATGCAATCTATTTTTGTGTCCTCTACATAGAGAAGTACACGGATGTCTGTTGAGGGCAGATACGGAGACCTGGCTCATCCCCCTGCCTTTGTCCAGCTCCAACTCTGTGTCTTAAATTTCCTCTTCCCACTAGCCAGAAACTCCTGAGCTGATATTTTGTTACCAGTTTTTGGATGGATCTCCTGTGCTCTGCCTCTGACCTGCTCTTTTACGCAGGGAAAGCTCTGACCAGGTTCCTCAGTGGCAAATATCTGGCCATAGCTCATGGCCCTGTTTAGCTTGAGCTGTTTGTCACCTGCAATACAATTTTTGTGAGCTCTGTCCTCCCTTTCAGATTTGGGGAAAATTCATGATGGTCCTGTAAAAGCCACAGGAAACGAATATAAAGGGATTTATCTTTTGCACAAATATTAAGCAATACTTCTGTTGTAGTCTCCTGTCTCCTCATCTTTCTAAAGTAATGACAAGTAGCTTTAATATAACTCCTACTCTCCTTACAGATTTACCCACTCTATCATTATTAAAAATGTGGCTATTTCAGGTAATTGTCAGTAAATTCTGTTTTGGATGAGTGGGAATCAGCCTGTACTCAGGAGCTCATGTGTGTCTTTTTGCAAGTGCAGAGCAAATATTGCAGGAAAGGCAGAAATCAGGATAAAAAAACACATGGAAATCAACAAGTTTAGCCAGGGAATGTGCTGTGTTGTAGCAGTGAGTTGGTTATAGATAAGCTGTAAATCACAGTCTCTTTCTGGTGGGTATGTCATTCCTGGGAAAACAAAAAGCAGCAAAATTTGATTTTCCTCCAAACTGGTCCAAAAGCAAAAGTCTTCAAAATTTTCCATAAACATACTCCTTTCTGCAAGAAATCTATAAAATGCCATGTCCCCAGTAAGGTTTTTGTTTGTTTGTTTGTTTGTTGTTTTTTTTTAATCCTGCATTTATTATAAGAGCAGGAATCTTCCTTCTTCCCCTTCATTCAGTTTGTTTCTACAAACGCTTTCTCAATTTAGAGATGCACAATAATTGCAGACCCAGTCTACTCTCAGGGCCGCCTTTGAGACCCAGAGGGTGGAGGACCAGGACTGACTTTCTGTTTTTGACAAACAGGATGGAGACTGGAATATGATTCCAAGCAGAGACATTAGAGTTAAGTGTTTGAGAGGCTTTTTTTATCTTGAGGTGGAATTAAAATTTGTTGATGCATCCAGTGCCTTTTAATACAATCAAGAGGCTTAGAGACAGACAAAGTGAAGCTTCTATTTCAACTGGAAAGTGGTTTCTGCCCAAAGAAATTGTGAGAAAATGTTTCTGTAAGAGACAAAGAGGTTTTCCAGGCAGAAAGTACAAAAGCTGTTTATATGGGCTTCAGCATTTGATCACAAAGCCCAGGGCAGGGCTGGAGAGAGCTTGTGACAAAGCATTCTTCCTCGAGGAAAACCAGCAAGAGGGAGTGAACTTCGAGAAGAGATCAGGCAAGACCAGTCTGACTGGCTTCAAACCCCTCCAAAATGCCACCCCTCTTTGTGAAAAGGCATTCTACCATAAAGAGGACCCTTTCCAAAGCCACTTTGCAGTGCTGGCTTTGCCACTAACTTTGTAACTCTAACAGCCACAAAATAAACGAGGTGAGAAGTGAATCCTCTCAAAATAATTAAAAAAAAACCCCCCAAACAACTTTCTCAAATATAATGTTGAGAAATAGTATTTATTTCTATATACCTATCTGTATGTTAAAAAAAAACTAAGGAGAGAGAAAGCAAATGAGTCCAGGAAATTCCCCACTGACTTGCTATTGATTTCATGCAGAAAGAGCTCAGATCCTGCTGCAATGAGAAGCATAAATGCCACTCATGACACATCTGGAAGCTTCTTCTGGAGCTGAAAACCCCAAACCAAGAACAGCCTCTGGCTCCACATGCTTTTGGGCTGTGTGACTTGCACTGTTTATGGAGAAATGTGCTTGCCTTAGACCCACACCTTAAATTAAAGACAAAGAGAATCTTCTGAGAGAAAGCTCTGATCTGGGTGAGGGATGGATGGCAGGGTGGCTCAGCAGCTGTTTTCTGACGTTGAGGTGAGGCTGATGGAATAGGATGGGATTTTCTTTTTTAGCTTATATCAAGGTTTATATGCCTAGAATTAAACACCTGTTGGGATCCCACTAAAGGCAGCTGTAGCCCTGTGCAAGTGAAGTTCTGACATATGGGTTTATCCAGGTGAATCATACAAACAGTGCCAGTCTGGGTGGATTAGAGACACTCCATTCTCCACCACTCAGAAGGCAGAGATTACATCTGGCACCCAGAATGATTCTGTGCTTCACTGACCCTGGGGCCTGGATTAGGGAGATTGGTTTGGCTTTTGTCACTTTCCTGTGGTCCTTGAGGGCAATTCCAAGTTTGTATGAGTAATGCATAAGCTACTCTAAATTATTGGGAGCTCAGAGTGGTGATGATCACGCTATAAACATGGGATTCCAAGCGACCTTCCCAGTGGCACCTTCCTGCCACTTGTGTCTGTGTCAGGTGTCAGGCTTTGGTCAGAACAGGCCAGAAAGTCCTCTCTGCTCAGGAGCAGAAATTCTGATAGTTCTCAGATGAGGATGGGGACACTTTGAGGGCAGCTACAAGTCTCCAGGCATTTGTGTGAAAGGGCAGTGAGGTTCTTTGCTGGGATTTAGGAGAGCCTGGGAGCGGAAGCTGGGAAGTGTGGGTGTGTGTGATGTCCCCCATGGCTTGTCCAGGCTGAAGAAAACCATCTGTCAGATCAAGTGCTCCCTGCTGGCCTGGTGGGTACTGAAAAGATACAGCAGACAGGACGTGTGTGAACTCCCATCCTCCATCCTTCCTATGCATCCTGTTATCAATGGCTTTTTCAGGATCCCACAGCTTTCTCCAAGCTTTACTTTGATCCCTGGAGACTTGGTGGGTTTTGTTCTTTGTCAGGGACCAAAGAGACACAGTCTAGGTTAGAGAAGCACAAAGGCAGATTTTCTGCCAAGGACAAAATTCTGTGGTTTGTCTCTGGGCTGCAGAGGCACATCAGAAATATGTAACAATCAAAGCTGAGAGTCCAAACAAAGCCATAGTCCTGCTATCATCTGTCTCCTTCCCCCTGACATGGACCTGGGACATGAATTAGGAGAGTTTAGTGATTCTTTGTTCATGTTTCTTGGCTGGTCACTCATCCACCACTTACCACAGCTTTGGGCTTCCTTCTCAACTTGTTCCCCAAGCAGAGCCCTTCCAGTCTGTGTCTCCCTGTGGGGACAGCTAGTGGGGACAAAGGGCTCTGCTCCCCAGCATTCTCCCCTTGTGTCAAACCTCTGCCCAAATTTCCAATGAGCTGTGGCTGTGCTGCAGGAGAGGGATGGAGGTGACGAGTGCCTGCTGGATAAATTCCCAAATAACTCTCATATGAGAAGGGTGCTGCAGAATTTAAACTACTTGTGGTGGTAGGAAGCCATAGGTGACTTTACTAGAGGAGGTGGGGCACAACAGAAGAGGAGAGAGGTAAAAGGCCAAGACCTGGGGTGAGGGTTGTGCACCCCACTGCTAAAACCATGCCTGGCTCTCAGCCATATGACCATTTCTTTGCAGGGGGATACAGCTGCATGCTCTGCTGGGCCAAGGGGACACAGAAAGATCAGCTTTAATTATTAAGCCCAAATTACATGATGGAATGAACTGATCATGTAGCTTGTTTCTATGTCATAGTTGGCATGTGGAGCAAATACATTCATTTCCAAGGATTATAGGCCAGAAATGTAGCTATTATAAATCCTCTTATCTATTCCACAGGGCCCAAAAGAAAACCTTTTCTTTTTATCTTGGAAGTGCTGAAATATGGATGAAAAGTTGCTTGCCCTGCACACCCATAACTACGGCTCTTGCCTATCACGGTGCTTTCATTCAAGACATTATTTCATCCCCCTGGCATGTCATTGACCACACCACCCCTTCCTTATCAGCCCACTCCTGACAGGGAGGAGCACTCCTGTACTGCTTGTCCCATTGTTTTCTGATCCATTTGGGTTGGGCACACAATCCCAGGTTTGGGTTGAGAGTGTAACCCTCCCTGCAAGGAGAGGCACAGGGCTTAGTCCTTGCAACCTCCAGAGTCATTGATACACTGGAAGAGTTTACTTGGATCCAAGCCAAGCTAAACCTGTGCCTGATGGAGAGCTGACCATTTTCCTTTCTCTTAGAAGGGTCCTTGGGAGATGGCATGGAGAAGATATTCACAGTACTTACTGGCAGGGAGTCTGTTACTCCCTGTAGCTTCTTTCCTAGCTTCCCTTTCCTGCCTGAGGCAGCTGCTTTTCTGGTAGATACAGAAATTAATTTATTCTTAAAAATAAAAAGGCAAAAAAGTGACACTCTCCCCTTGAATCCACCCAGCAGCTCCTGACGAAGGAATCTTACATTGCCCCATCAAACCTGTCTTTGAACACTTCCAGGGATGGGGCAGCCACAGCTTCTCTGGGCAACCTCTTCCAGAGCCTCACCACAGTCAAGATACTTAAGTCTGATTAAACTTTTCCAGGAGGAAGTGGTGGCCCCGTGGAGTAGGGAGTTATAATTGTTTGGATGCTTCAATGCCACATCCTGCAACTACAGTAAATGCCTCCCTCACCAAAATTTTGGTCTGCTGCAGTAAAGACTCATGAGACTCATCTCAAGTCCCCACTGCATTGTGATCTGCACCTTCCAGGATATCTGGCTTCTCCATGCCAAAATCTGCCTGAAATTTCCACTTCCTGAAAAAAATGAGATGGTTTTAGAGACAGATTATCACTTGTAAAATGAGAACAGAGCACTTATAGCATACCTCACTCGTCCATAAGCTCAAAACCAAACTAAACACCTGTGAGACATCTTGGCACCATTTTGAGAGTCACTGCCTTCAATGTCTGATGAATACTGTAGTTTTTAAATTTTCACCAAACATGAAGAATTTCCTATTTAGAATTTTCTATCCAGAATTCTCCCATGGGGAAGGTTCAATTTGCAGCAAGTTAATGGTGCTGCCATCATGGTGGTGAGGCAGCCTTCAGACAGCTGCTGAGGGAATGATGATGAGAGGGAATGAAACAGTGCAGGGCATACAAAACCCTTGCCTGAAGATGGTGTGGCTCCCTCTTGGCATATACCTTTGTGCTGGACGCCATCAGCTTCACTCTCTCACAGGGACTAGCACTGTGGCCAAGAAATGGTGCAGCAGGTGGAACCTGGTGTGCTCCAGAGCAGTGGAAAGGCAGGGAGATGGCAGAACTGGTGGAGCCTTCACCCAGCATGTCCCAGTGGCATTGCCTGCTCTTCCTCTCTCTCGTTGCTGCTTCCATCTCCTCCCCTCCATCCCCACAATTCCTGCTTTCCTTCTCTCCCCTCTCCGTTCTGCCTCACTGAACTGATTTTCCTAAATCAATGCAGAACTTAATTCTCATTCATAGTCTTCTTTCCCCACCACAAGATTTTAAACAAGCTTCCGAATGGAAGAGAACATTTGCTCCTTGCCCCCCTCATGGCTGCTTTGTGTAGTTTCTGTCAAAACAACACTGAATACCAGCAAACCATTCCCTGACCCGTCACTCGACAGGCTGCTGTTGTCAGCAGGTTCTCCATAACGCCTCATCCATCCTCCTGCTCCACGTGGTGCTTGGGTGTGTGACAGATTTGCAATCCACACTGCATTTTTAATAAGCCTGTCCTCCCTCTTTGGACGTCAAAGGAACCGTTCTGAAAGTCAATCTCAGCCTCTGACCTCTCTGAGCTTCCCTCTTATATTTAATCTGGAAATACTACTCTAAAGACAAATATGATCTGCCTGCTTTATGCTCTGGCAGTGCCTCCCTGCCTGGCCAGCAGCTCTGTGGCGTTTTGCCACTGCCAGCACAGAGCCCTCCAGGCTGCCTGGCTCACACTCATGTCCATGTCCCCAGGTGCCACAACAACACATCTTTTAAATACCTCCAGGACTCAGCCACTTCCCTGGGCAGTCTGTTCCACTGCTTGACAACCCTTGTGGTAAAAAAAAAACTTTTCCTAATATCCAACATAAACCTCCCCTGGTGCAACTTGAGGCCATTTCCTCTTGTCCTATCATTTGTTAACTGGGAGAAGAGACTGACACCCACCTGCTACACCCTCCTGTCAGGGAGCTGTAGAGAGCAAGAATCTCAAGATTCTCCCTCCTCAGCCTCCTTTTCTCCAGGCTAAACACCCCAGTTCCCCCAGATGCTCTTCATCAGATTTGTGCTCCTTCCCCAGCTCCGTTGCCCTTTTCTGGAACTGTTCCAGTCCCTCAATGTCTTTCTTGTCATGAAGAGCTCAAAACTGAACCCAGGATTCGAGGTGAGGCCTCAGCAGTGCTGAATACAGGGGGACAATCCTTGCCCTGCTGGACACACTACTGCTGGTACAGCAGATGGCAGGGCTCAGCTGGTCTAGCTCAAGGCATCTGAGATGGTGAATCAGAAGTTTGGCTGTGAACAGCATTTTTCTCTGAATGCTGAAGACATTAACTTATCAATGGGCAAAATCACACACACACACAAAATCAGCCTTTTGCTTTGCTCTGTATTTGGCATCAATGGATTTTTGGATTTTTCAAAGGAATGGAGTTAGTATTTTAATAAAGAAAAGTTGAATAATTCTTGTAAAAGTTTATCTTTTGAAATGGACAGATAAGCTCAATGACTTCAGCTGGAGCAATGAGACAGGCAACACTGGGTTCAAGTGTAAAGATTAAATCTTAGATTCAGAGATGGCTCCAGCCAGCTTCTTCAGTCAAATGCTGTGTAGTTCCCCAAGGCTCCACATGATTTCTGAGCTTCACCTCCTCCATATGTACTAGTGGCATTATGGGATGTGACGCCTGACACAGGGCTGTTGGGAGTCTTGCTTTCATGCTAGGTATGAGTTACAAGACTGTTTGATGAAAGATGTTTTTGATGCAATTCATGTTTCTGTCTGAGATTAGTACTATTCAAATTTTTATCTCGTTTTGACAAACAGTTTAATTGTTTGCATTTTCCCTCCTTTTCTTTCTTTTTCTGCTTTCTATTGGAAAATGTAACATAAAAGGAAGAAGAAGATGAAGAAGAAGAGGAGTCACCAAAGAAGCAGCAGGATTTGCCAGTCTTGGAGTATGAGTCCTTATCAGGTATGAGTGATGTTCAGAGCTTGCATCCATTCTGTGGAGCAAATTAAAACCAGACTTTCCTAGATGGGCCTGAGCTGGGATGATAATGTGCTGACATTCAGATCATGGCAAATGAAAGGAGAGATATCTGTGATAACAGGCCTGGAACATGTTGCATGTCTCTTACAGCTTGTCTATCGTCTTGGGATTTGTTTCAATTTGTGGACATGGTGGTTCTCTGGGTCAGGCATTTGCAGCTAATGCAATTGAAATTGGCTTTCATCTCCTCCCTCGCAAAAGATAGTGATTATGGGTACACGCAGTATCTGATCTTGCCCTCAATCTGTACACTGCAGAGACAGGTTCTTACAGCATGAATAAAGAGGAATTTGTCCATATCCCCCTATAAAGAACTTAATTCCCTTTTTGCTAGTAAGAAACAATGGGCTATGAAACCTCTCTGTAAAGTTTTGGATATGAATCACAGCCAGGCTAAAGGTTGTTAACTCCACTTTGGTAGATCTTGCTGTTCAAATCATTGGCAATTCCCAGAATATCTGTTAAAAAGATATCCAGCAGAGCCTGTTTTGGTGAGAAGTTCCTGCTTCTCCTACCTTTACCTGTCCAGATTTATTTTGGGACCCTTGTGCACCTTCTGCTTCCAGACATGTGTTGGGGGAAGCTCCTGTCACTTCCCAGGCCCAGCTGCTCTATCTGTTTTGTAGACTCAAAACCTGGAGGGATTATATTTTATTCTTGTGGCTTTCTAGACAAGGCAAAACAAAGGAGAGGCTTTCAGCTGTGTAGGGTTTTCCCCCACCTTTCCCTCCCTGCCTGGTTTGCTGTGTGCAGAGCAATCAAATAAAACATTCTCAGCAAATCTGTGGTTATAGATTGAATGGGGACCTGTGTTTAATATGGGCCCACCCAGACAGCAAGTGAGACATCAGAGCTGGAAAAGGACCCTGGAAAGAGTCCTTGTCATCTATTTATGGCGTCGAAAATTTTCTGGGCGAGTGAATTAATTGCTTGGTAATATCCAATGCTGGGACATAGCATGTGGGCTGTAGCCTGAATTCTCTGTTTATTTATGATAATACAAGCCCTGGTGCAAATGGTTGTCACCAGCTGCAGATGCTGAGATTTAGGATGCTGGGACTAGAGAGGGGAAAACACAGCAAAACTGAGCAGCTGCTGGTCAGGGCAGTGCATCAGGACAAACCTGCTGAGGGACGGCATTTGAGCTGATAGAGATGTGGAAAAAATACAGGGGGAAAAAAGCCTTAAACCCAAGCTGTCTCATCCTCCCCACTCATGTCAGCTCTGAACCAGCCTGGCAGAGACACACAGGGCTCATGTGCAGTGTCTGTGCCACATCCTGACAGCAGCATTGCAAGGATGCAGCAGTGAAATGAAACATTTGTACAGATGTAGCTCTTACCCTTCATCAGTTGCAATCAGTCACAAGGTTGCTTTCATTTTTTGTGGCAGAGAAATGAAAGCGAACCTCCTGGCACTGGCATTTACAATCCAACAGGCAAATTAGGGAGCAGAGATGCTCTGAGAAGCACACAGCTCTGGGACTGCTGTTTCAAGAGTCAGGTGGAATCAATATTGAGCCTGCTGAAACACAATTTATCTAAACTCCACCAAAGAGAGAACATGAGCAAAGCTTATGTAATTTTCCAAGCAGATGAATAACAAATATTTTCCATGTAAAGTCTGAAAAGCTCAGACATAATTTTGTTATTGTTTTTTAATATCACTCAGAGGAATGTGTCTTTTTTAAAAATAAAAACCCACATATTTTCCTGACTTAAAAAACAGAATGGTGCCAACAGAAAGGCAAGTTTGTGAAGAAAATACTCTTAAAAAAAAACAAACAACAAAAGGATTGTTTCTATAAATCATAAAATAATAGATTAAACTGACAGAATGGTTTGGATTGGAAGGGACCTTAAAGACTACCCAGCCCAACTCTCCTGCCATGGACAGGGACACCTCTCACCTAGATGAGGTTGCTCAAAGTCCCATCCAAACTGGCCTTGAACACTTCCAAGGATGAATATCTGAACAAAACTCAGTTCAGGACCAGCAAGATGCCAAGAGGAACTGGGAGGAGAGACAAAAGCTCTCGGAACCACTTTGATGTCCAACTGCTGTGTGCATCTGCCTCTGCAGCACAGAGCAGCCTGTCCCAGTCCAGCCCTGTGTGAGGCTGGGCATGGGAGCTGGCAGGAGCTGTGCTGGGTGGCAGTGAAGCTGCTTTGCATGCTGAGGCTGGGGGAGTTTTTCCCCTCCTTAGGCTTCCTTCCAGGTAGGCACTGGATCAGTGTCTTCCTCTTCTGTGACTGCCCAGGCCTGTTACTGCAAAAAGGGGCTAACTCTGACCACAGGCAGCACCCACGTGTTGCTGAGGACTTTCCTGGTGAGCTTGTAGGTTCCAACAAACTGCAGAGTGCAAGAAGGAGCAGCACCCCTGGCAGAGCCAGGAGGAAGAGGTGAAGGTGTTTGGCTGCCTGGGGAGTGAAAGAGTAGGGGAAGCTCTGCCACAAATTCCTCATCTTAGCATTTGCTAACCTTGCTGCAGGAGGCCAGATCCACCTTCACACTCTGGGCTAGAGCAGGCTGTCACCGTGCTCCTCCTCATGCTCTTTGGTGACAGGTCCTCTGGGCCATTACCTAAACATCTGCAGCACAGGGATCCCTGCTAAGGGCTGTAGTGTGAGCCCCGTGTGATGCAAAGAGCAAGTTTTGTCAGTCTTCTCAGCACTGCTGTGCAACTGCAACCTCAGCAGCCCCACCATCCATCACCTCTCCCAGCACAGACACCACGAGCAATGCTGGCATGGGCTGTGAGTTCCACAGGAACACAGCATCCAGGGAAAGGTCAGCTCTACAGACCAGCCAAAAACCACCCATCCCTCCTCCACAAACCTTGAAAGCAAAGCCAGAGTAGGAAACCAAAGGAAACGAAGGAATAACAATGTTCTGGCTCCTTGCTAAAGAAAACCCTCAGGGTGGCTCCTCTCTTCTTGCTGCCTTGGTGTGGTTACAGCTGCACCACAAGCCATCTGGCCATACTCCAAGCAAAGCAGAAAGCACATTTCTGAGCAGAAATCAGGGGCTTTGCAGGTAACCAGCAAGTGGATGTAGCTGCAGTAATTTAATACATTAAGGACTCTGACTGGATGTGCTGCTCATCTGCTTCTGCACCAGGGAGGATGATTAAATCTTCTAGTGATAAAGAATATGGAAATGCCATCTGGATGGTGAGCTGCCCAGTGAGACAGGGGCGTGTTCATTCCTGCAGCCTTTCAGGTCAGCCTGTGCTGTTGGTGACACTGAAGCAAACATCGGCAGTGTTGCAAAATGACCTTTTTTAAAAATGCCTTTCTTAATCTAGGGCAGACTTCCTTCAATTCTGGCAGGATCAAGCCACAGGTATTTTTAATCAGTGCTGAAGCAACTGCATTTTTGCTCAGCTGCAAAGCAGAGTTTTCCAGTTTCAGCAGGTCTCTCCTCCTCTCATGGCTCTCTGCTGCTCACAGGGCTTCTCCAGTGAGCCACAACTTCCTTCTACATCTACGAGAGAATGAAATATTTTGTGATTGGTACTTTATCCTTTTCTAAGATAGCAGCTATCATGATAAAAGCCTCAACTGCCCAAGATATTTCTACCCTAGGCGAAAAAGCTGCTTGAGCAGAAGTGGAGCTGCAGGTTAAAAAATGGCAAATGAAGCAGGTCCTAAGAAATTATTTTGCTTAGAAGTAACCCACTGGTGCAAAGTGGAGTTCAGCCTCTGATTTGGGTCTTGCAAAGCAACAAATACCTCATGATCCAGATTAACCTCCCTCAAGCACACTGCAGTTTTCTTTGTGTGAGTGACTGGTGTTCAAGCCACTCATGACCTTGCAGCAAGAGTGTGAGTGTGTGGGTAGAAAGATCTGGATTCTGATTCCATCCCTGTTACACAGCACCTATTGTAGTGTTCATGTGTGTTCCCCTCTGCAATGCCACGTATAAACGGGAAGCTGAAAATCCCAGGCAGGGCTGGAAATAAAAGAGAAGAAAGGGCCCAAGGCAGGTGGGTGTTTTATTACATGAAGCTCCCTCAATGTGGCTTGCCCTCCATTGACAAAAATTCTTTTCTTGCTCAAAGCATCACCAGCATCACAGATGCTCTTCCAAATTATAGTCCCTTTGTTTACATTGAGACAAAAATAAGAACTTCAAAAAAATCCCTTCCTGCAGTCCTGGATGCAAATATCCAGCACACACCTTGAATATAACTTAAAATAACAACCCATGGCACATGTGACTTGATCCAAAATACAAATACCATATAACATGTCAGAGAACAGATCCTTCCATGTTTGGTGAGCTAGCCCTGACCTGTCTTTCCTGAGAGCAGGAGCCTTTGTCACAGCCCATCTGGAGGAGGGCAGACAGAGGGAGGGTTCCTTGGCAGCTCCCCCAGCAGCCAAGGAGCCAGGATTGTCCCTCTGTCCCTCTGTCCCTTCCCTGCCCTTGGTCACTGACATGGAGATGTGCAGGGCCTGAAGCACCAGTCAGCTCAGGAACAAACTGCTTTGGTTATTGCTTTCCAAAAAGCAAATGGTTTGCAGTTTCCCTTTTGGTGTGGTTGACAGGCAAGCACATGTTGGGGATTTATCTGTGTTTCTTGATATGGCCACGTGGAATTGGGAATCTGGAGGGATTTGTGGTATTTCCTACTTTCAATCAGACTAAATATACTCTAGGATGACCTTTATCTTGGTATCTTACCCCTACCTCTTCTAATCCTGATGTGAAAAACAAAGCAAAGAGATTCCTGGAAATGCGAGGTTGAAGAAAAAAAAAAAAGATGCTGGTCCTCCTCTTTTTCCATCTCTGGAAAAGGAATGTGGTCATTAAGGGGTTTGGCAGTTCAGCCTGGTTATTATTTTATTCCATTTAAATCCAGAGTTCTTTCATTGTGCTCAGTGAAACTTTCCTCACCTTCTGATTTTTTATAGAAAATGTAAATCACTTATATTTAAACTACTTTTGGACCACCATAGATCCCTAGCCATTAAAAACTTCTTACTGAAGGAATTAGTGCTCTCAGTTAAAATATCAGTGTCCTTGAAACAGAGTCAGCAAAACTTCTGACCAATTAAAGCTTTTGCTTTTAATCATAAAAGTGGTTTCCCAAAGAAAATTCCAGGAGAACAATCTGTTGTCAGCATTGCTTTTAGGGAGCACTGAACCTCTGGCAGACCTGCTAGATAGAAATCCTCTTCTGGAAGCTTCTGCAAGGAGTTTTCCTCCAGCCCTTCGTATCCCACAGATTCTTTCCCTCCAGAATTAGGTCTTCCTCTGTGCTCATTGAGAGATCAGCCACGTTGGCACAACAGACTTGGTCCAGGTTTTTATTTCTCACTTGGGATTCTCCAGCAGCTCCAAGCTAACAGTTCTTAGAAAAAGACTTGAGGAAAGAAAAAAATAGTAAACTTTTATGTTAAAAATATTGCATGTCATGCTGTATTTCAGGAAAGTCTGTGTGCAAGGATCTGGATGAACTGTCCCTCTCTACATCTGCTTGTGTGAGGAGGGACATTCCCTCTCCTGTTCTCCTCTCCTGGAGAGTAAGACTTTGGGCATATTCTTTGTGTCTCCTGAAAGGCCTCCAGCATACAGACCTTTCAATGAAGAAATATTCCTAATATTTCCTAATATCAGGTTCCTAATATCCAATCTAAACCTCTTATTTTTTCTTCTTATAGCCTCCTTCCTTTTAACTCAAGGCAATGAAGTACTATGTATGGAGGAGGTAAATGAAGGATCACAGAATGTTTAAATTATTTAAATTCTTCAGTCTTGAGACCCTTTTTATGGGAGAGTTTGGGATACACAGAACTTGTATGGGGCCAGTTAGGGCAGGAGAGACAAAAAAAGACCTTTTGGAACTTCTAGAAAGGAAATATAATCTTCACAGCTGAAGGGATATGCTTATCTTTTCCTAAAGTCACTGGTTTCAGACTTATTTGGAGGTTAGATACTCATCTAGCTGGACTTCAGGTCACACCCAGTGTAGAGATCCTCATGTTGTTTCTATACATTTGCATGTCACACTCCCTGCAGCTGAGCTCTTCCTGATGAGTCAGTTTCATATCTAGGTTGGATCTGTCCCTAATTCTCTTCTCTTAAAATCCCAACCAGCCTCTCAAACTGAGTGCATAAGAAGCAGAAAATACCTTAGGGTGCTGCTAGAAAAAAAATT
This sequence comes from Rhabdornis inornatus, assembly GCA_013397075.1. NCBI lineage: Eukaryota > Metazoa > Chordata > Aves > Passeriformes > Rhabdornithidae > Rhabdornis > Rhabdornis inornatus. Next base: position 24,480 of record VWZS01006284.1, on the reverse strand, counting down.
TCAGTAAAAATGAGCTGTTTGCACACAGTTCAAGGATTTGGCAGCTCCTCTTACCCAAGTCAGTAGGAAAAAAACCACAATTATCTTCCAATCTTTGAGTGTTGCTCTGCACATTTAGTGGCACTGTGTTTACTAGTCAGCACTGGTTTTATTTGTGAAAGGGGAGCTGCAAACAAAGGTCCAGCTCTTGTCTCCAGGAGCGGGGGAGCCTGGATTTCCTGTAGAGAGGAAGCTGGGCAGGTGGTGAGAACTTTGTGGAAAGATTTGTTTTGCCAGCTGTGGTGTGGTGGGACACCTCCCAAGCACCCCACACCTATTGCTCCTGCTGCTTGCCACGCAGCAAGAATAAAACCTCAAGTCTCTTGGGGTTTGTTCTGACTGGAAAGTGCATCCTTAGAGCCAGAAAGTTCAGCAGAGTATTTCCTGCCTTCAGCCTGCAGAAAGTGGGATGCCAGTGAGGAGCAGCACATCTCCAAGGGCCAAGAGGAGACAGGGAAAGCCACTGAGGAGTTTCACAAAGCCAAGTATTGCTGGAAACTACAAAGAGCTGGAGACTGTGTAATATCTGTGATGTAAGGGCTGACTAGAGCAGAGAGAGATTAATTTATTTCTGCTACAGACAGTACAAAAGTACCCACACTCCTCAGCACCAAGCCATGCCCTGAGCATAAGACCAGTTAGTTACCCAAGAAGAGAAGAAAGCTCCTGGTGCTCTGGGGTCAGAGCAGGCAGGACACCACCAAGCAGGGCTGCTGCTCACAGCACAGACTGAACAGTGCTGCAAAAGATTCACATTCCCCCCTCCCAACCTCCTGTCCTATTTCAGTGTGGAGAGTGGGAGGGTACAGGATTGGTGCCAAGAGGTACCTGAAGATCCTCCAACAGCACTGAGGGAGGAGTAAATAAAGAAGCAGATTAATTTAGGTGCTTGGTTTTCCAGCTCATGCTGGAAATGAAAAAATTATGGTTTTCCTCAACTGGTTGCTGGACAAAGGGCTCTCCTTCCTAATGGCTGGAACTGCATGAAGCATCCCAGTCCCAGGCCATGCCTGGAGCAGGGTAATTGATGTGCTCTGTAAAATATGGTCAGGTTTCTGTATCAGATTGGCTAAATATGCTTCTGAGGCAGCAGGGTCTTCTCTATGCTAGACTTTGCTGATGTGTTTAAAATAGCTCCTACGCTTCAAGAAATGCAGACTCCTACTCTTTCTGAGGCCCCTCAGATCCGTCTGCTCAGGCTGGCAGAGCCCAACTGCAAGAAGCAACAAGCTGCAGGACCATCTGGCTTCCAAACACCAGTGCCAGGCAAAGCATGGCCCAGTGCAAAGGAGCAAGAGCAGGGGCCACCCACCCAGGGTGGTCTGTGCCCACCATGTCCCAACAGGGCCATGCACGTCCCAAAGCACGCCTACAGCTGCTTCCTATGGGAAAAACTACCTCTGTGCCATGAGCTTGAGGCTGAGGAGGGACAAGTCACCTCCCCTGTGCATGTCTTTAATATTTAGCACTTGTGCAGGGATAGGTTTGGACCCCGTTGCCTGTCAGGAATATCAAGAGGAAGGAAATAGGACAATTTTGTTTTCAGTGTGAGAAGTGTTTGCTGTGGCACGTCAAATAGATCATGACTCTGATTTCTACAGGAGTACTCCTATACTTGGTTACAAGGTGAACATTCCAGGTGACTGGAAGGTGAACATTCCAGGTGACTGGAAGGGAAAAACCATGGATGTGAGTATGGCCCAAGGGTTAAAACATCCTGGGGACCTGAGTTCAGGTTTTGCTCTGCCACAGTCACTCTGTATCAACCAAGAGGAATCACCATCCCTGGAATGATTTAAGAGACTTGTGGATGTGGCACTTGGGGACATGGTTTAATGGTGGACCTGACAGTGCTAGCTTAATGGTTGGAGCTGATGATCTTAAGGGTCTTTTTCAGCCTAAAGAACTCTATGATTCTGTGATCATTGTCCAGTTTGTGTCTCACTGACCCAGTGTTAATGGAAAGAAATGCCATTTTCCCTGCTAACAGTGATCTGGAGGAGGAAAGATGTGCAAGACTGCAAAAGGCTGAGCTGTTGCAGAAGAGCACAGAGAACAGCCAGTATAAGGAAGCTGAGGGTGTACAACACATCCGGCCCCATGGCAATTTATTCAGTGCTTTCTTACATTTCCACTTGGCTTCCTCTCCTGCCCCAACTCAGCTGCCCACCCTCTCACTGAATATCTGATTTCCCAGCTGGTAATCCTCACTCCATCCACATCCCTGCTGAATGGTCTAGACAGTCTAATTGTATATAATCCTAGAGCTGTATCAACACCCCACACTAAACCCTGCAGTTCTGTGCATGCCTGGGATTCATTTGCACACGTACCTGCTGAGCATTCAGGGCACGTCTCATTAAGGAGAGTTTTGGGGATTAAAAGGTGAGGGTGAGGTGAAGATGAAGGCACATCCTTCCCAATGTGGGACAGATGACACTGCCTTGGACTGATTTTTGCTTCATGGCACGACAAATGTTGAAGGGAGTCACGATGTCATCTCAGAGCACCTCGTGTTGTCCTTGCTCTGCTACTGCTCCTTGCACCTCTCACTCTCCTCCTTGCACAGCCTCCCCTGTGACCCAGCCATGGGTACCTGTGCACATCTGAGAGGGGCACAACTCTCTGCAGCCTCTGCCTGCCTCTCAGAGGAATCCATTGTATTCTTCATGGTACAGCTCAGTGCTGCCTTCTCGTTTCTGCTGCAGGACCTAAAAACCTCTTAAAATTACAATCTCTTTCCCCTTTTGTCTCCCTTCCCTTGCTAATGAGGGAGTCAGCCTCAGTAGGGCCCCCATAAGTGATGCTGGGAGCCCCAAGCTGAAGAGCTGATCTCTGAAATGACACCCTGGCCTCTGCTGAACTATATAAGGTGCTGTGGGAAGTTCTGGGAAAGGCTGTTGCACAGTGAAGACCTGGCGGGTGTTTTTGCTTAACACAGGCTATTCTCTATCAGTCTCAAGGGCTTGTCAGTGTGCAAGCTTCAAGTTTCGTAAAGTGTGAAAATGAGCTGGATGAAATCAGGAAAGGAACTTATCTGAGTTTGTAGTAGAGACTGGGGCCAGATGCCAAGAGGTTACTGGGAAAAGAGATGACAAGCTTTTTTATGACAAGTGTTCATCTTCAATTGCTCACAAACATTCTTTGTCAGGAGAGGATGGGTGGGGAAGAACAACATCTTTGAAGCCTTAGGAAGAGACACATTCTTGCTATGGCAAACACCCTTGCAAGTTCCAACAGCCACATGCCCCAAGGAAGCACTGGAGCAAGTGGGAGAGTTCTTTGGCAGATGATGTTGTGGTGTCACATGGCTGCCAGTATCCTGAAGCTTGTAAAGGCTGAGGGAACTTCATGGGAGCCAGGGGGAAGGGGCCCTGACAGAGAGGGGCCAACTTTGCCTTGGGACTGGGGTCTTTAGGGTGCAACATGGAAGGTGTTGGAGTCAGACTTTTAGGGACCTGTTCACAGCAGGGAAGACTCAAACACGGCTCCCCTCACACAGAGGACATCCTGAAGGAGATTCCTGAAGCTGAGAGAAGTGGGCAATAAGGGGACTCTTGGTAGAACTGATCTGCAGGTCAGTGTGAAAGGACAGCCAGGGCATATCTGTGCAGAAGCCAGCTCCTCACACTGACATGCACAGCTATCAAAATACCACTGGTGAGACCAGGTTTCATTGTTTTTCCTTCTCTTCACTGACTTCTTTTCTGCCCTTTCCTTTTTTTTTTTGCTACACCCAAAGTAAACACACTCTGCTCAGACTGCTGCCCTGACACAGCAAGTCAGGCTGGATTTAATAGCAATCCATGTTTTGAAAGCTCCACCAGATGAAGTGTGAAGGACTTCCAGCCCTGCTTGCAGCCTGGCTCCCAGAGGGGTCAGTGGCTGGTGCATAGAGCAATGTGTTTCCTGCCCTGCAGCAGCAAATGAGAGGTGGATGGAGGAAACAGATGTGGAAAATACACCCCCCACCCCTGCAGCCCGTCTCTCAGAAGCTACAAAAAGCAGATTTGGGCTCTTTTTTTGGTGTGGTGGTAATGACTGCTTAGTTTTGATAATGGAAAAGGGCTGCTGATTCTGGCAGTGGGGTTATCATGTTGCCATGCAAACATACAAGGCAGGAGAAAAACAGATTTTGTTTTTGTCTCTTGCTATTTTTCTTACCATTAGTCAGGTAAAAACTTCACAGGGCACCTTGGTGGGTTTCTGAGATGCAGCCAATAACAACAGTCTTGAACCACTGACTGCAGTGGGTGTGATGGCTCTGGTCATGTCCCAGCTCCTTGCAATGACAGCTGTAAGGCTATAAGTCAGGTTCACCCATCCCAAGTGAGCAGAGGCAAGTTTTATCTCCAGCAGAGGTGAGGGCTCAGTAGAGTTGGCACTGTCAACAGTTCAGCTCCCTGCAAGGGAATAAACACACCACCCTCAGATGCAGTGACTGCCAAAAGCCTGGGAGCATAAACCCTGAAACAATCATTGGCTTTCCTCTGAAAAGAGAATTTGACAGGACTAGACTTATTTGCATGGAAAATTCCTTAAAGATGGGGACTGGGATCTGCACTTCTCTGAGCAGAGGCTTGCTGTTCCCCATTAAATATTATCTTGTACATTATAACTGATGCATATGCAAATTCTCTCATTCTAATTGGAATATCTAGCTGAGAAAAACCATTATGGAAATTCCTGCAATTATTAGCTGTACACTTTATTTAGTCTTGCATTGCATTGAATCTGGAAGAGAAGTCTAATAAGGGTTTGGAACAGGGTTTAAATACATCAAAATATTCCACAGAGAATAAACCCATGAGTGATATGGTGAATCTCTTAGTTAAATAGATACACATGGTTCCAAAATACCTATGCAGATCTTATTTTTGGTGAATTTCCCAAAGAAACCCCTATTAGTTGATGCCATCTCCCCCAAACACCTGGGAACCCAGAAGGCTCCCAGTGCATCACTGGTGCATCCACCTTCATCTTTTCTTTGGAGGAGAATGGACATGGCCATGGACAAGAGAAGTTTTATAAGCCAAGCACAGAGCCAACAGAACTGGGACTGCTGCCTGAGACTCAGCCATCAATCAAACAAATAATCACTAAATGAAGAAAGCACTGCTGTTGCTGTCAAAACCAGAGGAATTTTTATCTTCAGTTTCACAGGAAACTGTATGGGCCCCTTAATCTTTCTTACTTAGGGAGGGGCAGGAGTGGGAAAATACAAATTTTGCTAAGGGAGAAAATATTATGCAGATAACGTGTAGTGTTTTTGTCAGGCTTTTAATTGCTGTTGCCAAGGAAATGTATACGCTTGGGTCAGGGATACTGTAATGACAAAATGCAAACAGCTTGATTCATGTTTGTCGAGACAGAGCCAAATTCATCCCTGCTGCAATTGGGCCGAAATGCAGAGATGGATTTGGCTTGTTATCTAGCTAGCAGTTCTGTGTTAACATGTTCTCCCAAGCTATTTTACAAACAACGCCTAATTTATTAAAAGAGAAAGTTTAGGAAATGTATTTTTCATGATTTACTGCTACTTGCCTGCCAGTTGTTCGAACAAGACTCCACCAGTCTGTTCCTCTTTGCATTTTTATTTGCTAAAAGAAATGCTCTGGATTTGGGATTTCAAATCTGCCTCAGAAAGCTTTTAAATCAACAGCAGTAATCTCTTCACCCTTGATTATCACTTATTCCTATGTCTTTTTTTACAAGTCAACATTTCTAAAATAATCAGCAATTATTAAATTCCCATTTGCAGTATCACACTGACTGCACAATACTTTTACCACCAATCTGCTGCATAAATTATCACCATTACAACTTTAAAGCAAGGGGTTGGAATTAAAGTACTTATAAAGGTCTCTAGTTCTGTGTTTCCTCAGTCCCATCTCACTCATATCCTCATCCTGAATAATGAAGATCAATGGGAGCTTTGCCACAGTGTGGGATCATGTACATCAATCCTTTCTGTGATCATGGAATAAGCTCCAGGTGCCTGGGTCTGCACAGGACCCTCTGACTTCAGCAGAGTCCTGAGCACGACCCAGTCCTTGTTTGTGATTTCAGTGCCTTGGTGATGCACCCCTGCTGGGTGTCAGCACTCAATGCCTCTTCCTTTGTCACACAAAGTGGGAAAATGGGAGCACCTTGCTTGCCAAGACAAGGAGTTTGGAATGCCGGGCTTTCAGATCAGGGCAGGTCCATGCCCAGCTACGTTAAAGAGCTCAGATCTCTATGTACCTCCCTGGGTATACGTGCAGCTCTTCCTCCTCTAGCAGAGTTTGCAAGAGATTTTTCCACCAAAGCAAAGGTGACATTGATTTCTCCTGAATTTCCAGCAGAATTGGTAGAAAAGATGAGCTTCTTTAAAACCAAAATGTGTTTTCAGAGGAAATACCTTCTCCAAGAGACCTCTGGTGTAAATCTCATGAAAAAAATGAAAATGTTCCAAGGTTTGCAATACAAACCTGAAAATTTTATGATTCTAATCCAGCAATTTTTGATTTTGGGGGTTTACAAAAAGCCCCAAAGATGCCTATAGAGGGAACATCCAGTTAGCTGTTATACACTGGATTCTTGCAACTCAGTGATGCTGAGTACTGATGTGGAAACTGTCAGGGTGGCTAAATCTTGTTCTAAAATACTAAAGAGGAAGCAAGCTGAGGAAGAAGAGAGGGAGGGGTGCAAACAGGTCTTTGATAAAGAGACCTTTTAGCTGTGGAATGAACTTGCAGTGCAGTTAGGGGACAGCTTGGATGCTATCTTTAGGAGCCAGGAAGCAGGAAAGATTAATCCTAATCTTCCAACTGACCTTGCTACCCCAGCAGAAAATGACAGAGGCTGTTGGAAACTCTACATTCTTCACTCTAATTGTCACCAAAAATGTCCACAATGTTCTTATGAAAGTTGAAACTGGAAGCAAAACAAAAAAACCCTATAAAATTAATCAATATAAAAAAATCAACTGAAGACGCTAAGAAGTCCATTTGCTCCATATTTTATGTGAAAGATGCCTCTGTAGGAGAGAACCTGATGGAAAATCCTGAAAGATGGGTGCAATTTCCCACCAGCACACTGCAGCATGGCAGCACAGTTGATGTTTTACATAGTTTAAAGTATTGGAATGTCATAGGAGCCCAAAATCACAGAACACCAGGTTGGAAAAGACCTCAAGGATAATCTCATCCAACTTCTCTTGGCAAAAGCATGGTTTAGATGGCCCAGGACCCTGTCCAGTTTAATCTTATAAGTATCTAATGTTGAGGAACCCACTACTTCCCTGAGGAGATTATTTCAGTGGCTGCTTGTTTTCATTATGAAAAGTTTTCCTCTTGTGCCCAACTGGAATCTCCCCAGGGATAACTTGGCTAACTCATCTTTTCTATGTGACTCCTTGTAAAAAGGGAATCTCCATCTTCTTCGTAGCTAACCTTTGAATACTGGGACATGGTGATAAGGTCTTCCTTAGCCCTTTCCTCAAGGCTGAACAAACCCAGCTCTCTCAGCCTTTCCTCATACACAGTCCTTGGATCATCTCTGCAACCCCTCTCTGCACTCCCTCTAGCCTGCCCACACATCTTTTTGATGTAGGGACCAAAACAGAACACACAATTCCAGGTGTGGCCTGACAAGTGCTGAGTAGAGTGGGATGATGACTTTTTCCTCTCTGCCCTTGTTGATTCAGCTCAGCATCCTGTTCTTTCTTTGCAGCAGCAGCACAGAGCTCAGTCATCCTGAGCTTGTTGCCCACCAGGACCTCCAGGTCCCTTCCCACAGAGCTGCTCCCCAGCTGGGCTGGTCCCAGCCTTAGCTGCACTCCTGGATTGTGTTTTCCCAGGTTCAAGACATTACACTTGTCCTTGCTGAACTTCACAAGGTTCTTAGCACATCCTTTCAGCCTGTCCAGGTCTTCCTGCAGGGTGGTTCTCCCTTCCAAAGTGTCCAGTTCCCCACTCAGTTTGATGTCATTGGCAAATTTTATCAAGGTACACTCGATCCCATCACTCAGGTCAGGGATTTCTTACTAATCTGTCCTTCACAAATATCTGCTGTTGTTTTTTGCCTGTATAACCCTAATGCTGTATATTTTTAACCTACTGTTTATTGTATCTGTTGCACAGGAATGCTGGAAAATCTCAGGTTTAAATAATTTGGAATGCCCTGGGGAGACCTTATTTTGTTGGTTTTGTTTTCAGTTTCAAGTAGCTGTTACATTTTGTAGACATGTAAAACCACATTTAAAAAAAAAAATCAAAACTCCAAGATCAAATTAGGCTGGTCCTGGGCAAACTTAACAAAGTTTGTCTATTTCCTGTCAGACACACAGACTGTTCTGCTCAGGAATTCATGCCTTTCAGTCCACATTTAATTCCATTTGCTGCCTGATTTCTATTTATAATGCACAAAGCAATATTATTTGCCAGTAACACTTTAAACAATGCCAGCAATATACTGCAATGTGAGAAGCAGGGGAAAGAAGAGAAGGCTTTCCTAAGTAAGTTACCTGACTAAATTTCTGTCTTGTTTGAATGTTCAGAGAACAACAGGAATGAACTACAGTGTTCAAGGTTCGCATTGGAGCCTGACAATTCTGTGTTAATAAGGGGCTGGGGATCAAAGGTTCTGTTAACCATGAGGTGTCCAAAGGGGGAGGCCCCTTCTGAAGAGATTTTCTTTATTCTGTGTACACATTCAAACCAAACTATTGCAAGCTAAACGCAGACCTAAATCACAGGCAGAAACCAAATCACTGAACCTTATGCTTCTTTTTCTTCCCTCCATCCCACTGACATTTCCACCTATGTCACTGACATCTCTACCTCTGTGTATATGTCTTTGACAGACACTCATTTTCTTCTCACAGTTTTCCTTTCCTTTTCAAGTGTATCAGTGTACCTGCTTTCATGTTTCCCCTCACTGTTCGAGCATCCAAGCTTTGTTGAGTGTCTCACTGGCTTACACAGATAAAAGCAACGTTTTGGAGCCCTTGAGCTGATGACTGAATGTCTGTGTCTTCAGGTGATCTCACCTCAAGCAGATCCTTCAAACATATTGATGTTTTCCCCATAGGGAGCTCAGCTTCAGGTGTGGTGGTCAGCAGTCCAAGATGAACAAAAAATGGAACAGTTGCATCTCTGATGTTCGTCTCAAGTATATAATTCTGTCAATTAAACTACTCTACAGCCCATAACACATAAATACTGTGTAGGAGGTGTAGTATTGCCAAACAGCAGGTACAAATCAAAGGAAAGTAGAGAGTTCACAGCAATGTTTTGTTGTTTGGGCTGCCAGCAATTTACGTGAGTTCATTAATGAAAAAATTCATAAAAATCACTGAAATGACTGAAGGGAGCTAAAACATAAAGATACCATCTGTGGCTCGGCACATCCCATGCCTTGTTGAAGACTGGAGAATCACTATAGTTTTATTCTGTTCCTACATACCTTCACTGCTGGGCATTGTGGAAGACATAAAATAGAAAATAATGAGGCCACTCTCATCTTTTAATGACACTTAAATTTAAATGCCAACTTCATTAAACAAAGACAATTCTTGCACCACACCCTCAGAAAGGTGAGGTTAAACCAGCAGGATCTTACATAGGATAAGCATCCATCTCCAGCCCTACTGCTTCCTCAGGTTTGCTGTTCAATGAAGTCCCATTAATTCGGAGCAGGGACACAGTCCAAAGCAATCAGCTCTTAGCCAGGAAATCCCCCCAATGTCAAGAGCATAAATCTCCCAGCCCACGCAGAGCTTTGCATTCCTGGAGCACATGGGGCCCATCAATGCCCCTCACAGCCCTCAGGAATGGCAGTGCTGGAGCAGCTGTGCTCCAGTGTCCTTCAGCTGCTACATCCACTCTGTTTGCCCCTGTTCCCTTCGGGGCTATGAGGATTTCTTTAGTATTCCAGAAAAAGCCTGAGTGGATCTTCTGCACTGCCCCAGAGCCCGTGCCCAGTGCCACAGGAGGGGCTGGTAGCTCTCTTATTTGGCTGGCTTTGGGGACAGTCATGGTGCTGAATTCCTGAGCAGTTCCAGCAAACCCTGTAATTTTGCCTCATTATGGTCAAATGAAGCAGAATGAGACAGAGCTTCAATTTAGTGGTGTTCTTTTCTGACAAGGCTGAGAAATGTCATCTGTCACCGAGCAATGAAGCTCAGAGAACTCAGCTAAATTAAGATTATTCCTGTTCAGATCAGTTCTTTAGAAGCAAGAGGCTCCTACCACACACACCAAAAGAAAAAAAAAAAAAAAGAAAGAAAAAAAAAAGATCCTTCCAAGCTTCTCATGCCTTTCACCAAAGCTTTTCACTGTCATATTTACAAGTAGGTCAGGATTAGTTTGCAGCACCAGTGGGGGAAAGTGCTCTGGTACCTGGTCCTGGATGTGGACTACAACTTTTAAATCTAAGAGAGGCCATTCATGATGAAGAACCTGCAACAGCAGCTCTATGAGAGGTCTGACTGCTGCCTTGGCCTCAGCTGTCTTGCAGTATGGAAAGGGAAGTGGGAGCCCAGCACAGAGCCACAGACGGCTCTTCATATGGCTTCACTACCAGGGTTCCTTCCACTACAGCTGGCCAGGACTATTTGTTGGGGGATAGATCAGCTGGTTTCTTCTCATGTGATTACAGCCTTGAAGAGGGAAATGGTTGTAAAATACGTGCACTGTTTTCTCACATGGAGAAAAATAATGCTTGTGTGTATCCTCTCGTTGGGAAAAAAGGCCCACAGCAGACTCATGGAGCACCTTGACCCATCTGAACTAACCCTGCCTGAATTTCAAAGTTATTTACAGTTATTAACAGACATTTGAAAAAGAAACACCAGCAAAGCCTTTTTTTGGCTTTGCCTCAATAAGATGGGATGCATAAGGGTGATGCATAATTGTCTGGAACTTGAGAAGTTTTATACCACTTTCAGTCTAAGGAGTGGCCTGACTTTGCCCTGCCTAAATGAAAGCTCAGCTGTGAACCTCAGTCTTACAAAGTCCTGTGAGTGCTGAGGCAGTCAGTCAGACTTCCTAAAGCTGAGTGAGACAATTTCAAATGTGGACATTGAGAAGGAGGCATTGGGAGCCTCGCAGGCTGGGCATGCACTGGAGATTTGAGAACTCAGAGTCAATTAGACACAGCAGGACTTGACCCTGGCTCCCTCATCTTAAGAAAATGCCCTAAACTCTGAATTCCTACTATTCTGGGGTAGGACAAGCTGATTATCAAGTTGTGTAGATTTTCCCAGGAATGCCATTGTTGCAGAAACTGGTGTGAAAATTCCCACAGAAATGCCTCAGCTCAGGTGCATCAGTTTTCTTTGTTTTCCAGTAAAAATCCATCTCACTGGAAAATTCCCAGTCTTGTCTTAACATTATCCTTATAATTTTCACCCATGGACGTACAACTGCAGGTGCATTTTGTTTTCCAGAACTGGGCACAAAGGAACCAGTGCCTGTAGTTTTGCTAAGCCCCATGGGAGGCACAAATTACCCTCCCCTATAACTGAGGACAGAAAACCACACCTACAGTAATTTTCAGGTACAAAAGAAGAAAATATTTTTAAAAAGGAATAAAAAAGTCAAGGCCCTGTCACAAAGCAGGGATCTGTGTCTGTCAGGTTCAAATGCATATTCAGAGTGTGAAAGGGCACAGAGGAGTGAAAGGAGAAGGCATGGCTGAGAATGAAGTACCTTCAAGCAATTTAAAGCTGTGTCAGGAAAGCAGGAAAGCAAGCTGAGGAGGTAAAAGATGCTGTGGAGGGCTGTATGATATTTATTGAACTCCTTGCCCTTGACATCTGCTACTGACCAAAGAGATGGGCACAAAAATGTCCTATAGCTGAGCCTACACAAATTAAATCAGATTTACTGCCTTTGTGAGGTTCTTTCATTCTAATAATAAAAGTAGCAAAAACTCTACTCATTCTACAACTTTTAAATCATGGCACTTCTGATTTGGAAAGCCTAGCACCTTTGTGAGTGCCAAAGAATCCATACAGAAGTCCAAGCCATTGAGCAGGGATGTGGGATCTGACATGGATTTTTCAAACCAAAACCAGGGTGGGCCAATCTATGATGGTGTCATAGAATCATAGAATGGCCTGTTAGGCCTGGTTGCTTCCCTGGTGCTGTCACGTCCCCAGGCAGAGCACCCTTGGCAGCAGTGCTTCAGCTCATGGATCTGCCCAAGAAGCAGCTCTTGTGTTGCTGTACTTGTTATAGGACTGAGGATAACTTTGCCCTTTAACCCAGCACCTTTGTGAACAGGCAGAGCTCAGTCATATCCCTGCTCAGCTGCCTTTTCTCCAAACTGCAGTTGATTTTCAGCCTTTTCTGCCTCTCTTTGTGAGGCAGCTGCTCCATCCCCTTGACTTCAGCTGTCTTCGTCTGCACCTTCTCCAGCTCCACCAGGTCCCCACTCTGATACATCAAAGCTGAGATGAGTTGTGCTGGGTTTGTCCTGCAGAGCCTTCTGACTCGTGCGACAAAGGGACACTGCACAAATTATGAGTCACACAACCCTAGCTGATACAATTTGGAGACCAAGAATTATCTCTAACTCATAACACATTGTATATCAATTATTCCATAATTAATAAATGCTTCCTCATTTTTTTGTTTTAATTTCCACAATCTGTTCATGAATAGTTTGTGAATACAAATAGTACAAAATCCAGGGGACAAATTGTGCATGGAATTATCTTCTGAGCTCCCTTTGCCATGTGTTTCTTGCCCTTGTTTTAGTTAAATTGCCACTCTAACTTCTTGCACATTCCTTGTTTTTAATCACAGTCTTGTGAGAATCTTCTGGAAATACCTTGCTTGCCTGTTCCTAACAAAACAGATCAGCTTGCAGCTGGATTTAAGTACAGTTGATGAGAACAGCATTTCATTGTTTCATCCAACTACCCCCTTCTCCTTGTTTCCTTCCACTGTGAACTCTCTAGTTAGCAGATTATTTCCTACAGCAGAAAAAAGCCACCAGGCCTTTGGAAAGACTCCAGCTTTGCTAGGAAAGCTGCTGTGCTGATGGACCAAATGCTTCCATTTTCTTCTGTCCTTTCTTGCCATCACCTCAGCACATCCCCATGATCCCAGGCACCCAAGTGGATTTGCAGACCCAAGTCCTGTATCCTGTAGTCAGACATAGAGTTGTACCAGGGGATTACAGTATCCATTTAAAATTGGCTGGAACTGTTGTGTCATATATGAAATATTACAATTTCCTAACCCATATGTACAATTTATTAATGATGGTTGAGATGGGAGAAGATAAACTGATGATATAGATAACTATAGAATATAGAAGACTATAGAAACTATAGATGTAGAAGATAACTGATGATATTCACGCTCTACAGCCCCAAATGATCTAAAATGTCAGAAGCACTGAAATTTAGTCTAATTCTGTAGATCTAAATAGCTCAGGATTGTTTTAATTGGGTTATGTATTTAGTTTAAATGAGCATGAGATGGCTCTAAGCAGTCTCTGAATAATAAGATTAACAAAGGAGACGGATTGAAACCAGAACCAGAACCATTTGTCTAACACTTCCCAGTCAGGGATTATATCCTCGTCATTCCCACTTTGGATTTTGCAAACAGAAATCTGGCATATGCTGTCATATGCAAACAGGGCCTCAGGTTCAGTGTTTGGACTAGTAAAATCATGTTTGTATGCAAGATGTGGCAGGTCCTAGGAGGGCTAGTGACACATGCTAAGCTTCAGCTTGCTCCCTCTGATCCCTAGATCTCAGCGGTCTCTGAAATGAAATGTGCCACAGGGAACACTTTTGCCAGCCTTTTTCCATTCACTTAATTGTTAACAAAATGTGTGTCTCCACTCTGGATGCTGTGAGACGAGGACAATGACACCAGTGGACAAAACCAAGAGGCCATGAGTAAGCACTACTGAGCTTCCCTCTCCAAAATTTATTCTGTTAACATATACATAAATTAGAAAAAAAACATTGATTTTCCATTCTGTCTCTTTCTGGGAATGAACATATGGAAAAACACCACTCATCATAGGAGATGAATGACATACCCCTCCACTGCCATTAAGTCCAGGGAATACAGACAATGACAAACATACAGGGGAGGACTTGGTGTTACAGGCAATGGAAATGCCATTTATCCAGGCTTTAATGCACAGGAAGCTCCCACAAGGAAGAACAAACAGAATCACCCACGTTACAGGGTCTGTCCAGGATCACCCAAAGTCTAATATCTGTTTTCTAGGAGAATTGGTATTTTCTAAGGAAGATTTCTTTCCCCCCAGAAAGAGGTTTTTAGACTAAATGGAAATATTTGTTAAAAGTTTTAGGAAGGCATGTGAGTTTTGGTTAATACAAAAACAAACCTTGAAAAAATTGTTTGATTTTAAACTGGAACAAAATTGTTTTGAAGTTTTCATTTAAATATTTTGCAAGAAAGCCAGAAATTATGTCTGAACAGCTGTTTTTATCAGATCATAGTCAACTTGAGTATTGTATGTGTACTAAAAAAGACAAATTTGCAGCTCAGTATAACTCCTCTCAGAGGAGTTTATATAAACTCCTGCCAAAACCCACCCTGTAACTATGTCCATCCAAGTGGTGGACACTCCCCTTACGATTTCCACAGTTCAAGGACATTTAGTCTAAGTAAAGACTAAATGCTTTCTGCAGGGCCATGATGGTGAGTGAATATACTGGGAAAACTCCAGTCCTCTACAGCCAAGTTGTTCATTCTCTCACTTCTAGGGCTGTATTTTTGTAAAGATTGATTTCTCATGTTTTCTAACCATCCTTTATTTCCCCAGGACACTGAAGTGAATTATTTCACTTCTATGCTTCCAGGAAAAGCCAGCAGGAAGCCCTTTGTTTCCCTTTCTTCCTCCTTTGTGCTAAGGGGATTTATTTAATACAGCTGGGAGGTCAGGCCCCCAGAGGTCTATTTGTACGTAATTCTACAACTGCCTTGCATTATAAAAGAATGCAGATGCAATATGTATTGACTCTATGGGTCACAGTGGCACATCTTGTTTGGGGAAATATTGAAGTTATCTGTAAGTACATAAATAAGGGAGTGTACTGAAGTATGCTGTATTTACAGGGTGCCTCTGCCTTAGTTAATAACACAGAAGAAGCAGCTGATCAAAACCAGAATACAAATGGCATAAATTTGAGGGAATTACAAGGAGATAATTCAGATTTAAATCCTTTGATAAAAGGGGCCACAATTTAGCAAGATGAGTCCCGTAGCCATGTAAATGAGAGCAGAGCTTTTTATTGGACCTATTTGTTTCAGTAACTGTTTGTCGTGCCCTACTCACCATTCAGCCTTTCATCTCTCCTTACAAAACACTCTGTAGCTTTTTTTTTTAAGTGAAATTATTGTTTTGATGAATCCTGCTAGAAACTAAAGCAGGATTACAAAGCCAGAACTGCAATAAGGGATACTGGGTACTTAGGGAGAGGTGAAACCTCATTTTGACTAAATTGTAACTAGGACTATTTTTTCTAGGATTGTGGACCTAACTAAAATTAAGAATCTCTTGCTGATTTTGAGGGGGCTTGGGTTAAACAATACTGTTGACATCTAACACTAGAGAAGCCTACATAAGTTTGCCTCCGTTGACCATAGCATAATGTTTCCTTTAAGAAGAATTGTACTAAGTGATAGCGACAAAAAACCTTACTCACCAGTGCAGAATGAAAAGATTATTGAGCTTTGAAAGTCCTTGCCAAAAGGTACTGCCAGAATCTCACATGAATTTAAAGATAGGCTGGACAAGTCCAAGGGAAAAAAAGACTAATGGAGGGCTGTATCTAGGAATCTTGATCTATTTGTAGAAATTAGCAGAAATCTGCAGTCAGTTAGGAGGCTGTGAGTATCTAGAGACTGTGAGTGGAGTATCATGTATGTCTGACCTTTTTTTGTAGTACTCCTTGGGAATTTACCTTTGTAAATGGATTGTGACAGATTTTTAACCTGAACACTACAGCCACTCTTTATAGATTTTTATGTCTTTTTACTATGATTGATCAGAAGGAAGCACAAGAAAGGTTCCCAGGAGGATCCTGCCCCAGGACTGGCAGTGTTTCCTTGGGCTGGCAGTGTAGGCTGAGGAAGGGTAGTCTCACCATGCCCTCAGATGAGTGCTCCTCTTTCTGTTGTCTGCCATCCCAATCTAGCTCGGCACAAATTAATGATCTAGCAAAAATAGCTCACATAGATGACAGCACCATGAGACAGATTGTTGATTTCCCACCAGAGATGTCAAAATTCACTCTGTATTTGGAGCTTGGTGAACAATAAACTTCTCAGATGAAAGGAAATGCTGTGGAATAAACATAATCCAAGTTGTTAATGCATAATTAGAATAAGTCATTAATGTTATGTTTAGTCAAACTGCCATGTAACCTTGGTGTGGGTTTACAGATTCCATTAATTTAATTCGTAAACGCACATTTTCCCCTGAATGAAATAAATCCTGTTTCTTCCCACTTATCCTGGTGAAAATACAAAGCTGTAAATAAGTCACCCATCTAATAGTGCTCAAACATTGTTTTTATATTTGCATAAAGTCAATGTGCAATGTAAGGCTTTTTCCAGAGAAAGGGTTCCTACAAAAGGCAAGGTTCAAGACAGGCCAGAGCTCAGGCAGGACCCGCAAACCCGGACTTGGGTGCTATGGTTTGTGTGTAAGACCACAGAAAGTGACAGCAGTTGTCTCGGTTACCGGAACTTGGAGCAGGTACTGATCTAACAGGAGCACTAACAGATTCTTTTATCCACCCTTTATTCAGTGTAATAGGATGACTCCACAAATGAGATGCTTTTGTTCATGTAGTTATAAGATGGACTAACTCATCTCCATCAGCACTGATGTGTTGAAACTCATCCAGCAATCCAGAACATAATTTATCTGCCTAACACAAAAAGATGTTAAGATAAGCTTGTCCCTTTTCTGTTTGTTCTCTCACATGTATTGATCTCATAAATTAAATGTCTTTCCTGTATTTTGGCATGGCCATGAAGCATCTCCCAAGGGTTTCTGTGGCAGGCTGGGGACTCTAAAGTGACTTACCCAATACCTTTCCAAAGGTTGTCACCTGAATTGTCATAATGTTGTTCTGGCAGAGAGAAATACTTAAAGTAGTTCTACTGACAGGCAGAACCTTCAAACTGATTTTTAGAACTGACTGTGGTGAAATAACAGTCAACATTAGTAGGAGTGGTAATGTTTTCCCTTTGGAAACCACATGAAAATCAGAAGGAGACTGGCCTGAAAATGCTTACCTTCACTCTTAAGTAGTCATGTTTACCTTATGTAGGAATAGTTTATCTTATTTCATGTTCACTGGGGAAGCCACTTCTTGAATTGTACTCTCCAATAATTGAGGAGATGTGCAGGTTTGATCAGGATTTATAATGAGGGGAGAGCAGCCCTGAGGCAGATGCTCTTAAGCAGAGCTATAATTTACTGGCAACCTTATCTAAGATATGGTCAGTCAATAAGAGAGCCTCAGAGGACTTCAGCGTAGCCACAGCCTCAATCAACCTGCTGATTTCTTCATGAGGAATACCAGCTGGTTACTAAACCACAGGGGGTAGACAATAAAAATGAAGAGTTAGGGACAGAATAATGATTTATTTCAAGTGGGAAACCAGGAAAATAGTTTGAAACCTATTTCAGTTAATTGCTTGCTTTGCTGTCATTACTCCATTACTATTTGTAGCAGAATTGGTGACAAGAAACTCAGCTGAAATTCTAAACTGATTAAGCTGAAATGGACCTATTGTGCCTTCACTACCCATTGCTGAAGGCTCTGATACAGCATTCCCCATATTTTCTTTTTTGATTTACACAATACACTAATACACAACCCAGCTTCTCAGCCATGGTTGGAAATGCAAGCTATGGTTCTGTAGGCTTTCCCCTGGGATTCTATCCCACTCACTTTGTCTCTTCAGCTTCTTCCCACAGTTCTCCCCATATGTCTAGAAGACCAAGACAAGCACTCCCATGATGAATGACTCACTGAGAAAGAATCAGAGAGACTTTGAACTTATTTTAGCACAACTTCCCCAGGAAGAACGACCCCAGAAGTCCCAACTGCATGCAGGACCAGAGATAATCCAGGCAGAATTTTGTGGTGTGACTGCCTAAGACAGGCCTGAGCCAGTTGGAGATGCCATGTCGTGATCACAGACCCAGTTCTGGGATGGGCACACACCCCAGTGTGCAACCTGCCTGTTACTGGGACAGTGAGAACCTGGAGCTCTGACTCCTGTTCCCAGAACTGCTACTAGCCCAGTGTATTGGCTTGGAAGTCTCTGTCACCCCCACCACTTCTCTAAATCATCTGCCATCCTGTAGTTTTTTTGTATTTATGAAAATTCTGGAAAACCAGAGCAGCTTGGCTACATTAAGGATTTCTAGGTGCTCAGCAACTGTTGTGGGCTAACAAATTGGGCTAACCTGCCCTTGCAAGTGGATTTGCATACATTCAAAACTATTTCAGCATGGAGCCACGAATTCTGCAGAGCCTGTACAGAAGGTCTGCAATGCTAAGCTTGCTCAAGACTCTGCTTGGCACAGCATAACCCATGTTCATGGACTTCTGCATAGGAAATCACACATAGAAATATAGAGAATTCAACACCTAGAGATTCAACTTCTTGCTTTAGATATCGAAGGCCAGCAGTTGGTTTGTTTTTTTTTTCTTTTTTTCACTTTATTTTTAGGTATGGTGATCTCTAATTCTCCTACTAATTTCAACTAGGGTTGGAAGTTGAAAATCTAGTTTTAAAATAAGACATGCTTATATATTCTGGTAATGGGCATGCTGCAAACACCATGGTTATCGATATCTTACAGTATCAGATACTAGGGGGAAAATTAACTCTATCCCAACCAAAACCAGGCCAAGTTGTTAGGTTTAACCAGCACTTTGAGATCCTGTGATGGAAGATGCTGTAGAGTCTTGATCCATGTGCATGATCCTCTGCAAGTATGTACAAGGCCCACTGAAAGCTCCCAGAGTGCAATCATTACTGCACAAAAGACAGTAATAAAGCTACTTGTCCCTTGCAATTTGCATGTACTTTATGGCAAACACAGAGAATATCTGCCCATCTTTCCTTTCATGGAGGAAGGAGCACTTGATTATTTCCTGTAGTGGGAAATGATATGAGATTGTTCCAATTGCTGTAGGGCCACCCCAAGTACAGTCTGCTAACAGCCTGTCATCGTGGGTAAATAAACCAGCTTGGGAATGGAAAAATTTGCCCAGCCTGCAGAACAGTCCAGATGTGTCTTGGCAGGAGGCAAGGACAGACCTCCTCAGAGGCTTTGTCTCACATTTTTCTGGGTCTCCAGCTATTACAGCTGTATTTCCACAAACTTTCCTGTGTCATCCCTAGGAAGACAGCTGGGCATGCCTTTTTAGGCCCAGTAAAAGCAAAATTCCTTGTGATATCCACAGGAGCAGGAGCAGTTTCCAAGCCTTCATCACAAAGTTTTGTTGTTTCATCTCATCTAAAAGGCAGGCAGAAATACAGGTTCAGTCTAAACTAACTTGAGGTCTGTGGCAATTTTAGCAATGGCTTAATTAGCTGAATGAGGCTTTCTGTGTCAGACATAACTCTGGAGAAGTAAAATGGGGAGGAATTCTGTTATCATTACTTGCAGCACCTCAAGGCTTTGGCCCTACAGAGGATGCCAGTGATGTGCTGTTGAGTCTGTTAAAATGTTCTGCATTACAACCCTGAGCCCATCTGTAAATGTATGTTTGAGGATCTGCTTTCCCCAGAAAAGTGCCATGGAATGCTAGGTACTGCATATCTGTATTTTACATAGCATGTGTATCCTTGCCACAGATCCTGTGTCCTTCAGGATCAAACTTACACGTTTGCCTGCTTACCTGTGCCAGTGCAAGGGGTACAGTTTGTGTTCTAGAATGATGTAAGATCACTACAATGACATGACAAGGTGAGCAAAGGCACATAAAAATGGCAAGATTAGGGGAGAAGGTGGCCAGAAAACCACAATCCAAGCATATCTATAATTTTCTGACCTAATCTTATGAGACCTTGAAGTTCTAGAAGTCAATATCTTATCTGAAGATGAACCTCACTTAGTGTCTTTTATCTGCAAGTTCAAATGATGTCAGTAAGGAAGGCACACTTATTTTCTCTGTTATACTAGAGCAGAACCTGAGAGGCAAAATTATTTATTTCAGGTGGCCCAGAGAGTCAGTAGTGGAGGCAATATGAGAAGCTGGGTCTTAAGTCCTAGCAGAGGGAGTACAGAACAGCTTTTCAGACTACAGGCAGGGATAAAATCAACCTTTAAAAAAGTGATCAAATGAAATTCTGGTTTTGGAAGGTAAATTAAATCCCCTTTTTTTCTGCAGCCTGGGGAATGAGCATGTTTTGGATCCAACTGTGTGACGTTAATCACAATATGGAGTATTTGAGACAAAGGTCATCCACAGGGGGCCAACTATTAACATATGGGATTTATCTGTCTACTTCTTCCATAAAGATGCCGTGTGCTGGATAATTAAACTTCTGAGTGCCAGTGTGGAGAGCAGTCTGTTTTTTTCCACTGCTCTTTGTGATTCGATCCAGAACCATTTCCTTTCACTGTATGCTCAGAAGGGGAGGAAGCAAAGGTGGCATCCTGATCTTCATTATTAATACACAGGAAAACTTGGAGGAAATCCCTTTTATGCCCCTGGCTTTGTGTAAAGAAAACTCTGCAAGCTCCGAAGTCATATTGTTCAGCTCCTATATATACGTTCATCTATGTACATAGCAGATGTTTCTTCAAATACTTAGCTGATGTTTCTGCAGAATTATGGTATGGAAAAATACTCATACCAACCTGTATTCCCACTGATTTACTTCTATTAAATTAAAAATCTCGGAAAAAATATTACATTTAAAGTGGCTACAGGGGAATAAAGAAAACCAGTCTCCTGTGATTCAAGACAGTGCTTCCCTACATTATATGGAATAAAAATCCTGGTGTACAGGCAGCACTCAACTCCTGTTTGCAAAGGGGAGCAGGCAAGAGGGAGGCATTTTGCCACTCTGGGTGAAGGAATTTCACAAAGCTAAAACAATTTGGAGGAAGGCATCTAGCTGAAGCAGGTCAAGTGCTGCCTTATACAATCAGCAGAATCACTTCCAAAGTAATTAGTCCAGTTCTAATACAGACATTTAGGATAGGAGGCACAAATCTCTCTCAGAGGGTACCTACCTCTTCCCCAGCCTTCATGACCTGCTCAGACAACACATCTGCTTGCAGACAGCTGAAACTAAGCAAGGGAAAACCCACAGCAGCTGCCTCCACTTGTGTCTGCCCCTGTAAAATACTCCACTTTGTCTCTTCTACAGTAAAAATGTTATTACTATTATTTAAGGTTATAATGTGGTAACACTCAAAGGCCAAGTATGGTGCAGGCACAGTGTAAAATGCAATTCCCTGCCTCACAAAGAGGGACTTAATTTAAAGGATGATTTTGCTTTTAATTCTGCAGTTTGACTAAAAAAGAATCCAAACAGCAACAGGCAATTAAAATACATAATACTTGATTCATGAGATATCAAAATGCCAAAGTACATATTACAAATGTCCCGTGATGATCATATGATAGAATGTGTATGCACTTTTGGCTATAATATTAACAAGAATGGAATTTTTTCATGTTAAGTATTTCCAGTGAATCATTCTGTCTAAACTGCAGCCAGCTTACTAATTTTTTTTATTCCAATACACTGCCTTTCATTTAAAATAAAATGGTAATGTTTTATATTCATATATTGCTTTTCATCTAGAAAGATCCCTGAGGCTTTTTTGAGCACTTTCTAGAGTTTCAGTATCCACAATGCTGGGGGGAGAAGGCTTGTCATGAGTGAAATGCAGTCGTGACTAAATTTCTTCATCATGTGAACCACGGACTGTTATTTCCATGTGGTCAAAAGGCAAAAGGCACATAGGATGTGCCTTAAAGAAGGAATAGGAATTCCAGGAATTTGCGTGGCTCACAGATGGGAGACAATGCTGACCACTGATGTATTTCTGTCTTAGGAGCTGCAACTGAGCTGGACTGACTCATTCCCCTGCCAGGGGTCTGAGGTACCAGGCAGCCCTTGCACCAAAACCAGGCAATGTGATGACTCAAGTTAACCCTTAAATTGCTCGTGAGATGTTTGACTCAGAGCGATCATTTGACCACTGTCTTTTTATGAGACACTGAGTGAGGAATTAAGACAACAGGATAACAGGTTGATCTCAGCCATCGCTGGTCTTCAGGTGTGTCCTTGGTGAGTCCTTTCACCTTTCTGCCCTTCCCAAATCTTCCCCTTTCTTGCTTCTGTCCAGCAATATTTTTCAGGTCTGGATACAGCCATGGCAGCTTAGGGGCTGCACAGCATTACAGTAATTTCACAAAGCACAAGATAATTCTGTATGTGTGTAGACTTTGCTAAATCTGCACCTGCCAACAATGCTCCAAAACCACACACTTAAATGGAATGATTAACAAACAGCAACAGAACATCATGAAAAATGCCCGTGCTCTTTTGACAAGCCATGGCAAGAGACCCAGAGGTTTTTTGTAATTTTGCTGGAGAAAATTCCATTTAGAGGTGTGGATGTACAGGATCTGCTGGGAAGACCATACTTATCACAACAAAACAGTTGTCTGAACAGAGGAAGGGTTGGGAAACACTGATGTAACGTGTCAGATTTCAGAGCAGGGACAACTGCCTGTGCAGCGTCTAAGGCAACAGAGATAAAAAACTTGATCAGGGCTACTACAAAGTGTCTTTGAAAATACAAATTGTTAATGCTTGCATACAGAAATTATATGGAGAGGTCTGTAAGGTCAAGAATGCAAAAGATAGTGAAATCCAGCAATTCTGCTGGCCTTGCAGTTACTTTTATTTTGTTGCTGTTCGCAATTTTCTGGCCATAAAGTATTCTCCCCCCCCGCCATGCTTCAGATGGAGGGTTGCTCACAGACTAGGGAACTAATCAATATTTATACTGCCTCATTCATCGAGGCACATCATTTTACCACATTTATTTTAAAAGAATCAATTTTTATGAAGTTTTCTCCATACAGTGTCCATGAGCACCACATACAGAACAACCACATCTCACTCCTGTAAAGGAAAGTGCTGGAGAATGAGGCAGCCCACTGCCAGGGCTGACACTGAACATGGACAACACAAATGGTTGTCCAGATTAGCATGTCACAATGCACTTTTGGAGGAGCATTCAGTATTTTTTAACATTTCATTTGTTCACAGGACAGCTCTGATTGTGTATGCAGGTGCTCGGCAGCAGGCTTGAATTGAACCTGATGCGACAATGGCCACTGGTGCCCTGGATTTCATGTATCTCCTAGGTTTCAACCCGGCTGCCGTTTATTCCTAGTGGAAGAACGGCTGCACACAAAGATCTGAACAGTTTTTCAGTACATATCAACAATCAGGATTTCAGCCCCGCCTTACAGTAAACATGCTTCTCCAACTCACTCGCTGCCCTTCCCATCCTGGGGCAGAGGGTTATTTAGGATAAATTCGGTGGAAATAGCACCATCTACTGAGTACCCAACACTCTTCCTGCTGGCACCTCTGGGGCTGGGGGTTTGCAGGGGAAGGGTCTGTCTTCAAGCCCAAGGGACGCTGAATGCTTAGGTCCTCAAATTACCGAGCTCCCCAGATCAGGCTGAAGCTTTCCATCCCTGAGATGACTCCAGCGCTGTGCTGTGATTCAAGTCATCTGTTTTGAAGAAACGCAAAATAATCCCAGTGATAAATATGCAAAAGAAATCTATTTAATACCAGTGTGTACCCCAGCGTGTAAACACACTTTTCATCCCCAAATGTCTTTGTTTAGGTTCACTCCCAGGTCTGTGCACGCTATGCCGTGTCCCAGATTCTCTCATGTCCCCATCGTGTGATGCTCACTCGGAGACAGATTTTTTGGGTACACTCAACACGTGCGTGCTGGCTGGCCGGCCGTGACCTCTTGGCCTCTAACTTGGATGGGGACCTTAGCTCGTACAGAATGAACAGTGAGAACATCCACAAGGCTCTAGGATACGGGAAGGAATCCCTCGGGAAAGTTACAAGCAGGCACAACCGGGAAATTATTTTCCATGGAGAGACAGGCGGCTCCCGCAGGTGAGTGGGGCCGCTCAGCGCACCCACGGCCCCGGTAGGAGTTTGAGAACCACCCGTGGCCGCCCCACTCGCGTTATCCGTGCCGGGGCAGGGAGGCGCTGAGCCGCTGGAGCCCGGCCCAGCCCAGCCCGCCACACAAGCCCAGTTTTCCCCCGTTTCCCTCGGGCTTTCCCCCCCAGCCATCCCCGCCACCCCGGATTTTTCCACGCCTGACAACAAAGGAGGCGGTGGGGCGGCCGCGGCGGTG
>VWZS01006283.1:5995-29727 GCA_013397075.1 Rhabdornis inornatus | reverse complement strand
CAGGAGGAATTTCTGCATGGAAAGGGTGGTCAGGGATTGGAACTGCCCAGGGAGGTTTGGAGTGGCCATCCCTAGACCTCCAGAAATTCCTCCAAGGAATTCCTGCATGTGGCACTCAGTGACAATCTGGGGATGGGGCACAGCTTGGACTTGATGTCCTTGGAGGGCTTTTCCACCCTCAATAATCCTGGGATTCTGTGCCCTAATCCTGGGATTCTGTGCTCTCCACACCCCAACTCCACTTTGGGTACAAGGCCACCACAGAAAGGACGCTGTGCTCACAACACAACACAAAAATACAAAAAAATTTACAAAAATTCCCAGCACACACGGGATTGTAACTCACTGGAGAACTGCAGCTCGAAGCCTTTGCTGGTGTTGGCACTGTCAGTGATGAATTCCAGCCACATGGAGCTGGAGGTGCTGTTGATGCTGGTGCCCAGCAGCTCTGAGTGGCTGAAGGTGCCCAGCAGCCGGGCAGAGCTGTTGGTGCCATCGTAGACCTGGGGGGAACAAGAAATCCAGCCTGGAAAAGCCATTCCTGGAAAAACCATCACTGCCCACAGAGGCTGTGCTGCCCCTGGATCCCTGGAAATGTCCCAGGCCAGGTTGGACAGGGTTTGGAGCAGCCTGGGACAGTGGAAGGTGTCCCTGCCATGGCAGAGGGTGGCACTGGATGATCCTTGAGGTCTCAGATCATTCCAGGATTTCCCTGCAGCTCTAGAACAGAGAAATGCTGAGAAATTTATTCCAAAATGAGAATGAGGAGAGAAAAATGTGCTGATGTCCCTCCAGACACCTCATACCCCCTCATCCCATCCCCACCTTGTCCCTGCTCTGCTCACAGCAACACCCTGGGCTGTCCTTTGGCTTTTTTTGGTGGAGCAGCTTCTTGGGAAGAGCCAGCAGCTCCTGATAAATGCCCTGGTTTGGGGTCACCTGCACTGAGATCTAGGAGTTTGCTCCTGGCACTGAGCTGATCCTGGATATTGGAGGGAAAAGGGAAGGAAAATAACCAACCCCACTCTGAATTCCAGCACAGGCTGGAAATGCAACCCTAACCCTTGAGGATTTGTCCCACAGGTGATCCAGGAGTGATCCCTGGATCCACGAGTGCAAACAGGGACAAATCCTTTAGGCAATGTGAGTTGAGATCCAGGGATCTTGATTAAAAGTCTGACTTGGTGAAACTCCACAGCATTGCCCATCTGAGGAGCAGGATTTACACCCTGGAGGATCTGCACCCTCCTCCTCCTCACCCTGACTTGCTCTGCACACAGCGCAGCATCTCCTCAACTCTTTCCCAAGGAGCAGCTACTTGAAAAAAAAACAATTTTTTCCTCCCAGACTGACTCAGAGACGAGCCTTGAACTCGCTGTGATTAAAAAAAAAACCACAAATGTGTTTTTTTCTTCCTTCCTTTTGTGAGGACAGAGAGCAGCTCCTCACTAGTGGAGATCAATAGGAACTTTCCTCAGATGAGCAGCTGATGACAAACCTGCTGGGAGAATGTAATTCCTCTGACAAGGACTACATTCCTTGCATTAACAGGGAATCTTTCTCCCTTTCCAGTCATTTGTGAGCTGGAAATGTGGATTACACCTCTCTTGGAGTGTGACACTTCAATGAGGACAGAGGCATTCCTGGGAAGATGCCTCAGCACATCCTTGTAATATTAATGCCTCCTTCAAAACCATGCCTTTGGTTAATAAAAAACTCAGCCTGGGTTTGTCTCCTCCTCCACAGAGTCCTGGAGCTTGAATAATCTGAGGCGAGTCTGGAGCTCTGCATTTCAATCAGCCCCTTTTTGGGACAAAGCAGCCTTGATTCTTCAAAGCACTAAAATAATGCTCAGACCCTCCCACTTGTGATGGATGAGGAGTTTTGAGTTTTTCCTGTGCAATTCCACAGGTGAGAGCTGAAGTTGAGCTGGTCTGGGGGGGAAATCTGATCTTCCAAAACTGCCATGGCCATCACCTCATGGCACTGGAGCATTCCTGGGATGACACAGCTTTTTCCAGAGGTCACTCCCACCGAACCCCATTAAAATTTCAGAGCATTTAGAGCCAGAATTACCTTGAGGACATCTCCTGCCTCCAGCTCGAAGGTCCTGGCTTTCAGCTGGATGCCTTTCCCAGGCTGGCTCTGGATGGAGTAGATGCACTCGTGGTTGTTGTTGTAGCTCAGGGGGTAGTTGGGGGACAGCAGCACACCCTGGGTTCCTGTCACAGACGAGCCACACTCAGCTGCACCAAGACACAAAAGGGACATTTCAGTGACCCCGAGCACGTCCTGGCCACACCACACATGCAGGTGACTCCTCCAAAAGCTGCAGCAGCAAGGGGAAAAGCTTCTCCCTGTTTTTATTCACTGCACACTGTCCCCTTCTCCATCTCGTTTTCCTAGCCAGGCTTCTCTCCTCCTGCAGAATCTGTGTAAATGTGAAGCTGGGGGGAATTTTGGGGAAAACTCTGAGAATCTGTGGTGGATCTAGCCAGGATCTGCTTCTTTCTCTATTCTGAGTGTTTGATTTCCAGCCAAACCTGAAGTCAGAAGATCTGTGGGGCTCAAAACTTGGCAGGAGGATCCTGGGGAGAGGAAGAAGAGGCTCAGCCTGTCCTGGGTGTGAGGAGCTCCCAGCTTGGATCTGGCACAGCCCAAATCCATTTTGTGTCCCACAGGGACACGTCACAGCGAGCAGGCAGGGACTGGCACAGGGGGAACAGAAATCCCAGAGGATCCCAGGGATGTCCTGCCTGGATAACCCCAGATCCCAGCAAGGATCCCAGTGCAGCTGCTTTGTGTCACACACACCCACAGCCCCTCAGTATGGGGGAATCCGGGGGGATCCGGTGGAATCTGGGGGGATCTGGGTGAAATCTATGGGAATCTGGGGGAATCTGGGGGAACCTATGGGAAATCTGAGTGAAATCTGTGGGAATTTGGAGGAATCTGGGTGGAATCTGGGGGAATTTGGGGGAAATCTAGGGGAATTTGGGGGGATCTATGGGAAATTTGGGTGAAATCTGGGTGAATCTGGGGGGAATCTGGGGGAATTGAAATCTGTGGGAATCTGGGGAACCTATGTAAAATTGGTATAAATCTGTGTGAATCCGTGTAAAATTGGTACAAATCTGTATAAATCTGGGGGAATCTGGGGGGAATCTGTGTAAATGTAAATCTGTGTGAATCTCTGTGTGGACCTGCGGGAATCTGTGTAAAACTGGTAAAAATCTGTACAGATCTGCGTGAATCCATGTAAAATTAGTAGAAATCTGTATAAATCCGTGGGAAGCTGCACAAATCTGTGTGGATCTGCCTCTGAACAACCCCATGCTGAGGATTTTCTGTTCCTCCTGCCGAGCTCCCACACGAGCGAGCCGTGAGTCACTGTTTTCCCAGCCTGTTTACCCTGGAAGATTTTCTGCTGTCAAACACTGGCTGCCTGCTCCTCTGGGGCTGGGGACAGGAACTCCAAAGTCCCCCCAGAGCAGTTTTTGGGATCATCCTCGTGTCCCTGAGTCCCCAGAGCTGCTGGAGATGAGGGAACCATCCCAGGGCAGCTCCTGGCTCTGCTGCTCCTCCAGGTGAAGGAAGCAGCAGATGCACCCAGAGGAGCCACTCTGGAGGTGACTTTGTCCCTCCAAAGCAGGATTTTGGCACAGAATCCCCAGGGATAACGTTGGGAACATCTCATGGAGCTGTCCTGGCCAGAGGGCTCGGACAAAGGAACAAAAACCACTCTCAGTTCTCCCCAGACCATCTCCAGGACAGGAGCTGAATACAGAGTGTCTGGAAAAGCAATTAAATCTCCTGTGATCTTAATGAGTCAGTCTCCCACCTCCAGCCCTGTGCAGGCAGATCTGAGCAGGCAGTGGGGACACTGTGACAGAGCTGTCACCCTGCCACACAGCTCTGGGCCATCAGCCCTGAGTTTGCCCTGCTATGATAAACCCAAGCTGATAATTCCCAGCCAGGAACAGCATCCACTCAGTGCTGCTGTCTGAGGCTCCACTTTAAAGCTCTAAAAATGATTTTTTTCCCTTGATTCTCGCTGCCCTGATGAGCTTGATCTGCAGCCTGGCTGTTATTCCTGCCCTGAAGAGGAATCCTGTCCCGGCAGGATGAGGCCTCTGAGGTGGGAAATCCAGCACCACAGGCTGGGAGGAGGCAGCAGCTGGCCTGCAATGGCCCTCAAGGTCACCCAGAGCTCAGGACAATCTCCTCAGCAGGTCTGGCCACCAGGTGAGAGCCCTGCCCTTGAGCTGGGAATGATTTCCTATTGAAATTCTACACCAAAACCAAGTGTGACATCTTTTTCCCAAGGCCTGGAGCATCCTCCTTCCTCCCAAATTTGTGCCCCTGTTCTGTCACACTCCTCATCCCTGCCAGGTGAGAGTTCTGCATCCCACCAGGAACAGCAGCCAGGAGGCAGCTCCGTGCTGCAGATCAATCCTTCCCCTCCTCTACCCTTGCATTTATTGATTTTATCAGTGCAAATAACGGCAGCAGAGGCTACAAAAGGACCTGCAGTGGTCAGGAAGGGAAAGGCATGAGTGCAAAAAACCACGTGGAGAACAAGGAGAGGTCAAAGCCAGGGGACTTCCCAGACACATCCACAAGAATGCGGGATTTGCCCGGACATGGAGATGACAGCACTGAAATTCCAAGGGGAACGCCTCAAAGCCGGGCAGGAACCGCCCCAAAAGGGAGGAGCAGCTCTGGAATCACTCGCCTGGGGTGGGGCTGGGGCACACGGGGCTGCCGGGGACGTGTCACTGTCACCTGGCGGGGAAGGAGGTGTCACCCCCCTGTGCCCAGCTGGGAGGGCACTGAGCCCTCGTGCAGGGCTGGAAGCTCCTTCCAGCTGCTTCTCACCCAGCCCTGCTCCGACTGCCCCGCGATTCCACCCTGGGGATGTCACCCGTCCTTCCCAGGGATGTCATCCATCCATCCTGGGGGATGTCACCTGTCCCAGGGATGTCACCTGTCCATTCCGGAGAATGTCACATGTCCATCCCTGGCGAATGTCACCCAGGGATGTCGCCCATCCATCCCAGGGATGTCACCCATCCATCCCAGGGGTGNAAGGACCTGCAGTGGTCAGGAAGGGAAAGGCATGAGTGCAAAAAACCACGTGGAGAACAAGGAGAGGTCAAAGCCAGGGGACTTCCCAGACACATCCACAAGAATGCGGGATTTGCCCGGACATGGAGATGACAGCACTGAAATTCCAAGGGGAACGCCTCAAAGCCGGGCAGGAACCGCCCCAAAAGGGAGGAGCAGCTCTGGAATCACTCGCCTGGGGTGGGGCTGGGGCACACGGGGCTGCCGGGGACGTGTCACTGTCACCTGGCGGGGAAGGAGGTGTCACCCCCCTGTGCCCAGCTGGGAGGGCACTGAGCCCTCGTGCAGGGCTGGAAGCTCCTTCCAGCTGCTTCTCACCCAGCCCTGCTCCGACTGCCCCGCGATTCCACCCTGGGGATGTCACCCGTCCTTCCCAGGGATGTCACCTGTCCATTCCGGAGAATGTCACATGTCCATCCCTGGGGAATGTCACCCAGGGATGTCGCCCATCCATCCCAGGGATGTCACCTGTCTATCCTGAGGGATGTCACCTGTCCACCCTGGGGAATGTCACCCATCCATCCTGGGG
Organism: Rhabdornis inornatus; assembly: GCA_013397075.1. Taxonomy (NCBI): domain Eukaryota; kingdom Metazoa; phylum Chordata; class Aves; order Passeriformes; family Rhabdornithidae; genus Rhabdornis; species Rhabdornis inornatus. Next base: position 24,071 of record VWZS01006283.1, on the reverse strand, counting down.
AATGTCACCCTTTCATCCCAGGGATGTCACCCATTCCAGGGGATGTCACCCTTCCAACCTGGGAGATGTCACCCATCCCAGAAATGTCACCCTTCCATCCTGGGGAATGTCACCTGTCCATATAGGGAATGTCACCCATCCATCCCAGAGATGTCATCCATCCACCCTGGGGGATGTCACCCAGGGATGTCACCCATCCATCCTGGGGAATGTCACCTGTCCATATGGGGAATGTCACCCATGCACCCCAGGGATGTCACCTACCTACCCCAGGGAATGTCACCCCTCCATCCCAGGGATGTCACCCATCCACCCTGGGGGATGTCACCCTTCCACCCCAGGGCTTCTCCCATCCATCCCAGGGATGTCACCTGTCTATCCTGAGGGATGTCACCTGTCCACCCTGGGGAATGTCACCCATCCATCCTGGGGAATGTCACCTGTCCATATGGGGAATGTCACCCATGCACCCCAGGGATGTCACCTACCTACCCCAGGGAATGTCACCCCTCCATCCCAGGGATGTCACCCATCCACCCTGGGGGATGTCACCCTTCCACCCCAGGGCTTCTCCCATCCATCCCAGGGATGTCACCTGTCTATCCTGAGGGATGTCACCTGTCCACCCTGGGGAATGTCACCCATCCATCCTGGGGAATGTCACCTGTCCATATGGGGANTCCCATCCCATCCCATCCCATCCCATCCCATCCCATCCCATCCCATCCCATCCCATCCCATCCCATCCCATCCCATCCCATCCCATCCCATCCCATCCATCCCTTCCCACCTCGCCAGTGCAGCACAGCAGGACCAGCCAAGTGAAATGAAAGCACATGACCACCTACCAACACACCTTGGCAGAGGCGAACTCCACACTCGGCGTCTCCCGCCCAGGCAGGTGATCCTGGCTGCTCCCTCCAGCCGGTACCCAGGGAAGCAGGAGAAGCTCAGCACGTCCCCCACTCCGAACTGCAGCCCCTTCCTGATGCTGTAGGCTGGCACTTCTGGCTCGTCACACGGCTCCAGGTCGTATTCTGCAGGGGATAAATGGATTTCTCGGATGGCAGGGGGGCAACTTTGGATTCTGTCCTCCCTGGAGAGAACACGAGGATCCAAGGGAGCTCTGAGCCTGGATCCAGTGAATCCATGAGGATTCTAAACCGTGAAAACCCACCTGGACTTAACCCTCGACCTAAAACTTAGGGGTTCTCTCCTCCCTGGAAAGGACCAAGGGAGGATCCAAGGGAGCTCTGAGCTNCCATCCTGGGGAATGTCACCTGTCTATATGAGGAATGTCACCCATCCACCCTGGGGGATGTCACCTGGGGATGTCACCTATCTACCCCAGGGAATGTCACCCCTCCATCCCAGGGGATGTCACCCATCCCAGAAATGTCACCCTNGCTTTGATCCAGCTGCAGTGACTCCACGAGGATTTTAAGGTGTGAAAACCCACCTGGATTTAACCCTCAACCTAAATCTCAGGGGTTCTGTCCTCTCTGGAGAGCAGAGGATCCAAGGGAGCTCTGAGCCTGGATCCAGTGAATTCATGAGGATTCTAAACCATGAAAACCCACCTGGATTTCACCTCCAATTTAAAACTCGGAGGTTCTGTCCTCCCCAGAGAGGACACAAAGATCCAAGAGCCTGGATCCATCTGCAGTGAATCCATGAGGATTTTAAGCCATGAAAACCTATCTGGATTTCACCCCCATCCTACAACTCAGGGGTTCTCTCCTCCTTGGAAAGGACAAGAAGATCCAAGGGAGTGGGGAGCTGAGCTTTGATCCAGCTGCAGTGACTCCATGAGGATTCTAAGCCATGAAAATCCACCTGGATTTCACCCCCATCCTAAAACTGAGGAGTTCTGTCCTCCCTGGAAAGGACATGAGCATCCAAGGGAGTTCTGAGCCTGGATCCAGCTGCAGTGAATCCATGAGGATGGAATCTTGTTTGAGCCATGGAAACCCTACCTGGATTTCAGCCCCATCCTAAAACTCAGGGGCTCTGTTCTCTCTGGAGAGGACATGAAGATCCAACTAAACCAATCCAGCTGCAGTGAATCCATGAGGATGGAATCTTGTTTGAGCCATGGAAACCCACCTGGATTTCAGCCCCATCCTACAAGTCAGGGGTTCTGTCCTCCCTGGAGAGCAGAGGATCCAAGGAAGTTCTGAGCCTGGATCCAGTGAATCCATGAGGATTCTAAACCATGAAAATCCATCTGGATTTCACCCTCCACCTAAAACTCAGGGGTTCTGTCCTCCCTGGAGAGAACACAAGGATCCAAGGGAGCTCTGAGCCTGGATCCAGCTGCAGTGACTCCATGGGGATGGAATTCTGTTTGAGCCATGAAAACCCACCTGGATTTCACCCCCAAAACTCCCCCCCAGCCCCTGGATCCCAACCTCCTCCAAAGGCAACAGATCCCAGTTCCTGTCGCAGTGGGGATTTGTCATTGTCCCTCTGCTGCAGCCCAGAGAGGATGGATTGATCTGGGTGGGATTTCTGCTGCCTCTCCATTTCTAATCCTGGAAATGGATGATCCTGCTCAGGGAATGCAGGATGACACTGAAGCTGCTGCTCCAAGAAAGGTCACGTAGGATTTTGGCCAACAGCCAAACTGATGTCTCTGATCCCAAACCAGCTTGAAGGCTTTTGGAAAAAATCTCCAAGTGTTTTTGGAAAAATCTCCAAGTCCAAAGCCTGTACATTAACATATATATATATGTAAAGGAAGCTAAAAATAGAACTGACTCCCATTTTTGCCTTCCAAGATAGGAAAGAAGCCTTGAAATACACTCAAAATGAGAGTTATAATTAGAGGCGAGCTTTTGAAAGGCAAAAAGTCATTTTCCCCTCATCAAAATACGAGTTAATTGGAAATTTTCTGACTGGTTTCCACATGCAAATCCCTGACTTCAGAGGCCAGGAACAAAGGCACTGGGAGCCAGGTTTCAGCTGCATCTATGGCAACAGCTCTGCCCGTCAGGGAGGGTGCCAGACCAAGCTCCACAGGAAAAATGGGAATTTCTGTCCTTCCCTGGGTGCTGAACTGGCAGCTCAGCACTGGGAAGGACACAGGGACAGAGGCAGGAACAGCATCAGTGCAGTAAAGCTCCTGTGCTTCACTGATGGGAGCACTTGGGAATCATTTGGAGAACTCCAGCCCAGTCAAACACCTCCTGTCCTTCAACCAGAAGCTGCCCTGACTGCCACATGTCCCTTTTTTGGGTCCCTCTCCAAGTCCCCCATGCTCCTTCTGACCATCCGCTGCTGAAAATCAGGATTTCCTTTGAAAAATCTGCATCTTGGATCACCACACCCACTCAAAGCCACCATCACCGTGATGGTTTAGCAGGCACAGCTCAGCGTGGCATTGCTGGAACTCCTCTGGGCAGGAATTGTTTCCCTCAGCCTCCTCCTGGAGTCAGGAAAATCTGGATCCCTCAGAGCCCTGCTGGGTGCAGCAGGAGGGGGCTCCCATCTGGTGCCACAGCAGAGCCACTGAACCAGCCCAGCCAGGGAAAAAGGATTTTCCAGTTCCCTGGAAGTGCCCCTGGGATCATGGAAACGTGGTCTGGGATACACCAGGAGTGTGTTAAAATCCTGGATGGTTGGGGTGGGAAGGGACACAAAGAATCATCCAGTTCCACCCCTGCCATGGCAGGGACAGCTTCCACTGTCCCCATCCAACCTTGGACACTTCCAGGGATCCAGGGGCAGCCACAGCTGCTCTGAGAAATCCATTCCAGCCCTCCCCACCTCCACAGGGAGGAATTTCTTCCCAATATCCCACCCAAATCTCCCTTTTCCCAGTTTGAAGCCATTCCCTGTGTCCTGTCCCTCCATCCTTGTCCCCAGTCCCTCTCCAGCTCTCCTGGAGCCCCTTCAGGCCCTGCCAGGGGCTCTGAGCTCTCCCTGGAGCCTTCTCCTCTCCAGGCTGGACATTCCCAGCCTGGCTCCATGGCACAGGCACATCCAGGACAGGCTGCAGGCACAGGATGGGCACTGGAGGAGCATCCAAGTGGAGCAAAGAGCTGGAGGCAAAAACAGGGAGCAGAAGGACAATGGGAATGAGCAGCCCTGCCCTGCTCCTCATCCAAGCACTCCAGATTGTCCAGGCTGCTTCCAAAGGATCCCATCTGTCCCTGGGCTGGAAATGCTGGCCCTGCTGCTGTGATTTTCCTCTAAAAACAGAGATGATGTCTGGGGAAGGAGGGACAGCATTCCCCAAAAATCCTGAGCTGGAATTGCCAATAAACGGAGCAGGGAAGATGAGGGTGAGAGGGGAGACAGCAACACCTGGAGAGGGATTTTATTCCAGAGGGTCCATTCCTGTTATCCAGCCCAGGACAGACAGAATTGTTCCCCCTGGATATATGGGGGCTGCAAGGGGAATATTTCTTGGGACACACTGGGAATATTTCTCAGGACACACTGGGGTTTAATACTTTGATAATTTACTGGGTGGCAAAAGGAGCAACCCAAATCAATGGAAAATTATTCCCAGGATTTTCCTGGGAGGGTGGGGAGGCCCTGGCACCTCAGAGAAAGGATGGTCCATCCCTGGAAGTGTCCAAGGCCAGGTTGGAGCAACCTGGGATAGTGGAAGATTGGGCAGGGGTGGGACTGGATGAGCTTTAAGGTTCTCTCCCAACCCAAATCATTTCCAGAAAAGTGGGAAGGGAAAGAAGGGAAAGAAGGGAAAGAAAGGAAAGAAGGGAGGGAAAGAAAAAAGGGAGGGAAAGAAAAAAAGGAGGGAGATAAGGGAAATAAAGAAGAAAGGGAAGAAGGAAAAGAAAAAAGGGAAGGAGGAAAAGAAATAACAGTGCGAAAGAAGGGAGGGAAAGAAAGAAGGAAAAGAAAGGAAAGAAAGGAAAGAAAGGAAAGAAAGGAAAGAAAGGAAGAAAGAAAGGAAGAAAGAAAGGAAGAAAGAAAGGAAGAAAGAGAAGGAAAGGGAAAGAAAGAAAGGGAAAGAAGGGAAAGAAAGAAAGAAAGAAAGAAAAGGAGGGAAAGAAGAAAGGGAGATAAGGGAAAGAAGGAAGGAAAATAAGGGAAATAAAGAAGAAAGAGAAGAAGGAAAAGAAAAAAGGGAGCGACAGAAAGAAGGGAGGGAGGGAAAGGAGGGAGGCTTTGGGCAGTGTTCCCACCCGAGAAGGTGATGTTGAAGCCCTCGTAGGACATGGAGAAGTCGGAGATGAAGCGGATCTGGGCCGAGAAGTTGCCGAAGAGCCCCGCGCTGAGCGGGGCCGGCAGCCGGGAGCCTGTCAGCTGCTGCAGGGGCTGGGAAAAGCTGGAATTCTCGGTGATCAGCAGGTAATCGTGGCCATTCTCCAGGTGGAACGTGTGGAAGGTGAAGAACACACCTGCAGAGGGGGAAAAACCAGGTGGAGTCATCCCAGAGCATTCCCAGTGCTCAGCCCCTGCTTCCCACCAGCAGCAGGGGGGAAATCACACTGAAACCATGGGGTTTGTTATGGTCGAGATGAAATCAATAAAAACCCTAAATCCTGGGTGTGGGACCAGGGACAGCCCCTGGGAATGTTGGATTCCTGTGCCCTTGTCAGGGACGACACAAACTCACGCCAGGGACAGAGTCCAGGGGAGCCTTTTGTTATAAAAGTGTTGACTTTCACATGGACAGCAAGAGCAGCAAGGCTGGAGCTGGGAGGGCTCCAAAACAAGCGTGTTCCAGAAGGAATTCCTGCCTAGAGAAACGGGATTTAAGCCCAGCCTCAAGGTGAGGGAGGCTGTCCTGGGTTACAGTGTACAGATGTGCCCAGAGTTTGTATTCTGTCCCCATGTGTTCCAGCAGCCGGGGCAGTGATCCTGATCCCTGTGGAGATATCTGCTGTTAATGGGCCGGCTGTTAAAGCAGCTGGGGCAGTGTTCTTTATCTTTCCCACAGCCCATCCTCCCTCCAGGAGATATCTCCTGTTAATGGGCCATGGAGTCCCAGGGCATGGCTGATCCAATTCCATCATCCCATTGGGAGATGCTCCACCCAGGGGGAGGAGCCAAGCATTTCCTACCCGGATCAAATCTGACATTTGGAACACCAGAGCAGCCTTTTCCCACTGGATCCCAGAGGAAAACCAGAGCCTTGCACATCATCCCTGGAGCTTTGGAGGAAAACTGCACCTTCTCCAGGAGCACTGCTCCAACAGAAGCACATCTGTCCCTGCAGGAGGATGCAGCCACCATGGAATGGGACTGCACCAACACCCTGCCTGACTGACGGGGGCAGCTTGGATTCTCACTCTGCCTGTGGTTTTCTTTTGTACTATTCCATGTATTTTATTTTTTCTCTTTTTCTTTCCCTGTTAAATTGTATTCCTGACTTGGAGTCTCTCACTGGTTTTGCTTCCAAACCAGTACAGAGGCTTTTGCAGAAGTGTGTCAGTGGTGCAGCTGCAAGGACCTTCCCATCATGGGCTGAATCAGAAAATCATGGAATGATTTGGGTGGGAACAACCTTAAAAAACTGTCTGATTTCACCCCCCTACCATGGGAAGGGACATCTTCCCCTAGACCAGCTTAAATCCAAGAAAAACCTGACTTTTATTCACCTTTTCTTGCCCAAAATAAACCTCACAACAGCTCCAGCCACGGAAATCCCAGCCAGACACAGCAAAACTATTTTGCCTCTTCCTCCTAAATTCAATTTGAACGATTTGAACCGTTTGGGGAGAAGGCTGTGACCTTGCTGCATTTGTAAATGAGCCAGAGAGGAGTAATGGATTACTTAAAGTCCCCTTCACACCTCCAGACACACAATGGGAAGCACTTCAGGTTCCTGCAGGAGCCTCCAGCGAGGTGATTTTTCATGCTGGAATTCAAACACCGTTAGAAACACTTATTCTCTGGAAAATAATTCCAGCTTGGAAATAAAATATTAAAAAAAAATTTAAAAAAAATAAATAAAAATCAACATAAAATGGCAGTGAGAGCAGAGCCGGGCGGGGTCTGAGCTCAGGAACTCTGTCACAGCATTGTCACACTGAGTTAACAAGGCAGGAGATGCCAAGCAATAAAAAAACCTCTTTGCATTTAGATGGATTTTTCCATCCTGATCTCCCAGCTCTTGGGGCATCCACGGCAGGCTCCCGAGCCCCTGCTCGTGTGGGATTGGGATTGATCCGGCTCAGGACCCCTCTGGAGAGGCACAGACTGCTCTGGGCAAACCCAAGGATGGGATTTGGGCTTTGGGGGAGATCCCTGCTTGGCTTGACCCTTTAACCCAATAATTTCACTAGGCTATTCCATTTAACCCAGTAACTTCATTTCATTTCTATTTAACCCAATAATTATCTCATTTAACCCAGTAAATCCCACCCCAAGGGCTGGCTCTGCATCCCACCATTCCCAAAATGCAGCATCCCAAAGAAACAGCAGGAAACCTGCAAATAAAGCCCAGAGGAAGAGCCTCCTCCTCACTGCCCATTCCCTATTAATTTCTGGAAATCTGGGATTTCAGGGAAAGCTCTGGAGATCCAACATCCAACCCCACAACATCCAATTCCAGCTGGATATTCCATTTATTTACTCCAAGTGCTTCCTGAAGGTTTGCTGCTCACACAGAGCTCTTCCCTTCCCAGCAGTGAAGGTCAGAGAGGCTGGAAACCAATCAGGAGCTTTTCCCATGGGATTGGGAGTGAAGGAATTGTGGGATCATCCCAACCTTTATCCCTCTGCAGCTCCTCACTGCCCTTCAGTGTCCCAGAAGGATTTTTATGACCCAAAGCTTAGGACTGACCTTGGTAATTCCCTATTTATATCCATTCTGAAGAGAACATTTTTAGTCTCACTCTTTCCCCCCTGCAAAATTCCACAAAAGCAGGAAACTTCCAAGAGTTTCCAAATGTTTGTTATTCCTACCAGAAGCACAAAACAGAAAGAGACCTGACCTGAAAACTGGGATGTGGGGAATGCAAAATGACTTTAATTCTCCTCTGACAGCAAATTTATACCAAACCCAGCCTAAGGAGCAGAAATAACACCACCCCTCTGGAATCAGCACAGGAATAATTCAGTTATCCTGCAGAACACGCCCGAATTCCAAGTTTTTTTAAGGTAAAAACTCCAAGCAGAGGGCACGAGGCTCCTCCAGCACTGAAGGGCTGTGGAACTGTAGCAAAAAGGGCTGATTATAAAATCATTTTAAAGGATTTGTGACCAATTAAACCTTTGCTCTGGCCTGCAATTTACTGTGGCACGAAACATTTTTGCAAACACAAGGCTGGGTTTTTTTTTTTCTCCCCCCTCCATTCTCTGCAGCAGAAACAGCAAAACAAATTAGAGGGGAGAGAAATCACTTTGAAGCGACGAGATTAAAAATAATGGTCTCTCCTTAGGCATTTAAATACCTTTAAAATTAAGCTGCTTTTAAATTCCACTTGTACAGCCTGAGAGTCCATAAAGTGTCACAGGAAAAGAATTGTTGGAGCCGTTGGGGCAATTCCAGGACTTGTGCTTTGGCCATGGGGGAGATGTTCCCAAAAAACCTTGGAGGGAAGGAGCTGAACAATTCCACAGATCCCTCCCAGTGACAGGGACAGGATTGATTTTCTATTTCCAGGAATGATTTTCTATTTCTATCTATTCTTATAGATCCAGGATATCTGGATCTAGATCCATCCACATCCTGACTTTCAGGATAGGGCAACAGGAACAGGAGATAACACAAAGCACAGGCTTTGTGTTTGAGGGTAAAAAACCATTTTTCCCTTCTCCACTTTAAAAGGATGGAGAGGTGACATCAAAACCCTCTGGATCTTGTCCAGGGACAATGAAATCCCATTCCTGAGAGGAACTCTTGGATCCCACAGGGAAAAGTTTCTCTCCCACCAGCCTCAGTCCTCTCCAAAGGTGTCTCACCTTTCCCATGGGATGTTTCTATCGTCCACGTGCAGTTCAAATTGTTGGGATAAAAATCAGGGAAGCCTGGAGAGAGGATGGTGCCACTGGAGCCACGGATGTAGCCCCCACAGAGAGCTAAAAACACACAAAAAAAAAATAGAGAGAGAAAGAGTTCAGTAATCCAGAATCTTTCACAAGCTGAGAGGAAAAAGGAAAACCAAAACCCAACCCGGGAAAATCCAAAACCAAAACCCAACCCGGGAAAGTCCAGAAGAGACTGATCAACCCAAATCCAATCAATCCAAACTGGGTTTTGTTGGTCAAAATCCAACAAAGTCCATGGATCAACCCACCCAAATCACCCAAATCCAAGGATTAAATGCCACGGCTTTGGCAGTGGATCTGCACGGGAAGGGTTTCCTGTGCAGGGCCAGGAGCTGGACTCCACGATCCCTGTGGGATCCAACTCTGGATATTCCAACTCTGTGAGCTCAGCTGGAGGTCTGGCTGAAGCCACTCTAGTTCTGCTTACCATGCATTTTATACTTTTTTTTTTTTTTGCTGAGCATCTCAATACAATTTAACAACCAATCAATATTTTACTATCACCTATAGCCTATCATAACTACTAACATTACCATATCCGTGTTTTTATTTTCCAATCACTAAAGCTTAGTGTGTCACAGTTGCAGCTAGAAGTTGTTTTCCAGTTTTCTTGCAGTGGAAAATTCTGAATCTCTTTTCTACTTGCCCCATTGGCTTTCTTGTTTGCCTGTGGAATCTTTCTGCTTGTAAAAACATCTTTTGTTTGAAGTGGATTTATTCTGTGCTCTAAAAACCCCTTCTAACCAACATCTGCCCTTCTTAGTTATCCAGTATGGCTCAGCAATTCTTTTCTTCTGTATCAAATCCTTATCTATATCTTTATATCTGTATCTTCTATATCTTTCTTTCTATATCAAAACTTGCATTCATTTCTACTCTTTCTTCAAATCCCACATTTAAAGACCTTTCTGCCAGCAGCCCTCACATCTGTGAGACTTCCTTGTCAAACTTCCATCACTAACACTCTGCTCTGCATCCCAAAAATCAAGAACACTCTGCAGATGCTGAACCAGATGTTCCATGTTTCTGTTCATGTTACTATTCATGTTACTACTCTCCAGTCACTAAAAGTTAGTATATTCCAGTTGAAGCTAGAAGTTGTTTTCTAGTTTTCTTGCAGTGGAAAATTCTGATTTTTTTTTCTACTTGCCCCATTGGCTTTCTTGTTTGCCTGTGGAATCTTTTTGCTTGTAAAAACATTTTTGTCTGAAGTGGATTTATTCTGTGCTCTAAAAATCCCTTCCAACTAACACACCCTTTGCCTTCTTAGTTATCCAGTGTGGCTCAGCAATTCTTTTCCTCTAGATCAAGATTTGCTTCCATTTCTATTCCTTCTTCAAACCCTACATTTAAAGACCTTTCTGCCAGCAGCACTCACATCTTCCTTGTCAAACCTCCACCACTAACACTCCGCTCTGCCTCCCAAAAATCAAGAACACTCTGCAGATGCTGAACCAGATGTTTCCTCACCCTCACAGCTGGGCAGGGGCCGGCTCCACTGGAAGTTGGGCTCACACTCCAGGGCCTCGGTGTCACTCAGGGTGTAGCCAGGGTCACAGCTGAATGTCACCAGGGCTCCCACGTAGAAGTCGTGGCCGTGGCGCTGCCCGTTGACCGGGATGCCCGGGTCCAGGCAATGGTCAGACTGCAGCTTCACGGCTGGGGGACAAAGGACAGCTCACAGATCCCAGCTCTGGGGTGGGAGCAGCTCAGAGCTCCCATGGGATCCTTGGGAATCTTGCTGGTTGTCCCCAGAGTCAGGGGGTGGAAGGGAGAGAGGGAATTCGCCAAGGGAGAGGGTGGAGAGGGGAAAATCCCTAAATATGAGGGGGTGGAGAGAAGAAAATCCCCACAGTGAGAGGAGGAAAAGGAGAGAGGAAAATCCCAAAAATGAGAGGATGGAGAGAGGGAATTCCTTGAAATGAGGGGATGGAGAGAGGAAAATCTCCAAGGGACAGGGGGAAAGGGAGAGAGGAGAATCCCAAAAATGAGAGGATGGAGAGAGGGAATTCCTTGAAATGAGGGGATGGAGAGAGGAAAATCCACAAAATGAGGGAAGGAGAGAGGGAATTCCCCCACAGTGAGAGGATGAAATGGAGAGAAAGAAATCCTCAAAGTGAGAGGAGGAAAAGGAGAGAAGACAATCCCAAAAACGAGTGGATGGAGAGAGGAAAATCCCAAATGTGAGAGGAGGAAAATCCCAAAAAATGAGAGGATGGAGAGAGGGAATTCCCTGAAATGAGGGGATGGAGACAGGAAAATCCCCGGGGGGCAGGAGGAAAGGGGGAGAGGGAAATCCTCAAAGTGAGAGGAGGAAAATCCCAAAAATGAGGGGATGGAGAGAGGGAATTCCTTGAAATGAGGGGATGGAGAGAGGAAAATCCCTACAGTGAGAGGAGGAACAGGAGAGAGGAAAATCCCAAAAATGAGAGGAGGAAAATCCCAAAAATGAGAAGATGGAGAGGGGGAATTCCTTGAAATGAGGGGATGGAGAGAGGAAAATCCCCACATTGAGAGGAGGAAAAGGAGAGAGGAAAATCCCTGAAATGAGGGGATGGAGAGAGGGAATTCCCCCGAGGGAATGGAGACAGGAACTGGTTTGGGATTCTTGGGCCTGTCCTGTGCAGGGCCAGGAGTTGGACTCCACAGTCCCTGTGGGATCCAACTCTGGATATTTGATTCCGTGAGCTCAGCTCCGCCTCCTAAAATCAAAAATATTCCACAGATGCTAAAATAGAGATAAAAATCTTCTACAAACAACCAGATTGGAAAAGGGGAGATTTGGGTGGGATATTGGGAAGGAATTCTTCCCTGTGAAGGTGGGAAGATGGAATTCCCAGAGCAGCTGTGGCTGCCTCATCCCTGGAAGTGTCCAAGACCAGCTTGGACAGGGCTTGGAGCAGCCTGGGATGGTGGGAGCTGTCACTGCCTGTGGATTTTAAGTTTCCTCCCAGCCTGGAATCCCAGGAAAAGCATGAATTGTGTGCTCCTCCACAGTGTGAGGAAAAAGAAACCCAGGGGGCCCTGAGTGAGGCTGTGGTGCTGCTGGAGATTGGGGAATTGCGGGGAATCCCAGGGAATTGCATGGAATCCCAGGAAATCCCAGGGAATTGCAGGGAATCCCAGGGAATTGCAGGAAATTTTGCAGGAAATCCCAGGGAATTGCATGGAATTTTGCAGGGAATGCCAGGAAATCCCAGGTAATGGCAGGGAACTGTAGGGAATCCCAGGGAATTGCAGGGAATTTTGCAGGGAATTGCAGGGAATTTTGCAGGGAATTGTAGGGAATCTTGCAGGGAATCCCAGGGAATTTTGCAGGGAATCGCAGGGAATCTTGCAGGGAATTTTGCAGGGAATTGTAGGGAATTTTGCAGGAAATCCCAGGGAATTGCATGGAATTTTGCAGGGAATCCCAGGGAATCGCACGGAATCTTGCAGGGAATTGTAGGTAATTTTGCAGGGAATTTTGCACAGAATTTTGCAGGGAATCCCAGGGAATCTTGCAGGGAATCCCAGGGAATTTTGCAGGGAATCCCAGGGAATCCTGCAGGGAATCCCGTGACCAGGTGCCCTTACTCTCGTATCGGATCTGGAAGCCGATGTCGGAGTGGCTCTTGTCCGTGGTGAACAGCAGGTACAGGTGGTTGCTGGTGCTGATCAGGAACTGCGGCACCTGGGTGCCGTCGTAGACCCCGATCAGGGGCGACGAGTACGAGCGGCCGTCCCGCACCTCCAGCGTGTCATAGTTCACCTCTGTCTTGAACCTGCAGGGGACACGAGCCAACTGAACCTTCCCCAGCAGCGCTCCTTCCTCTGGAATTCAGCCCTGGGAGCACCACGGGGACAGGGCTGGGTCCTGCTGGTAAGTAATGATTGGATAGAAGAGCAGAGGAAACGGCAAGGGCATTTGGAATTTCGGGTTGTTCCTGCTGTGTAAGAGCCTGACGGAGACTGAGGGTTTCAGCCAGCTCCTAAAATGTTATTTATTGCTCAGATGAGGTCCCAGCAGTTGAGGGTGGTGGGTGAGCCCAGAGCTGCTGGCTGTGGGCAAGCTGTGTGTCCTGAAGCCCCTCTGGTTCTGGTTACAATGCATTATAAACTTTTCATTCCAGAGCATCTTAATACACGGCTACCAATCAACATCACACACAAAACCTTTTACATTTACATATAACCCATCCAAACTGCTAAAATTACCGTGTTGTGTTAGTGACTAGCCAATCGTCAGGGTTAGTAGTCACATGTTAAACTTTGGGACTTGTTCTGCTGTGGAAATTTCTGAGATCTTTTCTCCACTTGCAGCATTGGCTTTCTTGTTTGCCTGTGAAAATCCTTTTGTTTGGTAGAAACATCTTTTGTTTGAGGTGGATTTCTCCTTTGCTCTGAGCCATAAAAGCCCCTTCCAGCTCACTCCCTCTTTGCCTTCTAGTGACCCAGTCAGACTGGCTCAGCAATTCTTTCCTTCTCTATCAAAACTTGCTTTCATTCCTGTAGAACCTTCTGGACATCTGCAAAGCTCCTCTGTTAAATTCTCGTCATTCCCAACACCGCTGCACCTCGCTCATGTTTGGGGTTTTTTGTGATCCTCCACCCACTGATCCCCACCAGGCTGGGAGATTCTCCAGCCCTAAAACGTTGCCCAAATGCTGAGGCAGCAAATGAAACAGGGCTGGAAGAGCCATGGAGCCCCGAATGTCACAAATGTCAGCAAATGAAACAGGGCTGGAAGAGCCATGGAGCCACAAATGTCACAAATGTCACAAATGTCAGCAAATGAAAAGGGCTGAGAGAGCCATGGAGCCCCAAATGTCACAAATGTCACAAATGAAACAGGGCTGGAAGAGCCATGGAGCCCCAAATGTCACAAATGTCAGCAAATGAAAGAGCCATGGAGCCCCAAATGTCACAAATGTCACAAATGTCAGCAAATGAAACAGGGCTGGAAGAGCCATGGAGCCCCAAATGTCACAAATGTCAGCAAATGAAAGAGCCATGGAGCCCCAAATGTCACAAATGTCACAAATGTCAGCAAATGAAACAGGGCTGGAAGAGCCATGGAGCCCCAAATGTCACAAATGTCAGCAAATGAAAGAGCCATGGAGCCCCAAATGTCACAAATGTCACAAATGTCAGCAAATGAAACAGGGCTGGAAGAGCCATGGAGCCCCAAATGTCACAAATGTCAGCAAATGAAAGAGCCATGGAGCCCCAAATGTCACAAATGTCACAAATGTCAGCAAATGAAACAGGGCTGGAAGAGCCATGGAGCCCCAAATGTCACAAATGTCAGCAAATGAAAGAGCCATGGAGCCCCAAATGTCACAAATGTCACAAATGTCAGCAAATGAAACAGGGCTGGAAGAGCCATGGAGCCCCAAATGTCACAAATGTCAGCAAATGAAAAGGGCTGAGAGAGCCATGGAGCCCCAAATGTCACAAATGTCAGCAAATGAAAAGGGCTGGAAGAGCCATGGAGCCCCAAATGTCACAAATGTCACAAATGAAAAGGGCTGGAAGAGCCATGGAGCCCCAAATGTCACAGCAGTGGTGGCAGTGGCAGCTCCTCTCTGCTCTCCATTCCAGGAATGCAGACAGCAGCTGATTTTCAGGATATCTGCATCTACATCCATCTACATCCTGAGCAAAGCCTCGCACACAGCCGGCCCCAGGGCCAGCAGAGCACAGCAAATCCAGGGAAAGCCAAAAAACTCAGCATTCCCTGCTGCTCCCCCCACCCAAGGAATATGTGGGAGCTCAGCCCCCAAAAATGTGTCTAAAACACCCCTGAAAACGAGCAGGAGTGGTTCAGACAGAACCATTCTCACCTTCCCTTCCCCACTGCTGGGTGAAATTTAATTCCCTGCCAGGAATAAAATAAAATAAAAATTTAAAATAAAAGAAATAAAAAAGGGGAGAGGGGAGAACCTCTGTCGTGGAGCAGCTCGTTCCCTTCTCTTGGCTGCACCTTGGAACCCCCAAAACCCCCCAAAGGCAGAGGATTTGGGGGTGAGCACCTGTCAAAGGTGATCTTGATGGGGTAGCCAGGCTGGGCCTCGATGACCCAGGCACAGCTCAGCGAGTCCTTGTAGAAGCCAGGCCAGCCTGGGGACAGGATGGTTCCACTGGGTGACGTCAGGTGGCCCCCACAGGGTGCTGGGGACACAAAAAAAGGACACAAACCACACAATTATCCCGGCTGGAAAACACCTCCAGGCTCGTCCAGCCCAATGCCACCTCGAAACCACATCTTGGAAACTGGGGTGCAAAATGTCACAGAGCTGCAGCCCCGTGAGATGTCCCCACCTGTGAAACCCCTTCCCTGCATTTCTGTCCCCCCACGAGCTAAAAATCACCAGAGCCGGGTGGAAATCCAACGCTCACTGCTCAGAAATTGCCTTTCCAGCTCCAACTGCAGACACTGTCCCCCCGGGAGCCAGCAGGGCTGACCTTGGGCCCCGCCCGGAGGGGACAGGGTGTAAAATCATGATTGGATATCCAAGCAGAGGGAGCTGCAAGGTCACCTGGCATTTCAGGTGCCAGGAAATCTCTCCCAGCCCCGCTAATGGAGCCGTGGCTTTGCCGCCACGAGGGACATCACCAGAGCAGGGCATTAATTCCACGCCGCCGTCCCCAGTGCCCCCAAGCAGGAACTTCATTGCCTCTTCTGAGGCACAAAACTCCCGCAGCCCTCAGGTTTTGTCCTCCAAGGAGTGACCCAGGGCCAGCCCCAGTGTCACCCTGGAGGTGCCCTAAAATGTGCCAGTGCCAGCCCCAAAGCTGCCCTGCTGCTCCGAAGGGTGGCACATCAAAGTCATTTGATCCCAGCTGGCTCCAAAGCAATTATTTTTCCTTTCTGCCCCAAAGCTGCATCATCTCCTGTCAGGATTTCCACCCTTTTCTCTGTCTCTTTTATTCCCATTAATTTTTTTTTCTTTTTTTCAAGTGCTGAGCAGGACTTTAGATCTCTGGGCTTTTCCCCTTGCTTAAAAAGGGTAATTAAAATGTCCAGGCTGGAGGGTGAGTCAAAGAAATCACCAGAGTGATCAGGAGGAGAAGGCAGAAGGTTATCAAATATAAAAGTTGATTAAAAGTGTATTATTTAATGTATGTTTCTCTTCCATACTTAAAAATATGTAAAATTTAAAGGCTCGTGCTTTGAAAGTAACGGGAGCCCTGAATTAAACCTACATTTTGTCAGGAAAAAAATGATGTAAGAATACAAAAAGTCCAGGTTTTTATTCTATAAAAGCTGTCAAAGACAATCGATTCCTTCCTTCAGTCCCAAAGACAATGGCCAGGATCGTGCAATTCCTGCTGCTCAGGCAATGCAGGGCCAATTACTCAAATTATTTCTCAATATTCCAGGGCTGTTTCTCAAGAGCTCAGCACTTGTTATTCAAATTGCTGCAAATACCAGAGCAGGGCATCACTTCCCTGAGAACACAGGAAGATTTGCAGCCCTAATGAGCTCCTTCTTCACTTGTCTTTTCCAGAGGAGAGGCTTGAAAGTCCTAAAAAAGCTTTGAAATCTGAATTAAAGCCTTCATTCAGGCCAGCTTCCCCCATGGCAGGGCTGGCTGTTGTGGCCAGGAGATGGAAATGCAGAATTTCTGCCTCTCAGCTGCCAGAGCCCATTGACAGAACCTCTGTCATTATATAAATATCAGATATCTCACATGGATCAAAAACCAGGATCTTCCATTCCTTGTTTTTTCACTGCCTCCCTGACAGGAGCAGCAGGGAAGCTTTGAGTCATCACTAAACCAGAACCTTTTATTGTCACTGCTATTAGAAAAACACCTGTTGTAAAAGAGCTGATCATCAAGTCATCAAATAAATACAATAAAAATACTCCCCAGAGTTCATTTCACGCAAAAAAAAATGAGAAATAAACTGAGCTCAGGAATATTTGAACTGAAACTTCCTCCCCAGCAAACGCCTCTGTGCAGACAGCACCTTCCAGAGGTGTGGAAAATCCTGGAATTTTGTGTTGGCTGGACACTACGGAATGTGAGAGTGAGACCCTGACAGGCAGAACCCTGATTCTGGATCCCGAAAAGGCTGCAAAATTCTCCCAAAAATCTCTGTCCCTGCAGGAATGTTTCCCTGGAGAAGAGGAAGAGGAGGAGAAGAGGAAGTGAGAAGAAGAAGAGAAGAAAGAGAGAAGAAGAAAGAGAAAGAGAAAGAGAAAGAGAAAGAGAAAAAGAGAAAGAGAAAGAGAAAGAGAAAGAGAAAGAGAAAGAGAAAGAGAAAGAGAAAGAGAAAGAGAAAGAGAAAGAGAAAGAGAAAGAGAAAGAGAAAGAGAAAGAGAAAGAGAAAGAGAAAGAGAAAGAGAAAGAGAAAGAATCTCCCTCCCACCAGGCTGGGAATGTCCACCTGGAGAAGAGAAGCTCCAGAGAGAGGGGAGCCCTTTCCAGTGCCTAAAGGGGCTCCAGGAGAGCTGGAGAGGGACTGGGGACAAGGGATGGAGGGACAGGACACAGGGAATGGCTTTGAACTGGAATTCAACCTATATTTCTCTTGGCGCAGTTTAAGAATTGTCTCCGTGGGAGATATCTGCTGTTAATGGGCCGGCTGTTAAACCAGCTGGGGCAGTGTTCTTTATCTTTCCCACAACCCATCCTCCCTCCAGGAGATATCTCCTGTTCATGGGCCATGGAGTCCCAGGGCATGGCTGATCCAATTCCATCATCCCATTGGGAGATGCTCCACCCAGGGGGAGGAGCCAAGCATTTCCTACCCGGATCAANATTCCCATATCTTTGCCTGAGAGCCCCTTAATTTCAAAATTATAATAATTTAAAAGGAAGGGGTTTACATTCTCCATTTTAAAAAGAGGCTCCTGCCTTTCTTGGCAGACACCTGTCCCTCAAACCAAGACAAAAACAGAGGAGCTGCAGCAACACCGGCCCTGCCAGAACCAGCAGGAGCAGCTTCAATTTGGGACTCTGTACCAAAACTTATCATAGACTTTAATGTCTGCGACTTCCACCTTTGAGACTGCCGTGCTTCTGCAGTAAACAACTTTACAGCAATTTAAATTATTTTTTAATAATTTAAATTAAACTATTTGTTTATTTAAATGTATTTATTTAAATGTATTAAT
>VWZS01006282.1:3029562-3076684 GCA_013397075.1 Rhabdornis inornatus | reverse complement strand
GGGAATCCGACAGGCCTTCGCCTCCCCCGCCCCTCGGTGCGCGGACCCTTCCACCCCCGGCGCCGGGGGCCTGGTACCTCCCTAGCGGTCCAGGCTGATCGTCCAGTGCTTGGACCCGTCTCCGCCCTCGCCCTCGCTCTTGAGGTCCTGGAAGAGTTGCGTGAAGTAGTGTGGGTCCGCGTTGATTCGCAGCATCTTGGCGCTGAGGCGCTGGATGATGCCCAGGCAGCGCTCCCAGAAGCGCCCCTTGTCTCCCTCCACCAGGAAAGGCTTGAGCGGGTAGGAGATCTCGTTGCCCATGTAGGAGTAGGCGAGATAGAGGCAGGTGAGGAAGGCGGCCTGCAGCTCGGCCTGGCTCCCGATGTCTTCGCCCCGCAGTGCTTCCCGGCACAGCAGGTAGACGAACACCAGGTTGGCCGGGGTGATGAAGCCCTGGTCCTGCCAGCCCTGCAGCAGCAGCGAGCGGTCCACGCTGCGAAACCATGAGATGAGTTCGCCGGGGCTCAGCTCCTTCAGGCGGTAGCAGCGGCGGCACACGAAATCCCCCAAGCAGCGCAGCAGCTCTCCGGTGGAAGCCTGCACCACCACACGGCGCGGAGACCCCGCGGGGCGGCTGCCGGCCGGCGGCGGTGGCTTTCCCCCGCCGGAGCCCGGGTGCAGCTCCTGCGGCGCCGAGGGCACTGTGGGCACCGGCACGGCTAGCGGGCCCTGCTTGGCGCCGTCGGCCGGCCCCACCACCGACTTGCGCAAGTTCTCGCGGTTGCGCTGCACCACCAGCGGGTCGGGCTGACCCGGGCCCCCCCCCGGGGCTCCGCCGCCGGGTTTCGGCGTCACCTTCTTGGTGCTCTNGGGGGGGGGGGGGGGAGAGGGAGAGCACCGTGCCCATGCTAACGCCGAGCGGGACGGGCGTGAGGGGGCCGGTGCGCCGGCACCGCCCATATGAGGCCGGGAGCTGCGGGGGAGGCGGCCCGCACCGGGGCCGCGGTGCCCGAAGATGCTCCGCCGCGCCCGCTCTGGGCTCCGCGCCCGCCGCTGCAGCCAGCCGCGGCCCCGCCGCTCCCCGCCTCCACCCGCCTCCCCGCCGACAGCCAATCGCCGCCGCACGGGCCCCCGGTGCGCCCGCCCCTCGCCGGTGGGTGGTGAGGGGGGAGAGCGCGGCGCGGCTTTGCCCGGCGGCCGCCGCCCTGGCGTGACCTTCAGCGATGGGGGGCTCGTTCGGTGCGCCCGCCAGGGCGGACGGGCTGGGACCTGCCATGCTGTCACAGCCCCCCAGCCCTTTGTGTGGGAGACGTGGCGGGGAGCCCAGAGCACAGGGGATACGGGAAGGGTCTAGGAAGGGCTTCTGAATTCGGCTATTCTTGCCAAGTCCTGCTCTGTTTTCTCACCTACAAGGGGAAGGATGAACCTTCCCAGACCAGCAGAGCCCCCTGGCCCAGTGTTGCTAGGGGTACACGGTGGGGAAGAAGAACCTTTGAAAATGCTAGAGGAAAGGCTGAGGAGGCATGAGGTTTAAGAAGAACGGGTGCTCAGAGGGCGGCTGGAGAAGGCTCGGGTTGGGTGCAAGGCTGGCTGTGACTCGGCCACCAACATGGAAGATTTAGGCTTGGTGGCCGAGCCTCGTCTCTCCTGAAAACCAGCCCAGCTCTGGGCAGGGCTCCACAGGGAGTCAGAAGATGCCACGGGGGAGCACTCCCACGACCTGCTGTGCAAGCATGGGGTCCTTCACCCACCCTGCCTCTTCCCGCTCAGCTGTGTAAGGGAGATTTACCACTATGCTGACAGTCACCAGCATCAGGCCGAAGTCAGGGACCTCGGAGAAACGGGATGAGACCACTGCCATGTTGCCAAGGCAAGACTTGCCAGTTCTGCCACCCAAAGCTCCCAGACCCGCAGGGAAGGAGGGGAGGGAAGAGATGCTGCACTTCTGCATCGCTGCAAATGGTGTGCAATAAACCAGCCACGTGCATGAGCATAGATGCTGCTTCTTCCTCCATGGATCAGAGCACTCCATAGATGTTGCTCCCTCTCTGCTCCATGCAGGAAGATTCCCCTTGTATTTCTCATGAGCTGCAGCCCTGATTTCTATGATGGGTGCCAGGCATCCATAAAGAGCAAAACATCCCAATTGCAGGGACTGCTCCCACAAGTGAAGCACTGGGAGAGGCAGCTGGAAAAGGTTTCAGGGAGAATGTCTCAAGGATGCATTTTGATACAGCATTTTATGTGTGAAATGAACACATCGTTGCCAGGATGTAGCTGCTGCCGGATGGATCCAGGCTAACAGGCAGTAATGAATTATCAACCGGGAGGAGCTAAACCAGCCCACCCTCTCCCCTCCCCACTTCCTCCTGCACTGCTGATGCTGGAGGTGTTTGCAAAGAAAGCGCAGACTCAGGGCCATGTTTCAGCCTTCTAGACTGGCCTCCCGATGCTTGGGGCTGACTTGCCCCTCTGGGGGTAGGGGAGAGGCTATGCCCTCTGGGCCATGTCAGGGAAGAAGAGCAAAGTCTCATTCCCACGTATCCTTCACTGTGGTCAGCTGCCATCCCTGCAACAGTATCTGCAAAGAGCAGGCACACAGACCCTCAGATGCAGAGGTTTGCTTCGGGAGTGACCAGAACCAAAGTGGATCTGGGCCAGCACTACCTACTCAAGAACAGCGTAGACTGGGCTGAAGTACCCATGAGGATTTGGTAAAGGGCATGTAAATACAGAGGAAGAAAACCAGGACAAGATTCCTGATGACAATTAAGTGAGCACCTTCACGTATACATAGCCAGTTTCAACCTAGCCAAGAAGATGGAGGAGCCCTAGGGAGGGGATAGGAAGGAACTTGTTGTCTTTGTCTCTTTGCATGTTTAAGGGTTTTCTGATGTGCACATGTGGTGTCATCAGAAACCTACAGCTGAATTTTTTAGGTGAGGAAGCAGAGACCTTTCTGCATACTACTTGCTCCTGTTGCAGTAAAATTGCTCACAGATCGCTCCACATGAAGCCTCCCCCACATTGTGTGAGCTCTCCCAAACTGGCTTCCCAGAACTCATTCATAAAGGTTATTTCTATTTGGCAGTGATGAGCTGGACTTCACAGCAGAGGCCAGAGAGTTCCCCGGCCCTGGCTGGGCTTGAGGTTGCTGCACCACTCTGCTCAGTGTGCACGCACACTCCTACGACTCCCAAGAGGGGACATTTGGCTGAAGCCAAATAAAGAGGCTGAAGCCTCTTTAAAAATCCAGCTCAGGGCTGTTTAGTGATGCAGCTCAAGGCCTCAGCTATGAGCAGCAGAAGAACTCCAGGGCATTATTCCCTTCCTGCTTGCAGCTTGTGTCCTGCTGCGGCAGCAGCTCTGGGTTAGAGGAGGTCAGCAGGCCCCTAGTCCCTCTCCAAGACAGCATTGCTGACAGTGGCAAGAGCTTCCTGCAAGCACTATGGAATTACCCAAGCCCCACAAGAACAGCAGGATGTTTCTTATCTGGGTAAAGAAGCAGCTTTGCAGCTTACATGGGAGGCAGCTGCACTTCCATATGAAAGATGGAAGTGCATCTTTTTTTCCCCACTCCTTAGTTTTATTCTTCAGGCTTAAGCCCTGAGGCTGGCAGGCAATGATAGAGCACAAACTACATCCTTGAGACCATCTCTTTTTGGCCTCTTTCTTGGTCAGCTGGTAGGGGAAGGCACAAAGCAGGAGGAAAGGGCAGCATTTCCCTTCCCCAAGGAATTTGAGTTCTCACCCCAGGCAGCAGGAATGACATGCCCCCCAGGTGAAAGGGAGGAATGAGGTAGATCTTCAGGCACAGTCAGTCTCAAAGCTCTCAGACTTCTGCCCTTGGCTAAATCTTCAGCTATTGGTGAGGTGGATTTGCAGGAACACTGTTGGCATATACAGATCCTCTGTGACTAAGGGTAACTCTAGCAGGGTAACACGTACTTCAGTGACCTGCTAGCACCAACAAAGGGATGCTTTCTTTTCCAAGACCCTTTTCCAAGACCCTAATCTGGGCCACATAAAGGGGTATCCCTGTTCTGAATCAGGGGTGTTCCAGATGGGAAGTTGGAGCCCTCTGGTTCCCACACATCTGACAGGGTATTAGGGATGGAGACAGGTGGGAAGACAGCAGCACCAGGGGAGAGAAGCTGGTGTAAAACCAGTACTTTAGGCAGTACTGTAAAAAGTCTTTGAGAGAGCTAACACTGACCTGCAGGATCCACACAGTCCCCTGCAGGTGCCTGGCAGTCTCTCACTCTGCTTCACCTGATCTGAGCCTCCCACTACATAGAACTGTGCAGCTTTGTCTGCCTGGTTCAGGTGGGAGCAGCTCAGGCCTTGGCTAAGCTCGTGCCAACTGTCGCATCCTCTCCAAACCATCTCTAGCATGATGTTCCCATGCTGGGGCTCTGGCTCAGAAATGCATAAGCTCTCAGCCTGGGATAGGGCAGCTCTCCCAGCACCCCCACGGCATAAAAGGCATTTTGGGGGGTCCAGGGCCCCCTAGTCATCTTCCAGGCTACTGAGCTATTGGGCACAGGCTTTGTGATGACTCCTGGCTTAAAGCAGTTGGCACATCCCCCTGCCCGCTCCAGAATGATGAATGGGCATGTGTTTGCTGGCTGGCTAGAGCTGTTCTTTAATAGCTCACTTGCTGTGCCGTGGTCTGTCTGTACTGGCAAAGGCAGGCAGGGAAAGAACTGTCTCCCTGGCAGCAGCTGCCCAGCCAGCCTCCTGCACTGCTTCACCCGTGGAGACAGAGCTCAGTCTCAGTGCATCTCTCAGTGAGAGGGTCTGACAGCCTTGATGCTCCCCCTCCCCAGGCCACACAGCAGACAGCTTCCAGCAGAAGTCCTGCCTGTGTTGGGAGCCCTGGGGCTGGGAAGCCTCAGAGGAGCTGGCTGGCAGGATGTCTGCAGTGCCCAGGGAGGAGAACTGGCTTGTGCTTCTGAGCACTCCAGCCGAGGCATCTCTCCCTTTTCCATTCTTGATTACCTTCCACCTGTCTCCTGTCCCCATCCCAGCCCTCAAGGGCAGGGGGTTACAGCTGGGGGTCCACCAAAGCCTATCCTGCAATACCTGCTTAGTGTGCCTACCTACAGTGGCTGAAGGTACAGTCCCTGCTCCACAGTCGGCCCTGGATTCACACAGTAGAGTGAAGCAGAGCACAGTCAAGTCGAGAAGCCCTGTTGCAGTCCCTGGAGATAAGCTATTTTTGTCCTGCCATTTGCTGAACGGTGGTGATGGGAATGGCTCAGAGAGCTGGAGAAATGCAGCTTCTCTGGGTGGAAAACATGCAAGGCAGAGGCGGACTTGAATCCAGATGAAATCATATCTCTGCTTCCTAATCTATGGACAGAGAGATGGGTCCTAGCACTGGGATGCTGGTAGGAGAGGCAAGGTGCTCCTGGCTGACATGGGGGTGAGGATGTCGATTGATTGCCACCAAAGCAGTGCTTCCAGCCCACATCCCTCACAGGACTGCTGCCACTAAAGCCCTTAGGGAAGAAGCTGTAAGAGCTGAGTGGAACAGGAAGGAATAACTGGGAAGTACCAAGTATCGCCATGGGCTGCTTAAATGCCTGCCAGCACACCTGTAAGGTCTTGCGGCAAGAGAGCCACAGGGAGATAGAGGTTGACGAAGGGCTAATTATTCACCCTGCAACCAATCCAGGCTCCTTCAGGAGACTCCCCTGCCAGCCCAGCACGGGGAGGTGACGGTGGTCTCTGCACTGTAGCCCCCGAAAGGATGAGGCGCAGCTGGGCGAGCCCGGGCGCGGTGGCGGCTCCGGGGGGCCCGGGGTGGCCCGGGCCGGGGCTGGGCTGCCCTCTCGCGGTGCAGCGCTGCTCGGGTTCCCTCCCCATCTCCAGGATGTCTCTCCAGCTGCTGTGTGCCCAGCCCATCACCGTAATTCCTTGCCTCCCTTTGCCCTCTCCGCTTTGGGGATACCGGCTGTCAGGGGCACTGGCACAGCTGTGGGAACATTCCGCGGCTCTGAAGGAAAGCGTCTGGTTGCCCATTTGGTGACTGTGATTCCTTGCTGCTGTCCGTCACCTGCGAAGACCCAGCACTTCCCAACCCTCCAGAAGCTCGGAGCGTGTCTGGGGTTTCCTGGCAGTGAAACGGCTGTGCGTGAGCGGCTGAGGACTGTGCTGGGATGGAAGGGATGCCACAGGACGCTGTGTGGACGGAGAATCCTGGGGGAAGAGGCCAAAGGGAAGCATGGGGCAACGAAAGCATCTGTGCAAGCATCTCCCTTGGCGGTCAGCAAAGATTTATCCAGGATCATGATGCCGGGTGTTGAGCCCAAGACCCCTGATTTCTAGGTGAGAGTAGTTCCCACACCTTCCTGGCTGCCAGGAGCTGAACAATCCAGTCCCTCGGGATTGCTTTCATCTGGCAGGCAGGTGACTGCCTTTATTTGACCTCTCCTGCAGGCACATGGGACACTCAGTACGTGAAGGGCAGGCTGTGGGGGCACAGCTGGCTGTGCACCAGCTCTCCTGCTGCTCTCTGCCTAGTCTGTGTGCATGTGCAGATGCAGCTGCATATTTGCAGCAGCGTGTGCATCCACAGGTCAATGCTGCCTCAGCATTCCGAAGTGCTGGAGCATCCCAAGCCCTGGGACGAGGCTGCATCCCCTGGCTCTGTTTCCCAGTGGTCACTGTGAAGGCAGAGCCATAAGCTCCAGCTCTTGGGGTGCCTCGTCTCGGTGTGGCGGCCAAAGGGACTTGGTGACACTTGGGGGGGCTGGCTGTCCACCAGGTGGAGCTGCACCCCACGTTTTGATGCTGCTGGGGTGGCCCTGGGCCAGCCCTGGTCTCCTTCTTCTTTTCCCTATTCTGGCAAGGAGGGACCTTCTTTTCCCCAGCCCTCCAGGATGAGCTTGCAGGGTTTCTATCCATTCCAGGTTCTCTGTCCAGAGCACAAGGGATGGGAGCTACTGGGGGTCCTGGGGGACATATGTGAGGGGCAAGAATGCACGTCATGTACATATGTTCTGGTGCTGACCCCCATTCGCCCACTTGTCCAGCAGTAATTGCCTGCTTGCAGGTAGACAGTGGATATTGACACAATCTTTTGGAAGCCTTCTCCCCAAAAGCGACACAAAGGGACTTGGAAGATTGTCCTCAGTGGTGTTCTGGTCTCATGTTTTTACAGGGCTTGGGGCTAACTGCATGCACTGCACGGAGAATGGGGTGAGTCCCAGTTCCTGCCAAGCTCTTCATGTAAAGTGGATCTTGCCCATTCTAGTGGTGTGTGGATCCCTAAGGATCCCCTGACCCTCTGGAGCTGCTGCTGGCCATGCCATCAGCTCTGCTGTGACCAGTGATGGAGAATTCCAGGCTATGTGCTCTATGGCCCTGTGCTCGAGGTGCGTCTGCTCAAGCACTGTGAGATAAAAAGGGCCACGAGGACATTTGGGAGAAGAGCCTGCATTTGCCAGTGTTCAGCAGCCGTGTGCCAAGGACTGGCAGCCTGGGATCCAGCTGCTTTAGCTTTGAGGGGTTCAGGGGTAATTGTTTTTGTGATGATACCATAACTGTCAAAGCTAGTTTGACACCCACCAGACTCCTCACAGCCCTAGACCTGCCTCATGAAGCTGGGACCTGGAAGATCCCCTGGTCAAGTAATCCACCACCTTTCATATGCCATCCACCATACCTTCTTTTCTCCTCTGATGCTTTCAGTCCCATGAAGTGTTCCCATCAATGACAGTCCCTCTTTCCATGGCACCCCCATGTGTAGGACTGGGAAGGCAGGGTGCTCGAGAGGGTCTGTCTGCCCTCGGTCATGGCCAGACTGGGGGCCTGGAGGAGAGTCTGCTCCTTGCCTGGTGGGATGCTGTCAAGCCTGGTCTGTGGTGGAAGCGAGGGAGGCAGCTGTACAGGAAATAATCATGGCTTGTTCCAAGATTAAATCACTGGCGGGAGTGCGAGAGAGGATAAAAGGAGCTGTCTGTCGTTAGAGGGAATATTAACCCGGCAGTGGGTTGGGAGGGGGGAGAATTGTATTCCTTGCACTTGCTGGCTGCCAGGCCCGCTGTGCACATAGGGCTCAGCACTGACAGCATTTCCCACCAGGACATGTGCCTTCCCTCCCCAGTTCAGCCCACGTCATGGGCTTTTCCCTCCCTGCTCCAGAGATGTAAGCTTCTTTGAGCAGGGGCAGAAGAAAGGTTTTCAGAGCAGCTGGGAAACTGAGGCAGGATAGTGCTGCATGTCTGACACCACATGGAGGCACTGAACCACTCTGTCCCTCTGTACATTGCTCTTTGCCCTGCCCAGGCCAGGTCTTCTCCCACTGCCTGTGGATGAGCTCAGCATGGCACAAAAGATTCTTGTTTGGTCTGGCCCTTATCAGGGACCTGCCTTGAAGCCCTTCGGCATGGGAGCTGGGCTGGAGCTGGAGCAGGTGAGGCCAAGGAGCAAGGGACAGGGCAGAGGGAAAACAAGAGACCAGCTGCAAAGGGGTGAGCTGGCTGGGAGATAAGATAGAGGGAGAAATGCAAAATATGATGGGTGGCAGGCGGGAGAGAACGTGGGAAACTACAGGGCACCTTGGGTCAGCCCAGCTGGGAGACACACTTAACAGGTCAGACCCTTTGGGGGGTGCCAGCCAGCTGTGGTGACAAGCTCCCAGCACTGCTCATGTCCCCTTGCCCTTGGGCTGGGACCTGCCTTCAGACTTGTGAGTAGCTGAGACAGGACCCCAAGACCCCTGTGCCCTGGTGACCCTCAGCTGCTCCAGGGCTGTGTGGGACTGAGCACAGCCCTGGAGAACTGTCACAGCCCTGCTGCTGGGGTTGCTGCAGGGAGGAAAGCCATGTTCTCTGGGCCTGATCAGGGCTGCATTTCGCAGGGTCTCCTGTGCCAGGATAAACAGCCCCATGGGGTTTGGGGTTTGCAGCAAGTGGTTGATGAAAGCCTGTGGCCCTGTGCTTAGGACTTCCTTCCCTTTGAAGGAAGAGTCCTGGCAAGTTTCCAAGCAAGAAGATCTCAGCTCCTTCCCCCTTGTCTTTTCTTTTCCCTCACAATCCATTGCCTCTCCAGCTGAGGCCTGGGCTGAGACAAGAAGATGAGCTATCCTCGGGTGCCTGGTCCAGCCTGGTGCTACCCAACAAAGTCAAGCCCTTGCCTCCATGCAGGTTGAAGCCCTCAGTGTTCAGCCTTCCCACATGTGGAAGCCTGGCTGTGTGTACACTACTTGAGCCTGGTCAGATTTTGCCTTACCAGCTTCCTTTACTAGCCTGCTCCCCCTCTGGGGGAAGTCATTTGAGAAAGGCCAGTGCTGTTGGGAGCAGCCAAGGCAGCAATTCCCACCACCAACATAGCAGAAACAATCAGCATGCACAGTTGCCTCCTCAGCATCCACAGTCAGTGCTGGCAGTGCCAGTGGGTACTTGCTGCTGGTTGCTGCCCATCCCTTGGCATCCAGACTTAGCCATTCTTGCTGTTCCTCCTCACTAAAGGAAGGCTCCCATGGCACCAGCTCCATGGTACCAGGCACGGACTGAGATCTGCAGGGGTATGCACATATGTCCCCCAGGATCCCCAGTAGCTCCCATCCCTTGTGCTCTGGACAGAGAACCTGGAATGGATAGAAACCCTGCAAGCTCATCCAGAGAACACTGCAGGTTTGCACCGGGGGCAGGTTTGGCCCTGCTGCACACAGGGTCGTTGCCAAGACGCTGCAATTTCCAGGCCGACATCAAAAAGCAGCTGGGGATTGGCTTGCACACGCTCCCACACAGCACATCCTCTCTGTTTTATGAGTGATGTTTTACAACATAAGTGCTGCTATATTAAGCCATGCATCTAACTGGAAAAACAGGAGATGGAGAAGCAGAAGCAGCTACCTCAGTGCCCGCAGATGCTTTAACAGTGTGTGAGTCCTCCTCCTGCTTGGGTTCTTGCCTACCTCTATCCCCTTGCCTGGCTTTATTGCAGGCAAGAGGCAGGCATGGGCCCCTTGCCCCATACAGCTTGCCCTTGGGCTTTGGATGGGGTGTTTTCCTACCTTCTGAGCTCCCCATCGCCCAGCTCTGCTCTGGGGGTGGGCAGGAACAGCAAAATGGGGCCAATCCCCATCTTTTGGGGCAAAACTGCAGGCTATCAGAGGCTTCAGCTGGCACCTTTCAGTTCCTACGCAAAGGCTTTGTGTTTGCGGAAGGTCAGCCCTTCTCACTGCCAGGCAGGTGGAAGAAGAAGGGAGTTTCCTTCCTGGTGGCTCCAGGAGGGGCTGCTCTCTGCCCACAGCTGCATGAGCAACTCTGTAGCATCCCTGTACTGAGGGCCAGGGCAGTGCCCAGTTCTTCCCATGGCCCTGAGAAGCAGGGGGAAGCAAAGGACTTGGGCATGTGCTCCCTGGCTAGACCCTGCTTTTATTCCTTATGACTCCCCAGGGAAGGATTGGTCCAGAAAGCCTAGATTTTCAACAACTCACAGCATTGGCCCCTGACCTGCACTCCCATCCCTTGTCCATGGGGGTGAGCAAAAATAGCGTGGCCGTGCTGTGCTCTACCTGGGGGTGGTGGAGGGAGCAGTCCTTGGCAAGCCAGGACCCTTGCAAGAGAAGAGTAGAGTTGATTTATGCTCCTGACATTTCTCTCCCGGTCAGGCAGAGCTTTTAATAAAGAATGAGTGATTTATGGCTTCTTTTAAGCGGGAAGGAATGTTACCTAAGGCAGTCTGCCCCCAACGCCCCTGCCTCTGTGTCTCACTGAAATCCTAGCATCTGGGCTTGCAAGAGGAGAACAGCTACTCTCTCTTCTCCTGTCCTCTCCTGAAGTCCTCCCCACAGTACTGGTAGCCCCAGCATCCTGTCCTGTTCCTGTCAGCAGCACCCCTGGCCCTGCCTAGGGATGCCCTGGCACACTGCAGGGAACAGTGCTGTATCCCCTCCATATGCCCCAGCCCTTGGCAGTGGGTCCTGTGCAGTCCACAGGCCACCTCACAAACAGCAGTGATTCAAGGAAAGCTGCTGTCCTGAGACCAGTCTGAGAGGAACCCTGTGGTGGCTGGCCTGGGGACAGGATGACAGCTCCACAGCAGTTGTCATGGTTACTGGGTGTTAATGGATGCGGGCATGACTGCTTCCCAGGGATGAGCAGCTCCAGAAGGAAAGGGCTGATCTTAACCTGCCCAGCTGCAGCCATTTCCATGGGGGCTTGACCATGGAGCCACCACCATACCAGTCCCCAACTGCTCCAGACCCTGAGCCAGCACTGGTCTAAGCCAATTCCAAATCCAGAGGTGGCAGCAGCTTGCAGCTGAAGGAGCTTCTTGGAGTCTGAAATGATTCTGGAGTCCCCCAGGGCAGATAAGGAAAAGGATGTCTCCCCTTTGCCTCCCAGCCCTGCTAACTAGGGGCACCTGGAGAAGACCATAGGGCTGGGGGACATGGTGATCATCAGGAACAGCGACACAGCAAAGCTGCAGGTCCCTGCCAGCCAGCCCCTTTGCCCTCTGGAAAGAGCTAATGAGTGAGAACAGGGGATAAGAACAGGGGCGGAGGGAGCATCACCCAGACTAAAGCTGCCCCAAGAGGCTCCCAGCTGCTAATGAAGATAAAGTGCCCAGTTCCTTTTCTTCTACCAGTGAAATCTAATGGCTAAGGGGGAAAAAATGCTTTCAAGTGTGTTCATCTATAACATGGCCTGGGAGGCAGGGATTCCAGCAGGAGTGGCAGCCAGCTGAGACACTGATCTCACACTTCACACACGTGCACACACTCATGCCTGTGCAAACAGCCCTCCACACAGGCTGCACACAGGGTGTGTGAAATAACTGCAGAGCACACTCACACAGACATCAAAAGCCCGTCTTTCTCTGCATCAAAACCACAGCCGTAGGTGAAGGCAGGTGTTGAGCAAAACACCCCCTGCCCACACCAAGCACCTGCATCAGGCTGCCAGATCCCACACGTGCCCTGAAATGCACATGGCAAGTGCAGTGCAAACACAGGCACATGGCAAGCCAGGGGCGTCTGCTCATATCCTGTGCATGTGCACACACACACACAGAGACACACACACACACAGACACACACATGTGAGCACAGACACACATGTGCACACACACACATGAGCACATACGCACACACGTGTGCATGCATCCTCACCCCCCCTCAGGCCCAGTAGGTGTGCAAATGCAGCTGGTATTGTGTGGCCACCGTGGGAGAGGGCAAGTGATGCCTGAAAAGACCCAGGGGTCAATCTAGTGTTTCTTTGAATGTGTAAATAAATCTTGTTGCTATTGATGTGTGTGGGAGACAGGTTCAGGGGGAAATGGACTGAGGCTCTCCTGTGTCAGGGATGGATGAATTTCTACCTCATCCCACCAGGAGATTCTGTCCCAAGCCCTTTCCCTGCTTGCAGTCCCATAGGCCAGCCATTGAAATTCTCCCTAACCTTCCTCCTAACCCTGACTGCACAATACCTACAGAAAAGAATCACAATTCTTTCCCTGGTCTGGGAGCTCCTCTGCCAAGAGACCCCTCCAAACGCCTGGAATACGCATGTCTGGAGCAAGGGAGCTGCATTTCCAAAGTACCCATTCCCAGTCTCTCTGGGAAGGATTCTCTACAGCCCCATGCTAAGTTAAACTCGGGAATTCTCCCTGTCCCTGGGGACCTCTGTCGTGGACCAACCCACGTCCAGGCTGCGAAATGCATCTTGCAAATGGATAGCCTGTGTGTCAGATCCTGCGGGGATTGTCCCAGACCCAGGCTAGCTCCTAAACTGTGAGCAAAAATTGTCTGGATCATGGCAAGCTAGCCCAACACAAAATCATAAAAGGACAGTGCTAAAAATTCCCGTAGGGACAATCCCAGTGCTGTGCCTGACAATGCCTTGGGACTGTTTGTTTTACCAGTGCAGACATAACCAGAGATTCCCACTCCTTTCCTCTGAAGGCTTTGAATTAAGTGGCCTGTTTACAGACAGGCAGCAAGGGAATAGAAGGTATGTGGAGGGGGGAGCAGCTCCTCCTCAATATATCTGGCAACTAAACATACCCTAGACCCACCAGAGACCCTCTAGGCCCCAAAGCATGTGATTGTAGCTCCCCAGACAAGTAGAGGTGATGCAGAATCTGAATCTGGTTCTGTTAACACACTTCTGCCTTCTTAGCATCATGCAGGGGGTCATGCCTAGCCAGACCCCACTGGCTTGTTACAATCAACTTCTCTATGAGCTGGGTGTGAAGGCTGAGAAGAAGTGCCCCACAAGTCTGGGGCAGGGCAGAGGGGAGCATGGATGCTGCAGGCAGCTGCATCACCACTCACTAGCGCTGGCTTGGGCAGGTACATCACTATCCCACAGTTTCAGCTGCTGCCAGCAGCTCCTTTGGGCCTCCCAGCTCCTGGTTATTAATTCAGATGGATCTCCTTGGCTGGGGCTGGGGGTAGTAAAATCTAGATGGATAATTGCACACACACTCCAAGCAAACAATGGGAAAGGGGTAGAGAGGGACCAAGCTCAGCGATAAACTAGGAAACGTATAGCAAGGAAGGCTGGGAGTAGCATGGGGACAAGAGCTGAGAGCCAGTGGTCGGGGGTCTGGGGCCAGAAGATAACACTGGTGAAAGATGAGACGGGTAGAAAGAGCAAAATTAGCCGCTGCCGAAGCTGCTGGTGCCCGTGGCCGGTGGCTGTGCGGTCCCAGCAGCCCCGCACGACTCAGCCCCGCTGAGCTGCCCGCACTCCTCAGCAGAGGGCAGTGGATGCACACGCACCTGCCTGCACACCTGCCTGCACACCCGTGGGCACCCGCACACCCCCGTGTGCCTGGGATATGGAAGGACATGGCAGCACTGACCGGCTCTCGGTGCTCCCCAATGCTGCTGGCGGGCTGAAGGAACGGCCTGGCATCCCTTGAGGGACAAAGGGTCTGCAAGGACTGGCAGGCAAGGTCTGCAGGGACTGGCAACATTTCCGTGGGGCAGCCAGCGAGGGTCTCTGCCAGCCCATGCCATTTTCACCGGCATTTATCACAGCAGCAAATCAAAGTCCTGGGCAGCAAGGATGTGGCCATAAAGGCAATCTTGAGACTGGGAGGGGCAGGGGAAGTGTCCACATAAAATTATGGACTGTTAAATTGGAACCCCTCCTCTACGGCTGCACAGGGGGAGGTGAAAAAGTGTTTGCATGAGTGTGGGAAGCCTCCTGAGTCTGTGAACCCTGTCAGAGTATAAAGGGGTCCCCTCTATAGCTGTATAAGCAGAGGTCTTTACAGTTATACCAGGAGGAGCACTATAACCATATAAACAAGACCACTATAGTGGTCTAAGGCACATGACAGACAGCCTCAAGATTCCTCCTCCACCTGTGGGAGAGCCCCATGTGCCAGCCCATTCCTGTGGAAGACAAAGCACCACCCCCTCCCAGTGCATCCTAGCCTTTCCCAGTATTTCTGGCCTCACTGTCTTGGTGATGCCTGGCCCAGATGGGCTGGAAAGAGAGAGATGGTAGGCACAGCAGCTGTGGAACATTCAGGCCAGATGTGGAAGGTACACTTTACTGCAGCAAGCCATGAGGAGGCTGCTGAGCTGAAGGGCTGTACTTAGCCAGCCGCGACATGGCAAGGGAAGAAAGGACATTCCTCCCTTAGGAACAGTTTGCATACATAGAGTCATCCTCTCGTTATTAGGAGGGAAGCCACAGAGAGGGTGTTCCCAGACCCCAACCCCACCACTCCTCTTCAGGCCGGGCTGGCCCCATGAAGGGTAGTGGGAGCTGGGCAGGGAGCAGGGGTCTTGTGGGATGCTGCCTTTGCCATCAGATCCTCTAGTGTGCGTCACTCTCAGCCTCTTGGTTTGCTGGAAGTGTAAGAGCTATCCTGGCCTGGATTCAGCCAAATCAGCACTTTGGGTTGAGCCCAGCTGTCACTGAGCCCAGGTTATGGCTGAGTATGTCAGAGCCTCACCAGATGCTGGGGTATATATGCCTTTGCTGGCCATCCACTTGTGGCTTTCCTGGGTGATGGGGAAGCCTGCAGCAGTGCTGGCTGGAAGAGATTCCCAGCCCATCCTGACAGAGGCTGTTGTCTGCCTTGCCAGGAGAGTCATGGTTTGAGGAGCATGGCTCAGTGTCTCTACCTTGGAAAACCCTCCCAGGAGAGATGCCTGCAGTGGCCCAAGGTCCTGAGACCCTACTTGGATGGAAGAGTCCTCATCTGGGGCAAGGCACTGAGCCACTCCATGCTGGGGATGGGCCATGCCCTCTGCCCCTGTTCACAGTCCAACAGAGCTCCTGTTAAGACAATGGGAACTGGGCATGTCCCACCAGCCCAGCTTCACAACAGACATGACCAATACTGAGCTTCCAAGAATGTTTTCCCTGCTAAGGAAAGACTAAGCTGCCACACTAGCCCTGCTCGAGATCCTGTTCCCTGAGCCCTGTTTTAAGCTAACACAAAGCCCTGCCATGAGATGAGGCATGGGATGTCAAGAGATGAAACAGGATAGCGAGACTTCAGAGCCAGGAATTATAAACTCAGTAGGATTTTCAGAGACCAGGGAATCCTGGAAAGTAGACCAGAGGGCTTGTTCCTGGCTCTGCCAAGGAAGGTCATCAGTTATCAGAGTGGCAGCAGGAGGCAGACCTGGTGGTTCAGAGCAACAGCTTGGGTATAGGATCTCTACTTGCCTAAAGCCAAAGGATGCTTCAGAGTGATGAGACAGAGGGAAGGGCAGAGCAATACTGCAGCCTTTGGAGCTGGTTTTGTCCTGTTGGGAAAAAAGCTGCCTTGGTAATCTTTCCACAAACCCTGCATGTTTGGTGTCTCATGACCTGTGTACTGGGAAGGGCAAACCCAAAGCTGATACCCATCCATTGAATCTAAGGTCTTGGAGAGAAACAGACCCAACCCCTCTGCTGGTGTTTCCAGCAACCACAAGCCAGCAGCCATGCCCAGGTGTCGGGAAACATCAGAGCACGTGTCTCCTGTCCACACGGGTGAGAGCAGCGTGTGGGCGTTGGGACACACCTGTCCAGAAGAATCCCAGCAAATTACTTCTCCTTGATGTCTGCTGTTCGTCATGGCAGAAACACGGCGTGCAAAGGGCTTGGTTTAGAAGGAGCGCCGAGGGGTGCCAGAGCTGAGTTGCTGCCAACTCACCTGTCACTCCTTGCACGCTGCCTCAGGGCTTGCAGGCTGGGGGGAGGCAGGTGCTGGAGAGCCAGCTCGGCCGCTGAGCTGTGGCCAAGGGATTGAGCAGGTAAGAAGCTGACGCTCCCAGGATCCTTGCTCCTGCTGTGCCAGGTGGAATGTGGCTGCGGAAAGCGTGAGACAGATTCAGATATATTTTCTGCCCTCTCCCCGTGACTTGCACAGAGACCTTTGCAGTGGTGTTGATGGGGAAGTTGTCCTGAATCAGGAGTGCTCAGTACCGGGGAGCACAAAATTGTGGGGCTGGGGAAGACTTGCTAACCCCTGCAGCCAGCCAGAAAACCAGAGGCTGGCTGTGTTGGGAAGGACCAGCAGGCAAGAGATCTGCAGAAAGGACCTTCCTGTTCAGTGACCAGATCTGGCGGCCAGGCAGAGATGAGTATCAGGCAGTGAAGGGGCCAAGGGGCCATGCCTGCAGAACTGGGGATGTTTGGGGTCCGTGGCAGCTGCATGAGGAGGTGTCTGGATTCTATGAGATGCTGTGCAGCCTCTGCATATAACCCATGAGACTGTAGTACAGTGTAAGCCAGACCCTCATGCTTTTCCTCCACTTCCTGCGAGCCAGCAAAGCCTTGGGGCAGGCAGGCTCAGAAGGGCTTATATGCACTTCTGCAGCCAAGCAAGGAGCCTCTCTCAGTCTGGCTTTGAGCACAGGACCCTGCTCAACAAAGCACAGAGAAGCATCTCTCCTGCACTAGACCTCCCCTCTGTGGACACAGAGGAGGAGCAGATGTGCTCTGGAGGGCATAGACCCCAGGTTAGAGAGATGTGCTGCTGTGAATGTGGGCCCCAGCCCAGCTTGATGAGGGTAAGCATATGAGCCAGCTAGGTCCTCGCCTTTGTTTTTTTGTGAGGTTTTAGTGCAGAGACACACAATGTGTCTGGCTGGTTCTGCGGATGGGCCAGGGTGATGCTGGGGATGTACAGCTTAAGGAGGGATGTCAAGCAAGACAGGGCAGTGTGCACAAGGAGAGTCCTGAAGACACTTGCCAATTTGATTGAGATGCCAGCAAGCAGAGAGGTGGCATCACCACCAGCCAGATTTGCTGGTGACACACAGGCTGGAGGGTGCTGGCAGTGAGCAGCACAGAGCCCAGTTACTTGGCTGAGCGCAGAGTGTGCGAGGCAATGCCAGGACGAGGACGAGGGCAGGTTATACCTGCAGGACAGGAGGCTCCACTCCCATGATGTGTGACAGCAGAAAGGACTATGGGAGCCTGGGAGCCTGCTCTGCACCATGGGCACCCCACAGGCTCAGCTGAGACTGCCCATGGGGTGCAGCTGGGTGTTAGTGCATAATCTATTTTTCTGCTAGATCCCAGTGTCAAGGAGATCTGGCACAAGAGAGAACTGCTCTGTTTGCCCAGGGCACTGATGGATTTTCCCTTCTTAGTTGAGAGCACTGCAGGAGCAAAATCTTCCCCTGGCAAGGAGGGGCCATATCTCAGCACCATTAGCCATCTGGACATCAATATTAGTGGGCATGTACATGCATTTGGATGCCTGAAGGCTAAAGGAGCTTGTCCCACCAGCCAGGGCCTGTCCCCTACCACACTATGGGCATTTCTCACTTGCCCACAGGAGTCCTTGGGGCCTAGAGGAGTCCATGAAGACTGGCCCAGCAGATGATTTTAAATCTTGGAAACCTTGTGCCTTGGGTCTTTGGCCAAAACATCTGTCCCAGATGATGCTTTCTCTGGTATTCAGGACCATGATCAAGATGGGGGAGGGTACAGCCTCCACCCCACTGCTTCTGCCCTCAACCTGACCTTCAGATAAAGGCTGCCAAGACCCTGTCAGACTGTGGTCACCATCTCTTGGTTCAGATAAGGAGGCTTCACCACCTGCACCCCGTGCTGCTCTCCCAAGGGTTTTTGAGGCCATTGTTCCACACGGATTTGGCACCAGTATTTGGGATAGAATTGGAGCAGTCCTGCCATGGCCCTTTCCCATCAGAGCTTTGTCCTGCTGAGGAATGGCTGATGGGGAAGGTTTTGCAAGGCTCCACAAAGTAGCCACCTGGCTCCCTGTCATCTGAGCAGCACGGGATGGTACCTTCCAGCCACGAAACCCTGGGGAGATGCTGAACAAAGCTCAACTTGTATAAACCAAGCCAGCCCTGGTGAGGTGTCTGCCACCTCCCTGGCCTCCTGCCCTCCCTGCTCAGCCTATCTCAGCCCACATTTAACAATTACCTCCTCTCCACACAGCTCCCCAAGTGCTCTAAGAAATGTGGGCCAATTCCCCACTGGCAACTCCTGTCTGCCTCTCAGGAATTACATCAGTGGGGAGTTGAACCATGCACATCTGTGGCAGCCAGCACCAACCCTGAGCCTGCCAGGCGTGATCCTGGGCATCAGCTGAGCATTCCCAGGAAGCAACAGCATCCCTTCTATGCCCCAGCAAGTGAAAGATGGTGCCTTGCCCTTGAATTGCAGGGAACGGGGATCTGGCAGGTGCATTTACCTGAGCTGGAAGTGGTCCAGGGCAGTGGATTTAACACCCTGGCTCTGGTTGTAGGAGAGCATCAAGCCAGCAGGGCATAAGGCAGCATGTTGTGGCTGATACTTCGAGTATCAATCCCAACACAACTCAGCACTCTTGCAGAATGTGCTGAGATAGTCTGACCCATTCGTATTGTGCCTGCCCTCGGCTAAAAGTGCAGAGACACTGTGGAGAGAGTCAGCCTGAGGTACCTGGAAGCCACCACCCACATGTCCAGCTCTGTGCCCTTGCTGCGAGCATGCACAGCTCAGCACATGATATCGGGGTGTTATGACCAGCAAGAATCACTCCCACAAAATCAAGCGTCTCTCAAAGCATTGCCACTGCATGTCCTGGGACAGCCATGCCCAGCTGGCATGCCACAGTACTGGGCTCACCAGTGCTCAGCCTGGCATTGCCATTGGGTGTGGCAGTGTGGGCTGTCCCGTCCCTCCCTCTCCCTGTATGGACGCTGCACTGTCACCATGGGAGAGAGTGGCACTCCTCTCCATGCTGGCAGGACACAGGCCACCTCCTTCCCCAGAGGGACCCAGCTCTGCCAGGCTCGGCAAGGGAGGCTTCTGGTGACACCAGGCTGGGCGAGCAGCAAGGAGCACAGTGATGGTGAGCCAGCACCTGGGCAGAGGGCCCCAGAGCTCAGGAGCATCGTGCTCAGGGGTGCTTACTGGGGAGTGCTGGAGGGACTGGGAGGTAAGGCATGGAGCAAGGGTCTTCTGCATCCATTTCTCCCAGCTGGGACAATCCTTCTTCACTCCATCTTTTCTCCCAATTCTCTTCCACCCATGCAGCTTCCTCAGCCCCTGCCTTCTGCTTCCCACACACCTCCTCTTCTCTTCAGTGGTACCCAAGGGACCTCTGGGTAGGGCTGAGAGACTGGAGCAGGGGACAGGACTGGGGGACACTGCAATGATGTAACATCCTTGTGCACAGAGTAGGACATCTCTTGTGATAGTCTGGGGTCACTCTGCGAGAGATGACATCACTGGGGATCTTCTGGTGATCTCTTATTTTGGGCAGCTTCACCTCCCTGACTGGTCTTGAAGGGCATCCATCACTCAGGTATCCAAGTGCTCACGCTTAGTCTATTGGTTCTCGAGCAGACACAGCCCTGAAGTGGTGGTATGAGAGAGTGAGATGGGTGGTGATGTGGCCCTGCCATCCCCTTGTGCCTCTCTCTGCCAGCTCTTCTGGGCACAAGATGGCTCTTTTATCTCTTGGATGGCTGGTGCCAGCTCTGGCCTGGCTTTTTGAGATTCCCTGTATCCTTACCCATCCTGGCAAAGGAGAGGGAGCCAACAGCTGGCCCAGGGGCTGGAAAAGTCAATGAGACTCAGATACCCACTGGGAGGTGTAAAATGGCCCAGAGCAGGAAGCATAGCAAGGTGGGCTGTTGATGTCTGCCGTCTATTATTCCCGCTCTGCATCAAAAGGCTGAGATGAAAGTCTCTGGCCACAACCTTCACCACAAAAACGTGGACCCCTCTCCTGAAATTACTGCTCCCCTTGAAGGAGGAGAGTAATTTGCCTGAGCCATGTTTACATGCCAGGTTTCAAGTGCTGCTCACCAGCTGCTTCACTGTAATTACATTGTTAGGAGGGGATGAGTTGCTGGGGCTTGGTTCTGGGGTGTTTGTTTATTTGCAGCCCCAGTGTGGGGCAGCTGGCAAGGGAGAGTGACTCTGCTGGCAGCTGGAGCACCAGGCTCCCACTCAGCCTGGCTGCCTGGCTGAGGGATGCTGTGGTCCCCAGTGAGCATGGGGCCAGGCCAGCCCCAGGCTTTGCAGAGGCCTAGGGGAGAAAGGTGCCTGGTGGAAAAAAACATCTCCCCAGAAGAGCAGGGATGGAATTGCATCCCCAAATACTAAAGTGCTGGGACTGTGGCAACAGGAACCCTGCAACAGGAATGGGGAGTCAGGAAGCTCCAGGAACCACATGGATCTATTGCTCTGCTCACAGCTTGAGCACCCCCTGAATTTTGCATGGGCTGGTCCCAAATCAAGGAACAAAAGTGCCTCACACCCCTACCCAGTTTAGCCTTGATTTAGAACTACAGTTCACTGCAGGGCATACCTGCCATGGGGCATTCATATCGCAAACTGCCTCCAGCACCGGGGATGTCTCTTTAAGGCATCTCCTACAGCAGCAACACCAGCCTGCAGAGACTACACAAGGACCAGGCTCCCTCTCAGTCTGGGTGACATGTGGCAAGAACAGGATTTCTGGGTCCTATTCACAGCCTGTCTGTTTCTTGCTGCATTATCCATAGGAGCTCTTGTGTGTTGGCACCATAGCTGACAGCATGCATCTTGCAGGCAGGTTGTAGGGCTAACCTACTGTCTGCCAAGTGTTTCCAGGGAAAAACTTATCATCCAGCACAACCCAGGTTTCCCATTACTGTCAGGCTCCTCTTTCAGCCCAACCATCACCACCTGAAAAGGAGCCCCTACAGGTCTGGGATATCTGCCCTGCAGCCAGGGCTGCTGCCAAGGGACCTTGCAGGAGTGGTTTCATCAGGTAGCCACATGAAAGACAGTCCAGAACACTCCAGCCCATGACAGGCTTCAGCATTCACAAACAGTGAGCATGACACATCATGACAGCACAGATTACTTCTCCTTGTAAAGCTGGGCAGGCAGTGTGTGCAGGTAGAGGGATGTGGGGGCAATGGCAGTGCTGCTGCCCTCCACTTCACAGCCACTTCAGGTTTGCTGTGGGTTCTACATCTGGAGGCACATGGCAGAAATCTTCTTCTGATTTTACATCTCTCCTGTCACAGCCTCCATCTTCTGAGAACAGGTTATCAGCTCACCTGGCTTAGACTCTCCAGCTCTGCAGACTCCTTGGTCCTGGCTAAAAGCATTTCAGCATTCTGGTGCCTTCTTGCAAGTATACAGAAATTGAACTCTTAACCCTTGTCTCTCAGGAGGTTTGGAGCACACCTTTAGCCAGCACAGGGTTATCAATACCAGCCCAGCTTTGCTCCCTTTCTCTGGCAGGTATTTACCCCAGCTGCTCATGGCAGAGGACTTGCACTGGCAATGTCATGGTGCAGTACATCCTTATTTTTAGGCAGCTGTTGCAAACAGCTGGGGATTTTGGCTTCAGCTTTTTCCTCATTCTTTACTTGGAGCCAGCCCTTCAGGGTGCCCCCAGGGACATGTGCATCAGTACTTGGGCTGAGAGCACAATCAAGCACAGAATCTGGGGGCCTCTTGGGATGACACATGGTCGGGTGCAGGGAGTGTGATCATTGGTGTGGCAGAGGGGTGCAGCCTTTTCCAAGCAATAGGATCCTGCAGCAGCAGAGGTGCAGCTGTGTGTGAGCAGTATGGGTGAGGCTCACATGGATATATCCCTGTGTATTTGACAGGCATGCAGTCCATGTCCATGCAAGCAGCAAATGACAGCAAGTTACCAGGCACCACTACTTGTGTTTGTCTTTATTCTTTCACTATGTCGCACATCTCCTCATTTCTCATCCTTGCTCAGCAACTCCCTTGGCATTAATTCAAGCAGCCATGCTAAGGCTGGAGGGACCCAGTAAGACCACCCAGCCCACTCCACGCCTCAGGCCAGACCCCTTGCACCCCCGATGCCAGGGAGAAAAGGGCATTCTTCCTCCCTCCTTCCCCCCGCAAGACCCGTGCGCTACGTGCAGAGTGTGATAGGGAAGCGGGTTGCTGCCGAGAGGGAGCTTGCCGTTCACCAGCGGGAGTGGGAGGGCGAACTGGAAAGAGCCTCCTCTCCCGGTGGAGTACCACAGCCCAGGCTTGACGAGGTGTGAGCTCCTGCGCCACTCGTGCACGCCTTGGGTGCCTCTTAAGTGTCTGGGACAGGTATTCACGGTCCGGCGGAGCGTGCCCTGTCATGCCTTCGTGCCACGGCGCCTGGCAAGCGCCTCCCCTCCCTGCAGCTGCGGCTGTGTCGGAGCATTCCTCTGGGAAGGGCTGGCTCGTACATGGAGGGATGGGGGCCTGTGGACAGCCACCTCCTGCTCTCCTAATGTGCTGGGCTCTTCTGCACCGCAGCACCCTCATCACCTCTTCAGCTTGATCCCTGAAGAGAGACCCCACTGCTGGGAGTGGTGACCGTGGAGTTACCACTCCCAGCCAGCACGGAGGTGTGTTCCCAGGAGTAATTTCAGGACTGCTGTGCAGTTGTGGCGAGCACCCTGGGATAGCTGTGCCCCTTCCTTCCCGTGGTGTGGCCAGGGTGGTGTGACCCTCCCCAGCTGGTGCAGAGCAGGAGTCAGATGTGGCATGGGCAGGGAAAACATAAAGAGCCTGACACTTCTCTGTCTCATTGGAGGGTCCCCTTCCAGCTCCTTGCTGAGTGTGGATGGAGTAGTCCAGAGAAAGTCAGAATGCTTCCAGATGTAGCCAAAAAAAGAGTCAGATGGGATCTTCCCAGAGGGGCAATATCTATGGAGCTGACAATCCTGCTCCATGAGAGCCTTTGGAAGGGGAAGGTCCTACAGAATGACACTCACTAGGGGCTCAGAGGAACTTGGTGGCCAAGTTGCCTCTTTGATCTTGAAACTGGAGATGGGGAGAGGAAAACCCTGAGACAAGAAGGCAAAGGCAGCTTCTGGTGCTGCCCAAGCTCAGTCAGAGTGATTTCTAGCTTAGCTCACCAGATTCACACAGGCACAGAAGAGAAGGTTGGGGTGGGCAAAACTGAGATAAGGAGGAAGAGAGACATGGGGCACCCTCCATGGGCACCAAGTCTGCTGCCCCACCCACTCCAAATATGAGAAGAGAGCCTGCATCCCTATTGAGCTCAGCATCCTTGCAGTTAGCAGTGGTGAACAGGAGACTGCCAAGCTGCAAAGTCAACTGCTATGGGAAAGAACCTCCCTGTAGTAGCCTGAGCTGGGCATGGAGAATAGAGATATCCTAGGTACCAAGTGCCTTGAAAGTGCTGCATCAGTATCTGCAGTAGCCTAAATTTTCCGTTTGCCTAGGAGCAGTCAAACAAATGACACAGTGACCCACCAGGATGGATTCCAGCTCCATACGCCAAGTCCTGCTGCATCCCTGGTACCCAAAGCCAAGCCCAGCAGGCAGTATGGCACTTAGCAGAGAAATCTGGAGAGAAGGAACAAACCCATATGACCCCTGCACCCCAACACCTTTGTGACCCCAGAGGGGTGTCCCTAAGAGGCCACCCCATGCTGATGCAAGTTCTGTTTGAGCTGTGTTCTCCCTGGCTCAAACAAGCTCTTGCCTGCACCTTATGGCTTTGCCCCTTGACCAGCCAGCTTCATATCGCTTTCACCCTGCCCTGGGCCACCTTTCCCCAGAGCAGAGAGGACCATGTCTGCCATCTGGCCCTGGCCCCAGTGGGTTGTGGCATCTCGGGGTGTGCCACGTAGCAGGGTGCCCCCGAACCCCGCGTGCGCAGGGGCTGGCAGGCACTGGTTAAGTCATGTGTTTTTTGTTGGGTTTCTCCCCCTCCTGGAAAGTCCCAGTGCGGAGTGGTGGGGCTGAGCCGACCGCACACAGCTGCGGGCCACCACATGAGAGGAGCCAGCTCCTCGGGGATTACAGAACCCCAGGAGCCTGGGGAGGAGGCAGGAGCACCCGCGCCGTGGCCCTTTCATCTCTCCCCTGCCTTACTCCCCCTTTCATCTCTGCCTCTCTGGCCACGCTCTCTTTTTCCTCCGCTGCCTTTGCTCTCTTTGCACTTGGCTTCTTTTCCCCACCTTCCCCCCAGCCCCTCTCGCTGCACCTGGCTGTGCTGGCTGCCTCTGCACTGCTCCTGTCACTCCCTCCTCCTGGACCCTGTGCTTTCATCCCCCGGCCCCCAACTGCCTGCTCCCACCCTCCTACCCCAGTGTCCTGCCCCCGTGCCATATGTGCCCCTCCATCATCTCTCTCCCCAGCCCAAAACCTCCCTTTGCAATGGGAGAAGGAGAGGAGTAGCAAAAGGTCTGCCTCAGGTGTTCTCCATCTGTGTCCAAAAAGCTTTTCCCCCTTTTCCCACCTGTCTGGTGTTCCCACCAGGCTGCTTCCAGGCTCACATCCTTCCCTGGTGTGTCCTGTGCTGTCACAGCCAGGCATCCTCTTGCCTCCTCCATCAGCCTCATGGAAGCAATGAGCTGGGAATGCTGGTGAACTGTATTCACACAGTGGTCAGGGTTGGGCATTCCCTGTGACAGATCAAGGGATAAAGAAAAATGCTGGTTACCCTCTTCTTGCATGTCACAGACTTGTGCCAGGGGCCAGCGTTCCCCACACACTCTCCGAAAGGCCTGGGGTATCCCTGGTGTTTTCTTGGCCAGAGGACCACATTTAGGACTAAGAGAGTAAAGAACATTTTGGTCCAAC
The DNA here is from genome assembly GCA_013397075.1 of Rhabdornis inornatus. NCBI lineage: Eukaryota > Metazoa > Chordata > Aves > Passeriformes > Rhabdornithidae > Rhabdornis > Rhabdornis inornatus. The sequence continues at coordinate 3,051,692 of VWZS01006282.1, read as the reverse complement.
CATAACTGCAGCCATTACAGCAGGTGCACAACACAAGGTAAGTGGTCTAATGGTTAGAGCTCTCCCTCTAGTCCAGAGGCTCTCTAGGCAGACTTGGTGCCCATCTGCTTGGTGAGGATCTCAGCCATAGGGCTCTGCGGTGTTGAGGACCTCCACATCACCCCCTTCCCAAACAATATCAGCCTCCTTTCTCATGCATCCTGCCACCTGCTCTCACTCCAGTGCACCCACCGCCTCTGCTCAGATCCTCTTTCTAAGGGGCTCAGTGCACCCCAAACTCTGCTGAGCCCCTATCTTTCCCATCCCTTGCCCAGTCTCCCCCTAGAGCTTGTCCTACCCCAGCTTTTGGAGCTGCCCTGGCTCCATCACAGCCCTCAGTCCAAGCCCTCCCTCTGCTCTCCATCTCCACATCCCACTCGTATCCAAACTCTGCAGGCATGTGGCAGCCCCATGGCCAAGGGACTCCGTTGGAGGACCAAGGGCTGGTGCAGCTGTGTCTGAGCAAGGAGGATGCCGTCTGCCCAGCCAGTGGTGACACTCCTGGAGTCTGGCTGCTGCCAGCATATCTGGTACCTCAATGAGCTCAACACAGTGGTGGCTACAGCCTTCTCACTGGGTAAGTGACCCACCCCTCATGATGGAGGGCAATGCCATTGGAATGCTGTGCCAGGGGGGTGGTAGGCAGGAGCTGGGCCTGGTGGGGGGAACACAGGACTCCTGGGCTCCTATCCCAAGCCAGGTGCTGCCTCGCTGTAGGTACTTTGCCTTGCCAAGCAGGTCAGTCAGGGCCAAACTTTTTTTCTTTTTTGGGGGCTTGCACGTATGCTGGTGCCAAGCATGACATGTTGGGGCTGAACATCAGGAAAGCCTCGGAGCACCTCTCTGCATCTCAGCTCACAGCACAGTGCCAGCCAGGCTCTCAGGATGGGTCTCAAGCCATGGCTACTTGCTTCTCAAGCAGAGGAAGCATGCAAGCCAGTTGCCCACACCAAAGCAGGAGAGGAGCTGCCATCTGCTCCCCTTGGATAAGAAGACAAATGAGGCTTTGCTCTCCATGACTTCCAGTAGCCCAGGTGCCTCTGGCTGCTTTTGTGGGTCAGCAGCCTACCAGGCTCAGCCAGCCATCACTGCCAGCCCTGCCCATGTCCGTAGTCATGCCACCCCAGTGGGTGGCATGGGACAGGGGGTACCACTGAGACAGAGCTGTCCACTGATGGCTCTGCTTCATATTGTGAGCTCTGATGGGAGCAGGAATGGAATTTGGATGAGGCTGGGCGTTCCCGTGTAGTGATTCCCCCAGGCAGGATCTGGCTCTGATGGCTGTTCTGTGAGGGGAAGAAATACCAGAGGAGTTACTCACGGCTCACTGGGGCATGATGTAGCAACTCCTCATCGGTTCCCCCCACCCTCCAGCCAAAGTTCCTCCTGTGATCTCCTGGGGAAAGTCCCAGCCCCCCCACTACTCCCCTGCCACCCCCAGAGACCTTCCCCACCCTTGCTGGAGCTTTCCAGAAGCAAGAGATGAGCTGGGGCTTTGGGTGAGAGGAGAAAGGACCCAGCAACCTGCTGTGCTGGAGGGAATCCACTGTCCCGTTGGCTCTTCCACTCTGTGTCTGTTGGTGGGCACAAGGCCAGGGTCTGAGAGGGCACCACCCTGGGATATCCACATCTGGACAACTGCAGATCTGGCTTCAGACCTGGCAGAAGTACAAACTGACCAGGCCAGCTCAGGTCTCTCTATTGCCTTCTCAGCAGTCACACTCAGGTCAGGTTTTCCCATCACTCTCCACAACCACAAGGGCAAAAAGTGAGATTTACTTTCAATTTACTAGAAGGATCTGAGAAGCTTTCCTGCCCTTGGGACCAGGAAGTTCAAAATTTGAGAAAACCACTGGACTTCACATGGCTCTAACAGAGCCACTGGTCTGGTGGTTCCCTCAGCAGCAGGGACCCTCAGGGATGGAGGAATTCATAGAGTTTGCGCCAAAACACTTAATGAAACTGGAATAAGTTTTACCTGGTTTTGCCAGCATGGCCTTTCTGTCTTCTTTAGAGCCTTTAGTGCCCTATTATGACATGCAAGTGAAAAGAATGGCCATTTCCTTTCTCAGTTTTGGAACTTCCTTAGTGATTTGCCTCTGTAGGAAGATGACAGGAAAACATCAAAAAAATCTGGTCCCCTCTATTGGAAACCACCTTCATCATCTGCCTGGGCTGTTCTACACTGATGGTCATTCTTATCTCTTGGGTGAAGCACCTTGAACCTTCCCACTTCGGCCCAGAACTGTGTGCAGTGCTCTGCAGGGTGGAGATGTCCCTCATGGGGCAGTAGGGGGCCATGCACTGGAATGTGCAAGGCTGGAGCAGCTCAGCAGGCTCAAATAGTCCCTCTGTGTGAGGAAACATGACTCTTTGGTGGGACTGGGACATATCCCATTGGTGGATCAAGGAGGGTGGTTCATGGAAGAGAAGTTTGGAAGTTCATGGAAGAGAAGTTTGGAATGCCCAGAACTCGGGGAGCCAAGCCTTCACTGGCAGCTGGCTCTGGAAGCTTAGTAGTGGCTGTGGGGAAAGGAGGTGTCCTGCACGCGCTCTGCCCAGCAATGTGGTTGCTAGGACAGCTGCCCAGTGGCTGGTTCCTACTTAGGGAAGCATGGGGACACTGTTTTTTGTAACCACAGGCACACTGGCACCTTGCCTGTGGCTCCCAGACACTCAGCCAGAGAAGCAACAGAGCAGATCTTGGAGACTGGTATTGCATTAGCAGCCAGCTGGCCCCAGTAGGAAAATGAGATGCTGCAAGCAGGATGCCTGTGCCCTGGAGCTGCCTGCACCCAGAGCGAGCTGCCTGCAGCCCAAAGCACTCCTCCAGCACAGCACTTGCACCCCAACTATGCCACCTGCAGACTGACCAAGATCAAGGGATCTTATGTTTTCCTCTGAATGTCCCAGGGTCACCAGCTCACACAGGGTCTCTATAGAACCAAAGAACACTGGGCACTGTGCTGGGAGTCTCAGCATAGGTGTGCTGGCATTACTGGTATGCTCTTTCACAATGCTATGTTCCTAAAACTGGCTGGTGAGGCGAGAGCAAGCTGCAGATCCATTATGCCCAGAGCATGGTGCCTCACTGAGGGATGTGATATGTCCTTGGGGGGAATGGCCCTGCCTTGTATTGCTTCTCTGCATCATCAAACACACCTGGTCCCCACGCTGGTCCCATTATGGGAGAGTCATATGCTAGGATCCTGCTGTTGCAGAGCAGGTGGCCTGGGATTAGCAAGCAGGGGCTTAAGGGGCCAGTGCAGTGTGGTGAGAGCTTCCGTGGTGAGTCAGTCTTCACCTCAGGCAGCCCTGAGATCACAGACATCTGCAAAGCAGCCCCTGGAAGGTGGCAAGCCAATGTCACCTACCAAGTGCTGGAGCATGACAGATGTGCAGAGCTCCACTGCCCTGAGTAGCATAACCTTAGGGACACAGGGTTTTGACCAGCTAGGGAGGGAGAGGAACCTCATGGGGTCCAATTAGTTCTTGGGGCAATGGCCAAAAGGCAAAAGTCTTGGGGATTTGGAAAAAGGGCCTTAATACTGGAGATGGATATTGGGGATGGAAAAGCAGGATCTCAGGAGGGAAAATGAACTGCTGGAGCATGCCCTGTGAGAGTAAACTTGCCCCACGGGAAAAACACTGCTTTCATGCCTCACAGGGTGAGCCTGGGTGCCCCAAACCCCAAGCTGAGATCCTGTTCCCCACAAGAACACCAGCCCAATATCTCGGCTGCTGGGAGCCACTGTGGAGACCACGTGTCTTGCTGTCCCCTTCTGTGCTGGCAGACAGACCCACATAGGTGCCACAAGGTCACTGAAGCTCCCATGCTTCCTTCCAGCACCTACAGCATTCTCCTCCTCACCTGGTTCCAGAAGCAAGGACCCCATCCACATGGTCCCTCCTGGAGAGGAAAAGCCAGCCCTCCTATCCAGGGATGGTGAAGGGCAGAGCATCTTTCCCAGCTGATCCAGCTCCAGCTGCGTGCGCAAGCATTATGAAATGAGGACAGAGGCCACTCCCTGCTGGGCCCGGGGCGCTCGCTTCCTTCCAGCCTGGTATTTTCCTCCTTGATTTAGTTTTTTCTAAAACTCACTCCTATTTTTTTGTGTAGCCCCAAGGGGTGCACAGCCGTGGAAAGAGCAGGGAAGTTATCAGCCAGGAGACAGCAGCAGCATGATTCGTTGCCTGGCTCCTGCAGGCTGCTGCAGCCAGATGGGTGCTCTCCCCACCACCACAGCAAACTGCCATTTGTAGACCCCCATTGCCTGGCCCTCCCACGCTGCCTTCCTCTCTCCCTACTCTCCAGCCCCACCATCCCTCCTCAGGAGTGTGGGAGACAGTGGGGCAGCTCCCAGCCCCAGCATGGTCACAGGCACGGGGGCAACCGCCAGGGTTCCCATGAGACGGATGGGGTGTAGCATACATCCAACTGGGCAGAAGCTTCCCAGCAGCCACCTTGCAAGTGTCTGGGATGCCTGCGATGCGTCCCCACCTCCTGCCAGTCTGCCAACAGCTCATAGGACGGTTATTATGGGATGGCAGAGGAGCACCAGGGAGAAAGTCTCACACAAGTAGGTCAGCAGCACCAAGAGTCCCCCTCCATCCTTCTGTCACCCTAGAGGAATGGTGAGGAATGGAGCCCTTGACTGCAGGAAGAGTAGGGTGCTGCATCCTGAAATACTCTATGCTGTCTCCAATCCACTTTTATTCACAATCAGAAAATAACTTACCATATAATAACACAGACACACACAGCACAGCCCCGGGCACCTGCCCCTCCGGCCACGATGCAACAGCCCAAACCAGCCCAGAGGTGAGAGGTGAGCCCCAGCCCGGGGAGCTGTGCCCCTTCTCCATCCCATGGGGTGCTCCAACCCCATCCTGCTCCGAGCACAACCTCGCATGTGGTTGGAGCAACTTGTGCACAGTGCTTGTGTGTGTCCCCCCCACTTCCCTCCCACCCTGGGCTCCCTATGCCCTGCTGTCCACGACCCCATCCTGCTCCATACCGCTGGGTGCCAGCGGGCAGTCCCCCACCCCCACGCCCACCCTCCGCCCCCCCGAGTGGTGCTGGTGTCGGCGGTCTGTACAGCATGGCCGTGCGCTCCCCGGGGCCGGGAGCCTTGGTGCTCTCATGTGGGGCTGGGGGGCAGCGGGCAGCCCGGCCCTTCCCAGGTGACGACAAAGTGCTGATTTTGGAGGGTGCTGAGCATGTCCTCTCCTGCTCCCTCGGAGCGGAGGGAAGCGGGTATCGCGGCTCCACCTCCCCCGCAGCGCCAATCCCCGTCTCCCTCCCCTGCCGCAGGCAGGCGTGCTTGTCCTTGGCACCCTGGGGTGGGCACCCATCCCTGCCTGGCTACTTGCAGACGCTGACCCACTCGGTGATGCGACACTCCTCGCAGGCCACGAAGCAGCACCAGTGGAACTTGCAGTTGCAGCGCTCGCTGCGTGTCTGCCGCAGGATGTTGTGCCCGCGGCCGCAGCACAGGCTCTCACAGTTGTCCATGCCCGGGCTGGTCTTGTTGCACAGGCGCCCTTGAGTGCCCAAGGAGTCCAGGGCCGGTTCTCGCTCGCAGAAGTCGGGTGACTTCTCAAAGTAAACCAGCTCGCTGATGCCAGCCCGGCGGCGATGCCGAGCGTGGCCCGGCTCCAGCTGCCCGGCATTCCGGTTGTGGGGCCGGATGAGGGTGGCCCCATAGAAGCGGTCCTTGAGCAGGGACCCCACCAGGCGAAACTCAGGCGTCACCTGCCAGCATGTCTTCAGCTGGCAGCTCCCTGAGGTACCGTGGCATTTGCACTTTCTCCTCATGTTGTCCATCACCACCTGGGTGGGGAAGGAAGGACAGAGGAGTTAGCATGAAGGAGACGCATTTTGGGGACTGGAGAAGCCACAATGGAGCTCTGTATGGGTTGGCACTATGGGAACATCAAGGGCTGGCATGAGTAGCCATCAAAGCTCTGGAACTGCAAAGCCAGCAAGGCTGCACCCTGTTGCTGTGCCCAGTGCAACTCATGTCCCACACCCTGTCCCTTCCCACCCTGGCAATACCAACTGGCTTTTATGTTTCAGCAAGGGATTAACACCTAAAGGAGAGGGTGAGCTACTTGAGCATAGGGAGGAGAAGGAACCTCCCACTGCTGCTTGGCTCCAGCAGCATCAACCTGATCCCAGACCTCAGTTAAAAGCCAGCATGGCTGCATCTGTGCAGCCACACTGCTGCACAGTGCAAGGGTCTCCCACAAACCTCACCAGCCAGTAGCACTGCAAGTGGGAAAAGTTCGGGAGGGATGCTTTCCTCTTCCTTTCCCCTTCCCAAGGCCTTCATCCCATAAAGCCCCAGTTCTGGGAGTCCTGGGAGCAGCTCTGCTTTTAGCTCTTGCCTGCTCTCCTTCAACCAACCTGGCCACAGTGCCAGGGGACTGAGGTGCTGCCTTCCACCACCACCCGAATTCCAAGCAGGGATCACATCCCTGACTTACAGTTTGTAGAGGCTGCAGTGTGGCTAGTGCTATACATCTACCCCCTTCAAGGGCCAGGGTGCACGGGCTGGGCTCTGGCTGTAGTTTGGGCTAGCCTGAAAGCATAACTCGTGCAGGGGCCAGAGGTCAGCATGGAGTTCCCTGGACTCCCTAGGCAAGCCTGCTGAGCCCCCAGGCTGCATGCTGGGATCCTCTGCATCCCCCATCCCTGTAAGGGATACTGCTGAGGCCAAGCCAAGAGAAACAGCTCATGCTCATCAGTCTCCAGGGGCACAACATGGCCACACATCCCCACACAGCCTGGAAAGAGACAATTTATAATGTCCTCTGCTCTGTCCCAACAGGGATTCCCTGCTGGGTTGTGTGCCCCCATATCCATGTGCTCACATAGGCTTCAGCAAGTTCTCTTCCCATGTGGACACACAAACCCCACCAGGGTTTGGCTGGGGCTTACAGACTATCACAGGCTGATCCCCATACACAGAGCAGTGCTCCAGGGCTTGTGGGGGAATTCCAGGGGACACCTGTCCCTGTGAAAGGTGCTATCCTACAATGCCAGTCCTGCCCAGCTACCTGACTTCATGCCTGCCCATGTCACCTGTTCCTGCCCCTTCCCTGGGAGGGACACATGTGACAGGAGTGCCTTGTTTAGGTAGGGGTGGGCAGTTTTTTATTCCTTGTTTTCTTGGTTTTGAGTAAATCTCCAAGTTGCTAAGGAGTTATGGTAATGAAGGCAGGTCAGGGAAACACGCCTGGAGCTTGGGGCACATGGCAGAGAGGTCTGGGCTGGGCTGGAGTTTGGCTTTCATCCTGCTGAGAGTCCTGCTCCTGCTGGGAAGAGCCTCCACCTCACAGGTAATGAGCTACCTGGCCTCTCCACCATGTCCTGGGTGTGCCAGCCAGGAACACCAGCTGCTTGCCACTGTTCTTGTCTCTGTCCTTGGGAACACACTGGCACTGGGACCCCATCCTTTCCCACATTCCCTCCCTGCTGTCTTGGCTGGACCAGGAAAAATCTGCATACAGGGCTGTGGCTGGCAGGCTCACCACTGGGATGGAGCGGACAGTGGTGTGACAGTGGTGTAGGGTTCACTTGGGGCTACAGCTGGTCACAGCAGGGGCTGAAGAAGGTGTCAAGTGTGGCCATCTCCATCACCCAAGCCATCACTGCTGAGCATCCTGAGCCCCAGCACCACAACACCCATCCATCCCTGACCAGCGATGGCTTGCTCTTTCCTTCCTGCACAGGCAGCACAGAGGAGACAGGCCCCTGACAGAGATGGGAGATGCAAGAAGGGCCTATCTGAGTCTTGGCTCCACGCTTTTGTCATTGAATTTTCTCCATGCACCCATACCCGTCCTTTCCCTGTCTCATAGACACCCAAGTTCGACACATGCCTGGACTCGCCGGTGCTTTCTTTTGCACATTCCCAGCTCCTCCCAGGCACGCTCGTAAGAGCTTTATCGTAGGTCTTTGTTGTGAGGGTAATGGGTAGTTCCTGGCTTCTTTTCATCCTCTCTTGCTCTCTGATCTGGTGAGTTAGGAGGACCTGCAAAGCCTCTTTCACGCTTCTGTTGCTCTTTGCTGGGAAGTTTGCTGCCTCCCAGGGATGCAGGACACCAACCTCAGTCTTCAGTTGGACCAAGCAATGATTATCTCAGGGCTTCCTATTCCTCAGGAACAAGGTCACCACTGCCACTATCGGAGGATGCTGCACATCCCTTGCAACTGCAATCCTCTGCCCAGCTTCATAGCTGGGTGCGAAAATGAAAAATCTGCGTGTTTCTGCCTGGTTTCGAACCAGGGACCTTCCGCGTGTCAGGCGAACGTGATAACCACTACACTACAGAAACCCACATCTGATGGCACCTGGATGCCACCATTCATGGAATTGATACCTCCCTCCAGCACTGTAGAGTCTGAGCCAGGAGACAGGCTTAGCTACACGCACAGCACCCTCTGGATACACAGGAACCACAGAGAGGATGCTCAGAATCAGTGAGATGCTGGAGAGCTCTGGATGCTGCAGCTGCTTGGTGCATGGAGAGGGATGGTGCATGGCAGGGCATGGCATGAGGCATGCATGTCCACATCACTGCTCTGATAAAGAGTTCCTTCCTCAGGATTTGGAGGGGAGGACCACAGTGCTGCTGCGATCAGCACAGCCATTCCTTTCTTGGGAAATCCCAGGAGACTGCTCCTTATTACAGCAGGAAAATTGCTCCTAGTAGTAAGTGGGGCTTGGGTGGGTGTGGGACCCGCAGCATTGCTAAAAGAGTAAGTGGGGAGATGGAGAACCCATCCTCAGTGGGGTGGCCAGGACCAGCACTGTCAATAAGCATGGCACCAACAGACACAGATCAGGCACAGCATCATCTTGTTCCAATGCCTGGCACTCACAGCCATCACACACGGGCTCACACCCTCATCTCAACAAGTTCCCTGAGCTGGGCAGCCTGTCCAGGCATTGCTTCCCCACCTGCACAGGTACCATTCCCTCCTTTATTCCTTTAATCTTCTTCTGCCTCTTCTTCTAGCTCCCAGGCTTCTTTCATCAGTCCAGATCTCGTCTCTGAAGCTCATGAGGTGACATTGCCAGTCCCATGCCTGCCTGCCCTCAGGGACAAGCAGACCCCAGGCATTTTCACTGTTACTGGATCCCACAGGAAATGTTTCGTGACATCTTGCCAGAGCAAATATTCCTCTCTCACCTTCCCTTCCTTCTGCAGGCTGTGAAGTTTCCCTTGGGAAACAGGGAACACAGACCTCAGGTTTCTGAGCATTGCCAAGAGTCCCAGAGATCCAGGGCATGGAGAAATGTAGGGGAATCAGGATTAGCCCTGCAGTCAGAACTGGAATGGGGGTCTTGCCCAGATTGGGCCAGAGCACCCTGCAGAGGATTTAGCTGCCTAACACTGAGTGAGCTTTTACCACACATAGCAAACAAAACCAAACAAATCAAAAGCTTTGGTATTCCCCAGGCATATACAGCTCGGCCAAACTGGGGTGGCTTCTCCAGGGTGGTAGAACTCAGCTCCAGCATCAGGGAAAGCCACACATTAAGGTCCTGCTCTGCAGCATCCTCACCTCACAGATGGCTTCAAACATGCTCAGAGCAAGAGGCACAGCCAAATGTCTGAGCCATCCCAAGATGCATTCCCTGTGGAATTCTGACCTTTAATTATTTATTCCTGCAGCCACTACACATCCCTTGGCACTGCCCAGGCAGCATGCAGCTGGGGTCTTGGGGACACATGTCCTGTTGGATTCAATGGATGTGATCTCTTAGGCACCTGCTGTGAGCAAAAGCAGGCAGAGAAACGCAGCCGTACTCCCACCCCTCCTGCCTGCATGCTTCTTGTCTCCAATGTCAGGCTGCTTTTAAACCCCAGGTTCCAGACAGAGTGAGCTACTAATTAGTACCTTTAACGAGACCTGACATCATAAGAATGGAGGGGAGGCTGTCCTGCTTGCCTGGGCAGGCTCCAGCACACTGCTAGAGATGGGGGACAAGGCTGTGGGCTGTCACCTCTGCTCCCAAGGGCACGCTGTGTTTCCCAGCTGATATAGGAGCTCACTGCCTAACTCAATCTCATTCACCACATCTGCCTCCTCAAGGCACTGGCTCCCTTTCTGGAGGCAGAGACATGGCTGGGTGCTGCAGAATCTGTGCTGTGTCCCCATGATGCCAGTGACCTTTTCCTCCCTGTCTTTAGCTTCCTCATACTGCAGCTGCCCAACAGCCAGTTCCTGAGAGGCACAAGCCAGAACCATTGCTGTGCCACCCCCGTAGCACCACTGCAGCACAGACAGGTGACAGTGGTCTGGGACAGTGTCCCTTGGCAAGGCCACAGCAGCAATGCTTAGGGGTATTGTTCCCAGCACGTGTTTGACCGGCATATCCTTGCAGCCCTGTCCTGCTAAGGGCATCACTGCCTTTGTTCTGGGCAAGACTGTGGAGAGGGAATGCCTTGGGGGCAATCTCAGACTCACAAATGGTTCCACAGCAGCCAGCATGAGTCCCTCACAGCCTTCCCACACATGTCCTGGGGACCCTGTTCCCACCATCATCTCCCCACAACTGTCCCCAGTGCCCCACTCACCTGACGGCCCACGCGGTTGTTGTGCAGCCGCATACGGGAGTGGATATCCCTGTAGGTTTCCCGGGAATCGAGGAAATCCTTGGAAAACTTCTCTCCATAGTCCACATCAGGGCTGCACCCTCCCCATTCCCAGGAGTCTTGGAGGCCAGGGGTCTCTGCTGGCATGTGCTCCATGTGCACCCCGTGCACCATGCCTTTGCCACGGTTCATGGCTTCCAGCTGGAGACGATGCAGCTTGCGCCGGAAAGCCTCCTCATCTCCACGGCGCTTCTGGTCACAGCCACAGGCCTGCAGCTTCCCAAGAGCACAGGCATTGGACACAGCGTGCACCACGCCAGCAGCTGCTATAGCATAGGCAAAGGCGCTCTCCCGAAAGCCTGAAAGGAAGGAGAAAGTGAGGATCAGACTGGGTGGCATGATCCCCATGGGGGGCTGGATGAGTTCATTGTCACACTGGGGTGTAGGGATTTGGAGGTTCAGCTTGTGTCTTGCTTTTTCCTGATGTACCAGCTCCCACATAGGCCATGAGTGAATCCCCACCCTCTGCTCTCCAGCCCCATTCCCACCAGGACACACTGCTGCCCTGAGGGCCAGCCCTGCCTTAAGGTCCCTGCTGGGACCCCAGCTTCCACCGTCACCCTGCTCTCACATCACTCCAGGAGATGCTACCACATCACTGCTCAAGCATCAGCATCATGGCTTTGATGGGAAAGGTAATCCTTCCTCCTCTCTCCACTCAGAGTTTCCTACTATACTAAATATAACACTGGCTGAGAGATATTTCTGCTGAAGAACGGGCCACTTTCACTTACTCACAGGGTGCAGATTAGGCAGAAAAAAGAGCAGGCTGCGCTGCCTGTCCAGCCCCATTCATCTGCCCATATCCCTTCCCACCCTGAACCCTGCCAGGTCCCACAAGAAGCTCTAAATGTGATACCATGCTGAAAAAAATGAGCATCCCTAGTCAGTTAGAGCATTCCGTGACCACATCGTGCACTGCCAGAGCTGGCAGATGGTTGTCGTTAAACGCTAGGGAGCGAGGACATCCACGGGTGTCATTATCTGGGGCCAGGGCAGATGGGGACAGGGACAGGTCTCACAGAAGGGGTTCCATAGGGCTCCATGCAGCTGTGAGCAGGGGATGCCTGAGAATCTCTTGGCCGTAGCCAGGTGAGGACCCTCTCCTCCCTGGAAGTTTCTCTTTTATTTGAAATGCAAAGTAATATCTTTGTTTGTGGTTCCCAGGTCAGGCAGGGAGCCTGCAGTGCCCTTTGCTTTGGTGTACAGTGACTGGCCCCAGCATGAGGTGAGGATGGAGGGAGTGCCAGATTTTGTGCCGTGGCGTCACATGTGAATAAATAAATAGCTGGAGTTTCCAGCCTCTCTCCCTCTTTTGGACATGAGCAGTTTGATTGGCCCCGGCTTTGACACAGCTGAACAGACTACAGGTTTTGGGGTGTTTGCTTTTACAGTTCCGTGCCATCAAAAGAGGGTCTTGGGTGAGCACCCCAAAGCTCTGCCAGCTCCCTGCCTGTGCCATAGAGTCAGGAGAGGTGAGAGTGTGACTGCTGCTGTCTCCCATCCTTGGCAGGGCTCCCCATCACGCATGTCTCCTCCACGGTTCGCTGCCGCCCGCTGAGCAAACGCTATGATCTTATTAAAGGAAAATGAAATGCAGCCCGGAAACCTGCATTTAAAGTCGTGCTGCTCTTTTGTGTGTTAATTTGACACTGGTGCATTTAAAAAATTAACAAGGCGCTGCTTAAAAGCCAGCAGGAGCCTCTCCCAGCTTTCCCTTGGTGTGGGACAAGCTTGCTCTCAGCCTGCCTCTTTCCATGCACAAGTTGAACAACATTTTTCAGCGGGCAGGTAATGGGGCTGCTGGTGCATACACTGTGCCGTGCAGCCTCCCTAGGGAGAGTGCTGGCAGGCAGTGCCTGCAACACACCCACAGCACTGCTGGAGCATGAAGGCCCACATCTGGGGAACTTCAATCTCCAGGTGAGCAATGGAGGATGGAGAACCAGCACAGAAAGGTCTCCTGGATTCCCAAATCCTCCCTATGTCAGTTCTCTGATCCCACCATCTGAGCCAGCTTCAGCCCTTCATATGCCCAACTTGCACACAGTCCAATTCATCACTCGCACTCTGCTGGGCATCCCCAGCACAGCCAGCAGCTGGGGACGGGGACAGCAAACCCTTCACCCAGCACAACACCATCCTCTCAGCCCTGCCTCTTTCTTGCACATTTCTCCAGCCTAAAAAATAATTTCCGGTGTGGCGTCTCCTTAAAATCCCTTGTGGAGCCCAGACACAAGCTCTACCCCACCCAGTCTGTCTAGCAAGCTCGTGTCCTTACAGGTAAAGAGGTCAGGTTGATTGAGTGCCCTCCATGGCTGGGAAACCCATGGGCTAAAGCCTCAGTTCTCCTTCTTCCCCCAGTGCTCTCCAAGTACATGTGAGCTGATGGATGAGGTATGGGTCCTTGTCCCTGGAGCTGCCATTCCCCAGGCTGTGGCCAGGGGATAGACTGGTCCCCAGGACATGACATCACAGCAATCAGGAAGTTTTGTTCCCATCTCATCATGGTCCTTTCCCTGCTCAGTATCACTCTGCCTGGCCCCACCATTCTTCCCTGCCTTGTCCTGTTCTTCCCCCACCTGCTCTCACGGGGAGCTCTGAGCAAAGGGGAGGAGAGGGTCAAGGCAACGCTGGGATCACAGCAGCCATGCCAGTACAGTTCTGCTAGGGGGTCCAGTTTACATTCCTTGCTCTACCCCAGCCAAACCAGAGATAGAGGATTGAAGCAAAGCAATGGGCAACATGGCTGGAACAACCACCCACCTCGTGGGCTCAGCAAGGGTGGAAGCTTCCAGGAACCACAGCCAAGAGTGGCATGTGGTGGCCAGCCCTGAGCCATTTGGAGGGAGGCTCTCCAGCTACCCCAGCCACTTAAGACCTCAGCAGTTATTTTTGAGTCACCATATCCCTCCAGAGAACAAAGAAGAGGTGTAGCTGTGGGAGGTACAAGAAGTATTGCACCCTGCAGGGAAGAGGGAATGGAGGACACAATCCTGACACCACCACTGGCATCCAGCCTGCTGTGTACTCAAAGACCATGCTAGGCAAGGAAGAGACATCTGAAATCTCTTCCCCAGGTCAAATCCCAAAGCAGCTTTCTTAGGAGGCAAAGTTTTCCCTGTCAAGATGTGCCTACAAGATGGGGGGTCATTTAGCAAGACCCCAAGTCCCAGCAGCACTGGCTCCACCATGGATGCTGCAGTTCCTCCATCCTTCAAGAAGATGTGTGATGAAGGCTACAGGGCTGGCTCAGGCACAGCTCTGGGCTCTACAGTCTGTAAACCAGGGAGAGCTGGAATCATGGCCTTCCTCCCACAGCTCACCATCACATCCAGGCAATAACTCTCTCCCAGCAGCCATCACTGCAATGCCTGGGTGGCATTGAGGGAGCCAGCAGGACAGCCTCATGTAGGCTCAACCTAGGGTACCCCAGGGAAGTTTAGCTGCCCCCTTCACGGCAATACTCCCCAGGAGTGGGATGTAGCTGCCAGGAGCTGTGGGCACAATTGCCCCAGCCCTGATATAAGGCAGAGGAGAACTTCTCCCACCACCTCTTGCGAGGCCTGCCGAGACAGCCAGTCCCAACATGCTGCCTCTCCCCCAGCCCTGCTCCCTCCCCTCTCCCTAATTAAACTGCAGGTGAACCTGCCAGGGTCTGGCCCAGCACCAGGCACTAAATGCCTCCCTGCAGATCCCAACTTGCCTCCCTGCACCTTCTTGAGCGTGCCAGGGACAGCCCGCAGTCTTCGCTCCTTGTCCGCCCACAGCACTGTGAGAGAGCAGCCCTTGCTGCCGTGAAGGCTGCAGGGAGCTGAGCTCAGCCCCACATTGCCTGCAACCCTGCCTGGCCCCAGGGTCTCACTTGCACCATCAGTGGGGAGAAGGTCCAGGGAATGGGGGAACCCACAGGGATGAAGCCAAGCATCCACAGTACCCGCATGTGCTGCAGGGCCAGGTGGGCAAAGCCCTAGGTTTGCCTGGGGGTACACAAAACCCTGCCAGCAGCCCAGCTGCAGGTGCGCCAGGCCAGCGCTGCGGTCTGCGGGCACTGGAGCTTGGCTGGGGCTCTGCAGAGCTGGGTGCCGGGGTCCTGAGCTTGGCAGCATCTCCCCGGATAGTTGTAACAGCACCTGCCTCCCTCAACACACAGTAAAGCTTCCCCAAGCTCCGTTTCACAGCTGGCTGGGCCCCAGCACCTGGTGTTTCCATCCTTGCAGGGAGTTCCCCACTCCCTGCTGGAAGAAATAAGATCTGGCTGTGGCCATGCATACCCCTTGTCACCAGTGAGCCCTTCTAAGGTGGGCACAGGGCATGGAAGCATCGCCCATCTCTCCAAAGGCTGCAGGAACCAAGAGATACTGCACTCCAGAGTCATGTCCCCTCCAACCATGAGCCTCTGAAGGCCTGCAAGGACATCCAGCCCCTCCACGGGGCGTCCTAATTTTTTCAGAGCTCCATGCAGATGGGGTTGGGGTTAGGATGAGCAAAGGGGAATAGTTAGTCCCACACCTCAAACAGCCCCTGCCCAGCAGCCAGACAGTCCCAGCCCTGATGGCATTGTACCCACCCATGGGTGCACACATACCGGACAAGGACCAAGACTCAGTGACCCACCACCATCTGCAGCTTGGCTTTCATCAGGGAATCAGGCATGGGTCAGCCCTGCCAAGCCACACACTGCCTGGCAACCCACAGATGCTGTGGTGGAACAATATACCAGGACAACAGGCCATCCTCTCCAGTGAGGTGGACACAATTGTGCTGCTCACTCTTGGAGCAGGAGCAGGGGACCTATTTCCACTGCTGCTGTAGATGCAGTCACCTGCCTCCACCTCATTGCCCCATTCCCCTACATCTCCTGAGGCCAGGAGAGATGTCTTTGTCAGCCAGGCAAGCACATGGAGGGAGAGGGGGGTATAGCAGAGAAGGATGGGACCAGGGCCAGCATTGGAGAGTCCTGGCAGAAGTGACAGTGCCAGAGAATGGGCAGGAAGGTGGTGAGTACATAGGCAGCCATCTGGGGAGCCAGGGAAGGCCAGAGGAGGCTTTGCAATAGCACTGTTGAGCCCGGCTTAACATGGAGGGCACATGGGCCAAGGAGGATGGGGGGTGCACATGCCACTGGAGACTCAACAGAGGTTACAAAGGACATCTCATACCCCAAAGATGCAGCAAGAAAAGACCGCACCTGAAAAACCCACAGACCAGGGTGGCGTCTCAAAAGAACCCAGTGGCTCTGTGAGAGCAGAGATGGTAAACTCCTGGGCACCCCCCTTGCCCTCCACTAACCTGCTGTTGTGCCTCATAGCCACTGTATTCCGTGCCCCAGGATGGCAGCATCTCCCAGGTCTGTGCTCTGCCTGGGATGCTGTCAGCATCCCTGTCTCCAGCTATGCTGCTCTGAAGACACCCCAGACTCCCAGCCCTGTCCTATTTGAAGCCTCTCCTTCCTGTCTCCCCAGGGCTTGCACTCAAACTTCTGGGATCAGCTCATCAGGATGAGGAGATGGGCACCCATTTGCCATTGTCCTCTTCTCTGTCCCCAGGAGATGAGGTCCCTGGCCCCACTGAGTGCCGGATACTGGGCAGAGTGTGGGACAGGCACCATGGGACAGCTTGGAACAGTGTTGCATCCTGTCTGGCTCATGCCCACACTGGAGAAGATGTGAGAGATGCAGGACGGCAGGACAGAGTTGGGGAGCGGAGCCAAGCAGGGAGAGCGGGAGGGAGAAGCCAGCTACAAATAATTTAAAGTGAGATTCACGCACGGCTGAACTGATGGCAGAAGAAGTGGGAAAAGGAATGAAAGATTAAAGGGGTCTGTCACTTCGGGTTACAAACAATGATCCTACAAGCACGTTGCGTTCCCAGGCACAGCAAGGATGGGGCAGGGCGCAGACCAGAGACCTGGTCCCTGGAGGTCAGATGCATTAAAGTCTGCAGCATGGAGCCTGCACCCCTCACTTCTACCACTCGCCTCTCCTCCAGCACTGAGATGCATCCCCTCTCTGATGGCAGTGCCTGTAACAGATGGAAGGCAAAGCTCAGAGCTCCAGCACTTTTACTGAGGGACATGAGTGGGTTCAAAGTGGGCCAGGGCTCCAGCTTCAAGGCTTGCTCCATGCCAGAATGGCTCCAAGCAACTACATGAGATAGCTTGGGTGCTTGGGGCTCATCCTGCAACCTCTGCTGCGGAAACAGGAGTGCAATGAGATGCCTGCCTGCTCTGATGCTCCAGCCCTAACTCCATCCTGCCCTGCTGCTGGCTGTTGTGTCTCCATTCCAGAAAATGGGGTCCCACCAATGCTAAGAGCCTGGGCTGAGCCATATCCAATAGCTCAAGACAGGGCAGGAGTCCAGGGTCTGTGGGAGCCCCCACATCCATTGGTCACAGCCCTGACAGCAGGAGGGGCTGCAGGAGCATCTGAGACAGAAGTGAGGTGCAAGTCACTGGGTCCACCAGCAGACAAGGTGGGCTGAGGGAGGGATGCAAGTCAGTGCTCTCTGCTGCTGGTGCTTCTCACCCAGCCTGGTGGGACCTGGAGCAAGGAAGCTTGTCTGGGTGTGTGAGCAACTTGAGCCAGCAAGTCAGTGTCTCTTGCTGCCTGAGGAGACTAGAAGTGAACTGCATTCCTCAGAGGACCTGGAAATACCTCGATGCTTATCAGAGCTGACAGTCCCCACCCTTCCTGCCAGGCCCTAACCTGGGCACTGCTCACAGAAGGAAAAGATGCTGCCGTTCTCCAGGCACTAAGGTCCTGAGAGGGGCCAGGGCTGCTCCATGGCAGGACCACAGCCCTGAAGCCAGACATGCTCCGAGGTAGCACTTCATCCAGTGAGCCTGCCATGGACATGAGGGATCTTCAGACACCAAAACACTTCTGTGATCCCCTCTCCAGCCTTCTCCCCACTTCCTACAGCTGTCTGTGGGCTCCTGCCACCACATCCTCTCAATGACATGTAAGCCTCAAGCTGCCAACCTGCCCTCTTTGAGACTCTCCTCATAGTCCCAGGGAAAGAAGATGTAAGATGTGAAGGATGTTTGAAGAAGAGTGGATGGTTGCAACTCTCTGCTGAGCGTCAGGCTGAGAGGCTCACAAAGCGGGTATGTGAGCAGTTTCTTAGGCAGTTTTCACCTTTCTTGGGAGCTGGAGGAGTGGCATGTGTGCTGGGCACCTGGGCTGCCCTCAGCACCCTGACTGCTGGCCACTGGCACCATATTGTCCTTCCTGACCATGGTCTGCAGCCATGAGCACTTAGAAATCTGCTGAGGCACAGGCTTCAAGAAAGTGTACTCAGGTGAAAACATACATTCAAGTCCTCTAGAAGATCCCATCAGGTCACAACCCTAATCTGCACCAGCGCTGGCCAGCCCTCTGCATCCCCAGAGTCTGCTCCTGAGGGAGAGTATCAAACAGGGAGGCTCTGATACAGGCAGAGCCAGACATAACTGTGAGGGAGATGAAATCCTGGCACCAGGATCCTTGGCAGAATGTGGAGAGCTAGGAGAGTTCTCTCAGCAGTGCAGCTGGGGGCTCCATGGTCAGGTGAGCTTCCAGGACAGCCTGTGTCCCTGTCCCCTCTGTCCCACAAAACAAAGAACCCTTAGTTCTCTGTACTGGAAGGCCAACACAAAGGCAGAACATTAGGATGACAGGCTCAGAGCTACGTCCCACTAGTTAGGGGCATTTCAGCTCATCATAACACACTAAAACACCATCCCCAGAGCAGGACTGAGCCAAGATGCTCAACTGTATCCACCAAACCAAATCCCAGAGCATGGCACCCACCTTCAGACCCACCAACTATGCTGCACACCATGGCACTGCTCCAAACACCAGGCTACACCACACAGGGAGAAGATGCCAGAAAGCAGGAGGGCCTGGAAAGAGCCTCAGGAGAAGCTGGAGTTGGTCAGGGAGGAGCAGCTCAGGACAAGTGCCAGTGCAGGTACAAAGGTGCATGGAGCAGCTTTGCCATACTACAGTGCTCCTTCATCTGGCAGACCATAACATTTCTCTGCCTTCATCCATTGGGATGCTGAAGAGCTGTGCAGGTGCCCAGGGGGAGCCCATGAGGGCTCCAGAGAGTAGGTGCTGGACAGCGGGACAGGAGGGAAACTGTCCAACCCTTACCTCTGCTGAAGATGATGCTCTCATATGGAATCTTGTTCTTGGTCTCAAGGCTGGAGCAATTCCAGCGCTGGTCCCGGAACTGGTGCTGGCACTCATGGATGGCAATCTGGATGCCCTGGATGGCCGAGGCGGTGACGTCAGGGTGGCGCACACACACCTCCAGCTGCCGCCGTGTCAGCCCCGGCAGGGTCAGGCACACTGTGTTGGCATTCAACACTGGCTCTGATGGCAGCTTCAGGCCCAGGATCTCATTGGAGCAGGAGCTGGAAGGCAAAAGGACACCCTTGAGCTCAGAGCAAGCAATGTGTCAATCACTTGATTTTCTATTTGAAGAAGGAGAAAAGTCTGTAGGGGACACACACGGGGAAGGGAGATGCTCCCCAATCCACACTGTGCCCATTGCCGGTAAGGAAGCCTGGAAAAACCTTGTGCTCAATAACAGCTTATCCAGGCAGAGAAAACCAGCAGCACAGGGGCTGCAGTCCCCCTCCAACAACCTAAGTACAGTACAGACACCCTGGCAGCCTTTGCCCAGCAGTGGTCAAATCTGACCATCCTGCCTCTGGAGCCCAGCACCTCCCAGGATTGTACTCTCTCTGTGTGCTCCCCCAGGGATCTCCCACACTGGCCTTGCACTGCAGACTCTCAGCACACATTTCCCCAACTCCCCTTCCACAGAAAGTGTGGGTTTCCCCCTGGGAGAATTGAGAGACCCTGGAGCAGGAGGCCCATTCCAGGTCTGGTTCCATCCCTATTGCTGGCTAGTCCCCTCCCTGCATCCCCTGTATCCCCCCAACATTGCTGGTCCTTGAAATGGAGGTAAAGGGAGTGATCAGCCTTTTCTTTTCAGCTCAGCTGTGAAATATGGAGCCAAGCACTTTGCCAACCATCCTCAAGCTCCCAGCAACAATCTCAAGTCCACTGGCACATCCTAGCCCCACTGAACCAGATGCCTGTGGCCACAGAAGCAGAGAGAGAAGCAAAAGGATGGGTGCAAGGAGAGGCACATGGCAGGGGTACAGGTGCTTACACAAATAGAGATGCTACCTGGGGAAATGGAGAAGTAGATGGAATGTGTGGAGATAGGATATGGGATGTGGGGAGACAAAGCATGTCCAGAAAGAGATGCCTAGAGCTGATACAGAGGTACACATGACAGACAAATCTGGAGGAGACAGTAGGAAGTGTTTGCCCAACTCCAGGGAATGGCTTGAAGGACTCTGGGGTAAACAGCGTCAAGCAAGCAGCAGACTGGGACACCCAGCAGTATCCAGCATCTTGCAGCATGGTCTATGGCTCAGCACCACCCCACGGCTTGTTCAGGAGAGCTTGGTCCCTGCTGGGAGTTCTATCCAGGAAGGTCTCTCACTGTTCCCTGGGACAGGCAAGAGCTGGGTCTCTGGGAGAAGCAAGGAGCTCAAAGCCCTTTGAACTTTGATTACAGAAACAAGACTTGGAGGAGGATGCTGGAGGAAGGACTGCAGCTGCCAGGTCTTGGGGAGAAGGTAGCCCCTCCCTCTGTTCCCTCAAACCCTGCAAGCCTGGTGCAGGAACAAGGACAGAAGCATCTGTCAGAGGATGAGTTCCCCAGCTCAGCACTCAGCTCTGAGCTCTCCCCAGCTGTGGAGGGAGGGTTCAGCCCCAGCGTCTGTTGAATTACAGCTTGCCCAGGAGAGAGAGAGAACTGTCAGGATCAAGCTGCTGCTTTATCCAGGTTCCCAAGGGTGTTTATATCCATCCCACCACTTTCATGGGTAGTATATCAATATGCCCCAGTGCAAATCCACAGTGACTCCAACAGGGAGAGTCGAGGTGGAGTGGAGAAGAGAGACAAAGGTAGTGCATCCCTCCAAAACCCCTACACAGGGGGGGAAATCTTCTTCCCGGCTTCCTGCACCCATTCCCACTGCCAAACAAGCCCTGGCTGACAAAAGATGCGGAGCAGGATGCAGCTACCACCATCCCCAACCCCAGGAGCTCCTGCCCCGAGCACTGCAACGACTTCGCTCCCTGCTGTGTCCTGAGCCTGACATAGCGTCTGCCATCTTTTCCCAGGGCATCCCGGGATGGGGGCAATGTTACGGTCTTTCTCCCGATTGCACTGCAGGGAAACTGAGGCAGGGGCTCCGGAGAGTAGAGGGAAGGTCCTTCTGCCTCTTGCTCCACCCAGGGCTCAGAAGAGCCAGGGACCGGTAAGAAGCTGTCACTGTCACACTTCTTAGGAGGATACAGCGCTCCCCCCAGCCCTCTTCCCCCTTTAAATCTGGATTTAAACTTGATTTCACGGTGACAGGCCCCCAGGTCACAGGCTGCAGCGGCTGCTGCTTTAATTAATACAAGTCCCAACGTTAACAAATTATATTTAAAGGGGCTGGAGGCAGGGGGAAGGGCGGGGGACCCCCCCCCCCACTCATACCAGCACCAGGATTAACCCCTGGCTGCCTGCAGCGCACAAGTTTGGGAGCGGGCAGAGGGAAGGCGAAGACGGACAGGGATGGTGAATTTGGGGGTTCGCTTTGTGGAAAGCAGGTGGCCCCCTCTTACCCCTCTAGCATTTAGGACAGTCGGAGCCAGGGAGGGGACGCAAGGCGATCCAGTAGGCACCGACCCGCACGACAGTGACATCTCAGCCGGCATTCCCCCGTCCTCCGCGCGCGAGCGGGGAAACTGAGGCAGTCGGGGCGTGCGCTAGAGCGTCTCGGGCCGGGGAGGAAGGGGGACAGCCTCCTCCTGGAGCGGGAGAGGCTGCGCATCCCACTAGCGTTCCGTCGGGACGAGGGAAGGCGGAGGGGGCAGCAGCCCTGACAGCCCCTTGAACGGGGAGCCGCAACCGTGCGGGGCCGGGCTGGGGCGGCGGGACCCCCCCAGAAGCCCCCTGGGCAGACCGCCCCCGGTGCGGGGCTGGGCGCGGCGGCTTCCCGGCGCCCTCCCCGTGGGGCCGGGGCTCTCAGCGGCGGGGCTGGGGATGGAGGGGTGCAGCTCCTACCTGGGTACCCAGAGGCTGAGCAGCAGCGAGCAGAGTCCGTGGGCCAGGGCCGGGCGCATCTTCGCTGGGGCAGCGGCTGTGCGGGCTGCGGGCGGGCGGGCGCCTTTGGGGCAGGGGCGGCGGGGCTCGGCGCTGCTCTCTGCCCGCTTTGTTTGTTGTGGGTTGTTTGCTTGTTTGTGTTTTCCCCTCTCCTCCCTCTCACTGGCTCCCTGCGCGCCGGGGCTCGGCTCGCCGGGGCGGCTCTGCCATCCTCCCGGGATGCCCCCCCCGCCTCCCGCCGCCCCGGCGCCCTCCGA
>VWZS01006282.1:2920460-3022979 GCA_013397075.1 Rhabdornis inornatus | reverse complement strand
AAAAACCTGTTTATTTAACAAGCAAAGTATTCACAAGCAAAAAAAAAAAAAAACCAAAACCAAAGTCATTAACATTACAGGGGTCTGGGATTCTCTCTCTCTTTTTCTCTTTTTTTTTTTTTTTTAAATCCAATTATTATAAACTTCCTCTTTTTCCCTTGGGAAGATCCTGAAAGTTTTGTAATGTAAACTGTCCAGTAGCAGGGATCTGAGCTATACACGCACATCTACAACTACACCCCCCGGGCTCTCCAGCTACTCATTGCACCCACACAGCCACTCTTGTGTGCCCCTGGCTTTCACCAGCCCGGCCCAGAACAGAGTCCTGCTTGACCACTGCCCACAGGAGCACGGGGATGGGAATCAGGGGGTTGTGCACACTCACATACACACTCCTGAGCCTGTTCTCCCAACTACAGTCCCATGCACACCCATACACACACCCCCACACACATACATCCACATGAGCAGCTCCCCAGGCACAGCCACTTGCACAACCCAGTGAACCTCCAGGAGCCCCCACACACAGCCACATTCATGGAGCCATAGAATCATTTCGGTTGGAAAAGACCTCTAGGAACATCGAGTCCAGCTGTAAACATCTAAATGCCATGTTTGCCACCAAACTCTGTGCCCACTCCCATGTTCCCCATGCAATGCCGCAGCTCCCCCTGGCGGCCTCGTGCCGTCGCGCTGCACGCTCTGCCCCGCATCCCGGGTTGCCATGGCGACGGCGGGGCTGCTGCGCACCCCAGGTCGGGAGTTGCTGGGTCTTGAGGGGTTCGGCAGGCTCCTGAGGCCCTGGATGGCTGCAGGACTTCCAGGAATCTGGGAGACTCCTGGGGCACTTCTGGGGACCTGGGGAGTAACTGCACTTAGGGACTGCTGGGGTGTGCTAGGAATCTGGGGTGAGGTCCTATTGGATGGGGAGCTCTTGGGGAGCTGTGGAGGTCTGGAGAACTGGGAGATTTCCAGGGTTCAGCCCTTTCCAGACCACTGGACCAGTCCAGACTCTGACAGGCTACTGGCAGCATTTGCCTGTGTCAGGGCTTCTCCTGGCTATCAAATGAATGGATTTGGCTTTGCCAGATCAGGAGCAGTAGGGAGCTGTGGTAAGGAGCTGTGAGCCCCCACAAGAGCTGTCCCTTTTCCCCAGTTGGACAGAGAACAAGACACACAGCCCAACTGGTTTGCACACTCATGAGAGGCTCACAGACATAGTGCAGAGGTAACTTATGGATGTGCAGAGGTGTCACCCCACAAGCACAGACCAATGTGCTTCCCCTCCACATTTTTGGTTTCTATGATCTCCATCCTTCAGAAGCTGTGATTTGGGGCAATGGCAGAGAGGACACAGGTCAGATACCTTATTCAAAAGAGGTTTATCCATTGCCACATCTCCAGAGCCATGTCCATGCAGCCCAGAGCAGGAAAGCATCCCATTGTGGGGGAGCTGAGATAGAATCCAGAGAAGGAACTTGCTGGAGATTGAAGCTCTGACTCTGAACATGTTATAGAGGGTTTCAGAATCCCTTCATAGGTGATCTCAACTATGGTTCCAGAGGACAGCAGGGGTGACCTAAAGTTTCACAGGACCTGCCTGAACTGACCTCTCCTGACAGGCAGTCCAGGCTTTGAGGTGTGCTCAAGTGCATCCAATTCAGAGGGACCTGCAGAGCCTACAGAACAGCTCCGCACATCTTCCAGCATACAGCTCCTGCAACTCTCCAGCTCTCTTCCTGGAGGACCATTTTGCACCCACACATGTCCTCCCTGTCCCAGACACGCCTGAGGAAACACAATATGACATGCAAACATACTCTCACACGGGCACACGTGGGGACAGTGTCACTGACACACACACACTTTCAATTTGCTGTGTATTCATAGAGATGCAGGAAAATACATGGGCCAACTTATTTACACATCCACAAGGGGCTCACACACACAGTGATGGGTTATACAATCTCACATGCACACATATGGTCACAAAGGAGCATAAACATGCTACCTGTGCATGCACACACACCAAGCTGCTTGCATGCACAGGTACCTTCCCCTGCACCCACCCTACCCTGCTCACACCCACCCATGTGTTCCCATGGGGACAAGAGTTCCCGGGAGCTCTGTGTGCCTCCCTTCTCCCAGCACCACTGTGGCCAAGTCAGAAGGGAATTTCCATCTGCAAAGCTGCAGCTGGCAGATTTAGAGACTCCGTCCCCAGTGATTGCTGGGCCAAGATAATGGTTCACCAGCACCCTGCTTCTGGCTTTTCCTGCTGGCAGCCTGGGATGGGTGAGGAAGGACCCACTGGTTGGCATCTCCAGCACCCATGCAGCCTCCCTTGCCATGCAGTCTGCCCAGCACCGTGAGCTCTGCTTTTACCCTGCCTGGCAGTACCCAGCACATGGGGCATTGCCCACCTCAGCTACCTCAGCTTAGAGCTCTCTGGAAGAGGGTCGGGCAGGAAAGCCCCCAGTGTCCAGCACTACTGCAATGTAGCATGAACCTCTCTGTTCAGGCTCTCACCCTGCTGACATCCCTGTGGGGAGCCTCAGCCCAGTGGGGCACTGCCAGCTGAGCAGGCACTGCACACACACATTCCACTCTGCAGTTACGTAAACCCCTGTGCTGGGTAACCCTGGAGAAACCAGTTCCTGAGGGCTCCTTGCAGCATGGGAGGGACCCCCTCAGAGGTCCCTGGAGCCCCTGGAACAGAGGCTTGGCAGCTTGCCTTACTGGGCAGCCAGGTAGGCTGTTCCTCACCCTGTGTTTGTCCATGAGGGGCACAGGCTGATCAGGTTATCAAGACATACATGCCTGGCACCCTGCCATCCAGGTGGGGTTGCACGTGGCCCATGGCATGCCAAGTGAATGCCTTGCATGCCACCAAGCCAACAGTGTCAGCGCTGTCCAAGGCTTCTGTGTGCCAGGCTCTGCAGCAGGGGCTACAGTGACTGTGGCTGAACTGAAAAGAATACAGGGTCCCTTCGAGAAAGTCACAGCACAGCACCATAGTGTTAGGGCAGCTAGTTGTACCTCCAGCATGAGGCATGAGTGGAGGCATTGTGGACTGCAAACATCCCAGGTCAGGTGGTGGCAGGACAGAAACTGGCACCCCAAGCAATGACAGCTGTGGATGATGGAATGGAATGACAGGCAATGGAAGCAGCAGAGGAGGGCAGGAGAGTGCTCGCCCTCATCCACACTCATCTTCAGGCTCGACAACCACAGAGAGTAGATAAAAAATGAGCTGGACTTTGCCACAGGTCCCAGCAAGGTCAGAGGCTGGCAGGAGTGTGACTGATAGGGACTCACAGCTGGGGCGAGACTGGTTAGTCCCATTCCAGTACGGTGGTCAGTGCTTCTCAGCCCTCCCCAGGAAGTGCTGAGACATACCAGCTTTAAATAGCTTTATTAGTGGAAGCTCTGTGCCCACAGCTACCCCCACGGGGGCCGTGTGGCTGCCGGGCAGCCCTATGCTGCCCTCTGGGGAAGCCAGGACTCCCCAGAACACAGAGCTGAACTCACCCTTGCTGACCCTGCCACTGGCTCCACCTGTCTCTGTCCCAGGGGGGCTTTGTGAGCCTGGAGCTGGCCTCCCAGATTGTCCTCGCCTGACCCCAGGCTGTCAGATGCAGAGGCTGAGCTCCTGACGGACGGAGCACTTGCGGCACTGCACCACACAGCACCAGTGGAAGCGGCAAAGGCAGTTCTCCTCCAACACCACCGTCTCGTCCCGGTGCCCTCTCCCACAGCACAGCAGGTCGCACCCACTCGTGTCCATGGCTGTGCTGTTGCAGACACGGCCTCTGGTACCCAGCGAGCCTGTCTTACGGTTAGCCGAGCAGAAATCAGGTGAGTCGGCCGAGTAGATGAGATCCTGTTTATCGGGAGGCTTGATGTTGTCACCCACAGGGATGAGGGTTTTCCCATCGTTGCCTCCCATCACCTTGAAAGCCCCATTGAAGCGCTCGAGCAGGCGGTCCCCCACCTCGCGGAAATGGGGCATCTTCCTCCAGCAGGTCCGCAGGGTGCAGGAGCCCGACAGCCCGTGGCATTTGCACTCTGTCCTCATGTAGCTGCGCACCGCCTGGGGAAGAGACAGCGATGCTCAGCCCTCAGTTCCCTCTCTCGCTGCCCAGCACCCCCAACCAAAACCCTGCCTCTTGGCGCTACCCCGGCCCAGGGGAGGGGCTGGGGATGGAGAGTGGCCCCAGGGGGTTCCAAAGTACCTGCAAAGGATACTCAAATATATTGGGTCATATTTCAGCCAAAGCTAGCGCAGGTACATGGCTTGGGGACACTGAAGGTGGAGGGCTGGGTAAGGGCACAAGGGGTGCAGGGGACAGGGAGTGCAGGGGCCTTACCAAGCGCCCGGCTTCATTGTTGTGCAGGTCGATAAGAGCTCGGATGTCATTTTTGCCTTTCTTGTTCTTGGCATCCATGAACTGCTGGGATTTCTCGTAGCCAAATTGCACATCATCCCCACAGCCCCCCCACTCCCAGGCGGTGCCCTCTGTGCCTGGCCCCGCTGTGGGCGAGGGGGGGGCCCGGCTCCGTGTCAGCTCACAGCCACACTGCAGCAGCTCGCCCATGCTGCAGGCCTGCGTGATGGCGTGGCTCACCCCAGCCGCCGTGATGGCATACACGAAGGCTGTTTCACGGATATCTGCAGGAGAACGGACAGGGCCGGGATGTGGGGTCAGCTCCAGCAAGCAAAGCACCACTCCCTGGCTGACATCCCAGGGGCTCAGACACCCCCTTCTCCCTCTTCATATGCGCTAGGTGCTGTTCCCTGGGCGATGCATCCACCCTGGAACAGGCGCCTGGAGCAGGAGCTGCCTCTTGCAAGCAGATTTGAAGACTCTGGGGGACAGTCAGGCCCTGCCAATGTTCCTCCACTCAGCTGTGGAGAGGCAACAAATCTCTCACCTCGTTTTGCAAGTCTGGGTGCTGCTCCATAGGAAAGAGGGAAGCTCAGAGAGCAGAGGCTGGTCCCAGGTGACCAGGTGGTACCCACAGTTTCCTCACACTACCCTGCAATATCCCTCCGAACAGTAAAACTTCCACCCCAGCTCCTAACTGGCACTTGGAAACAAACACTGCGAGGGATACCGAGGGTGCCACTCACCCTCTGCAGGGCAGCAGTGATGAAGCTCTGCTGCCTGCTCTCCCTCACTACCCTCTTTGCCATGGGGAGCTGCCTGCCCCCCTCTCTCCACCGGCACAGCCTCCACCCTGCAGGATTATTTATTATTAGTATTTGCTCCTGTCTCTCTCTGCTCCGGGACACGAATTCCAAGCATCTTTCCCCTGCCCGGACCTGCCGCTCGCAGCCGCAGCCAGCGGGGGATTCTGGCAGCAGGGGTGCGGCGCCCTGCTCGGGGGGCTCCCTTGCTCCCCCTGCTCCGTGCCAGCCGAACTCCTGCCCACCCAAATGCCAGGGCAGGGCTGGCCCAGGGTGGTGGCCTGCAGGGGATTCCTGGGGAGGGAGGGGAAGGTGGGTTTTGGGGGGTGTCCCATCCCTCCATCTTCAGTATTCTGACTTGGGGAGGCTGCAGGAAGAGGGATGCCAGGGCACCACAAGCAGCTCCTCCAAAAGCCCACGCAGCACCTGCATTCCTCTGGTGTTAGCAGGAACTGGGCACACTGGTGCCTTTCTGGCAGTGCCACCGAGGGGGTACCACCCCCTCCCCAGGCCCTCCTGCCCCCACAAGCCACCCAACCACCTGCCTGCTCCCACCTGGGATTGGCAGAACCCTCAGCAGACAGCCCAAAGCTGGCAGAGGTGCCCATGCCACCCTGCCAGCCAGGCCCTGGGGGGATGCTGCTCTTCTGACACTTCCTCCAGACACGTGGCTGCCCCCAAGCCAGCCTGCCCTGGCATGCCACACCTGGCACAGGTGGCAGCAAGGGAAGAGAGGACAGCCATGACTGTGCCAGGGAGGCTGTGGCCAGGAATGGGAGGTTTGTAGCATCCTAGGATAGAAAAGGATGTTGGATGGGAGGTACCCATCTGATGGAGCTGGCAACCCCAAAAATGCTGGGATACTTTATGCAGTACCTGCAGGCTTACAGGGAGGCTGGTGCCTGCAGGCACCTCTGAGGGTTTCTGACACCCATCTTGTTGCTCTGGGGAACTCCACACCTCTAGCTGGGTTGCCCCATGTCCTCAGAGTGCCAGGGACTCACAAACACATCACTGTCCCTACAACATTGCTTATCTCTACCACCCCAGCAGTGGGGCAGGACCAATGTGGTGGCTCTTTCACCATCCCCATGCTTGATGTGCCTGTGCCTCCTCCAACACAAGCCGTTCTTGGATATCCAGCAGCTCATCTACCAGTGTCTTTCACTCACCACCTGGTCTGGCCCTGCATTCTGGCAGCACCCCACTTCCAGCTCAGATCCCAGCCTCACTGCCAGGTTATGGTGAAAATAGGTGACTCCAGAGGCAGGAGTGTCCCCCATGTGCCCTGAATCTCTGCCTCTTGACTGAATACACCTCCCTGTGTTGGGGGGAACCCACAACTGCAAATCAGCTTTTTAAATTAGCCTATCCCCCTCCCACGGGACAGTGTCTCCCTTGAGGCTTCAGCTCTGACCCTCATTAGTACCTGAAGTCAGTTGGGTGCCCAGGGCCCAACTACCCTTTCCAATTCCCCCAGGGATGTCACCTTGACCCCCCTGCATGGCCCATGGACATACCCACTTTGCCTTGAGCTGGCTATGAACCAACAGATGTGATGGCTGAGGAGACTGGGGCTTGCTCCAACATCTTCATGTGCCATAGTACAGGGACCAATATGGGAAGAGAAGCAGGTCTAAACTCACCTCCCGCTAAGCGATCCTACCGGCCCAAAGTGTTTCAAGCATCCCCCCTTGCTTGGAGCACCATCCACTCCCAGCTTCTCTGCCTGAGGAGCATGGCAGGGCTTTCCCATCCCTTACACACTCACAGGTGCCTTCTTGCTCTGCCCCTGCTCTGATTTTGATGCAGCTGGGCCTGGCTTGCGTCCACTGTCCTTCCTGCCACCCAGCCCTGTTCCTCAGGGTGACATCAGGGTGCCCATCCAGGGACAGGAACAGGAGACAAACACTCCTGTCCTCTGCTCCCTGCAAGGTCAGGAGGAGGGATGTGAAGGGTACCCATGGGGTGAGAGGCAGCTCTCAACGGCTGCACAGTGCCTCCCACCCAGGCCCTTTCCCGCAGCACACCCTGGGGTCCCGGGGGAGCAGTAAATCACTGCCAGACGAGGGTGCATTCTTGGGCTTCATGAAGCCCCGAACTGTCTGGGAGCATTGGTAATTGCTTCATTACAACACAGGGAAACATGTCCCGGCAGTAAAACCTCAGCGTGACTGCACCGGGGAGCACTGAGCAACCCTCTACATGCACACACAAACAGCTTTGCACGCCAAGACTCTGCTCCAGGAGTCCCAGGGAGGTGCGTGACCAGGCTGGGGTCTTTTTGGGAAATGGGAAGCTGAGGAAGCACTGGCCTTACCCTGCTGCAGGATCTTGCCGAAGTACTTGCTGTGGCTGGTGCAGTTCCAGCGGCGGAAGCGGAATTGGTACTGGCACTCCCGGACGCCCAGCTTGGTGCCCTTGGCCACCTCCTGCACAATCTCTGGCTCCAGCTGGCACAGCTCTGCCTGCTTCCCCGCCAGCCGCTTCGTCTTGCGGCAGATGCTGTTGGGGTCCATGACCAGCGGGCTCCCCACTGCCCTGCAGGAGGGGACACCGAGCAGAGCAAAACCAGCACCCAAGCCCAGGAGAGACCAGGGTGTGGATGGGACATGACTAGATCTACCCCCAGGGATGGAGCAAGGCTGCAGGGCAGTGCCAGCTCCACACTGAGCCCAGGTGACAAGGGGACAGAGAGACATATGCAGTGGGGGCAGGACAGTAGGTAGGTCACCCATGCAATACCTTGCCCTGTCCATCCATTTGGGGAATGGGGGGGATCTCCAACTGTGGGACAGGCTATAGGATGATGATGGCAGATACCACTCTACATCCTTGGGGACATCCATGGGAGTGATGGTGGTGTCCCCGACAGGAGACGGCAGAAATATCGTGCTGCTAAGCATCTGCTCTTTGGGCTGGCACTGACTTAACCCAGCCCTGGCATTGCCATGTGACTGATACCTGATGCAGCTGCATCTCCCAGAGCTGTGGACACAAAAAGGAGCCCAGCCAGCATTCTTGATGTGTCTCCCCCTCTCCATGGGGGCTTGCTGCTTTACCCCGTGGGAGACTAGATGAGTGACCTTGCCTCTGATAAAGCCCCTCGGCTGCTGGCCAGGATCCTGTACTAACCTCCCCAAATCCAGGCACTGACTCCAGGGAATGGAGACGCAGGCGGGTGCGGGAGTGCAAGGGAGGGATGCAGGTGGCATCGCCAGCTTTGCCGATGCCAGCAAGGGAGGGCAAGTCTTGGCTGGGCTCACGTCAGAGGCAGCTCCTCCTTGCCAGCACAGCTGGAGTGAGGTGCCTGACTCCCTGGCCCTGGAGGCAAAGTCTGAGCACAACGCTGTGTTCCCCGGTGTGCCTTCGGCTACAGAAACTGCTGTAGTTTCCCCACACATTTCGCCCGGAGTGCCCTCCACAGCACAGCTCGCGCAGCTGCGCAGCCGCCAGCACCCTGCCTCGTGCTGGCGTGGGCGATGCTCCAGCTCTGCCATGGGCAACTCCAGAGCCATGGGCCACACGAATTTAGCACACCCTAAACTCAGCCCACCCTTGCCTCCAGCACTGCTCCTGTGAGCTCAGAGCTCATCCTGCTCAGCAACATGATTTTCTGGCCACGGATGCCCACAGAACCTCAGGGCTGAACCCAGCATACCCCAGGACCAGGACATGCCTGATGATTGGGAAGCTACATTCCCTGGGATTCCCTGGGGAGCAGTGCTTGGGCGGCCTGTGCTGCCTTCAGCCCCACTCACTGGAGAGCATCAGCTGCACAGCTTCCAAACCCAGAGCTTTATAGTCTGGCCAAGCCCCAGGGGCTCAAAAATCACAAGCTGAATCTCAGTGTTTAACTGTGTTTGGGTTTCCTTTTCACTCTTGTGCAGCTGTGGGGCTGGGTTTGGGACACCAGGCTGCAGTACTCTGCTTGCAATCCTGTCCCCAGTGTAAACCCCCTCCAAGCCCCTTGTTTGAAGCTCGAGGCCCTGCCAGGGTCCCTCTGCCTCTTGTCAGGCTCCCCAGCTGCCTGGATCTCCTGCCCACTAGACCCCAGCTGGCCTTGGAGAGGACGTGCCCCGTCCCACAGCCTGGAAAGGGAGCCCTTATGCTTTGGCTGGAGGTTTAAAGGTTAAACAGCTCAACAGAGAGGCATAGCCTGAAAAGGAAACTTCCAGCAGGGAAACTGAGGTAAGCCCACACTCCTGCCGGGGAGAACCCATCTTCCTTTGCTCCCCACAGCTCAGTTTCCCTTTGCTGCATGATTCACATGGACCTCTGCAAAGGGATGGGGCAGCTAGGGAAGTATCGCTGAGCTTGCCTGGCACAGGTCCTCCATAGATGGGGAAACTGAGGCCCACGTGGAAAGTGACCAGAAAATCTGTCCTGTCCCATCCCATGATGAACACACAGGGATCCAAGCCTTCATGCTGGTCTCCAAGCTTGCCGTCCTTTGTGACCACGGGCTCCCGACATCTACAGCAGGATGACGGAGGTTTGGCTGCCTCCGCCAGTGGAGTGGGGAAGAGGGGGAGCCGGGATGGGACTTTCATTAAGAGATGACTCTTTGTACTCATATAAAAACGATGCGCCAGTCCCCCGGGGCCGTCAGATCAAATACTGAACTGTGGCTCACCCCAGCCCGCCGGATCAGGCCGGGAAGAAGAGCTCAGCCCCGCGGGTCTGGGGGGTGATGGGCAGCTCACCGGCTCCACGGGGGTCCCCACCCATGTTCCAGGCAGCAGCATGGCTGGCGGGAGAGTGCAGGAGCTTTCTGTCCATGCCAACGAGGCGTGGGGTGGCCTGCCTAAGTCCAACGCGATATTAATTTCCGCTGGACTCCACTTTCTGGCACAGGGAGGCTGCCGGGAGCCCAAGAGCTGTTTTGCTTTGGAGGGTTCAGAGGGGGGGGAGAATGGGGGGAGACAAGGGCAAGAAAAATGCTGCCAAACTGCTACCACTTTGGCAAGGGCTCCGGCGCAGGGCCCAGATCTGCCTGAGCTTGTCCCGCTCCAAGGCCTCCCGCATCTACAATTAAGGTGCCCCACCTCTGCTGCTGGGCACTCCTCCCCCTGCCCTGGTGAAGGAACAGGGTCGCCAGCCCGGCTCCCCTCAACTTGCCTGGGGCACCCCGGCCCCCTGCCGCCTCCTGCCTGGGACCCCCCAGCCAGGCTCAGCAGCAGAGCAGCATCCCTCCCACCTGTCCTGGTGCCCTTTGCTGGCTACCAGAACTGCTGCTGGGGGGCTGTCTCGCCCCAAAAGCCAATGGGATGATGAGCCCCACTTCCCAACCTCCCAGCGCCCCTGTGTAAGGGAAACAAGCCCCATTGCTGGAAGGGGAGACTGAGGCACAGAAAGGGGCTGCCAACCATTGCCCACCTGCTACTGTCACCCCTTAGGCTGCCACAGCCGCAGCCTGAGCCCAGTCCCAGTGACACACGTCAAACAGGAGTCACTGGGGTTTCTGATGCAACAGAGCCGGGGGTTCCTAAGAGCCATAATCACCATTTTTTTCCAGCTCAGCTCTTAGTCATGGAGCTTCCAGTATGTCCCAGTCATTCCTAGCCAAAATCATGGACCAAGGAGCCTGGGCCAAGTCACCATCTTCTCCTTAGGCATGGGGATGATGTGGAGCAGGATTTCTGGCCCCTGCCAGCAGACCATTACAGAGGGGAGCCAGTGGGGTCCTGGTTTGCAGGAAGCCAAGGGAGTGAGGCTGGTAGAACTATGAAGTGAGAAAGAGGATAGTCAGCTTTCAAAAGTCACACCTGTGGGAGAGCAGTGGTTGGGCCATGCCAACTCCATGTGGAACCTGACAGGCCTGCACCCATTGAGTATTATTGCCTGGGCATTCCCGAGTGGCAAGGAGACTCTGCTCTAGGGTAGTAGGGCTGTGTCTTGCCTCACATGCAGGTCTCTATCCCAGCCTCTGGAAGCCTTCAGCAGGGCAATGCAGGGTACTGGGTTACCTGGGTCATCACTCTGAGCCCACAGATAATTCTGCACCCAGCTGGAGAGGTAAGAACTGCAGGATGACAGCCATGGAGAACTGACCTCCATCCCTGGGGACATAGATCACCTTCACGCCCTACACAATGATGTCACACTGAGTGACAGCCTACAAGTCAAACCCAAAGGGAGCCTGTCTCTTTAGAAGGTGGACACACAGATGAATTTTCACCCATCCAGCTTTCCTGCAGCCCATGCAGGCATGTGGTGGGCACTCAGCCCCTCACCTGGGGCGATGCGTGGGTGCTGTCGCTAACCGGGGCAGCTGGGTGTGGAAACAGAGCAGGAGGCCCATGAGGGTGTGGTGAGTAAGCAGCAAGTCACTGCCCTGGGGGGCACAGCCAGGGTTTGGCTGCTGAGCAGCACCTGGGGCACTGAGGGAGCAGGAAATGCCATGGGTTGGGAATACAAGGGGGACCCCATTCCCTGCCCTCCTCCTTACGCCTCCTTGGCAAGGATGGCATGCAAACAGCTGGGAAGCTGCCTAAAGGAAAGAGGCTTTGGCATGACATTGCATCAACCCATGGACCTGCTAGCTTCAGGGTCATGCTGAGGCCAGGCTGTCGTGAGCAGGAGCTGCCCAAACTTGTGTTGCAGGTACTGGGGGGATGGAGGGAGAATGCACCTGCAGAGGTGGTCATCCTAAAGCGATGTCCAAACCGTGGAAGGGCTGGGATAAGGAGTCCACCCAGTCGTGGTCACTGTGTCGTTCTTCTGGGTGCTGACAGAGGCTGAAGCTGGGGTAGCATGAGGGCTTGGCTAGTTCATGCCCAAATGTGGGTGCCTCATGTTGTGGGAGAACACTGCAAAGCCTGAGCAGATGTCAGGGTGTGCCCAGTACCCCCCTGCACGAGGAGCGTTCAAAGCAGTCATGGTTCTGATGCAAAGCCCAGACAAACCCTCCAGTTGGGGGCATGTATAGGGCGTGGATGGGGAGCCTGGGTGTCACCATGGGAGAGTGGATGTGACCAGGAGCAGGAACAAGGGATGGCACTGGGGAAAGTTCAGCTGCCTTTGTGGGAGAAAACAAGTAGCTCAATGCTGGAGCCAGTAGTAATCTCAAAGAGTGCAAGAGAAACATTGTCCCTTTGAAAAGCCCAGCAAGTCAGCAGCTGCCCCAGCAAGGGCACAGGGAGATGGCACCAGGCAGGGGCTTTCCCACTGGGAGATTCATTTCTGCCCATATGGTTCTGCTCCAGGGGCACCTGGTGCTAGGGAAGGCTGGGCAGCCCAGTCTGTTGTGCGCCATGGGGTAGCAACTGTGGGTCAGCAAGCCAGGGGGTGACTCACAAGGCTCACCCCAAGGCACACAGGCAGGGATGCCTGCCCTCCAGCCCAGCAGCCTGCCCTTACAGGCTCTAGCCTTGCAGTGTGGGTGCTGGTCAGGGCAGTGAAAGAGAAGGAGAGACCACTGTTGCATGAAACCACCCAGCGTGTGTGGCTTGAGGGACTTGGGACTGGGACCCCCTCAAGCAAGGGTACACCCATAGGGGCTGGTGGGAGGGGTCCTCTCTGAGCACCTCTGAAGAAGTCCCATGAAAATCTGGAGGTGCACTGCCCTCGTGCATGGATAGGAAGGGGATGGGAGGCAGGTGTCCATCCCTCTGGGCCCCCTCAGACCCACAGCTGGAGCAGAGCACATTTCAGCTGGGATGATTTTCTCCCTTGCTTTCTCTTCCGTCTTCCAACTGTTCTCAGCCATGCCCATGGAGAGCCAACAGGCACAGGGGAAGCTGGCTTTGCTTGCCCCCATCCCCAGAGTGCCTGTGTTCCTGCAAGCACAGCCCAACTGCCAACTGGCTTAGCTGAAATCCTGCGCTGAACCTGCCTGGGGCTCCTCAGGCACTAAGTTTGCCTGCTCTGTATCTCTGCAACCTCTGGGCTGGCCCAGGAGCCCCAGGCAGTCCCTACCTGTCCTGATCAGGAAGAAATCACTGTTGCACAAGGAGCTGAGCAAGAAATGTG
The DNA here is from genome assembly GCA_013397075.1 of Rhabdornis inornatus. Classification (NCBI taxonomy): domain Eukaryota; kingdom Metazoa; phylum Chordata; class Aves; order Passeriformes; family Rhabdornithidae; genus Rhabdornis; species Rhabdornis inornatus. The sequence goes on along the minus strand of VWZS01006282.1, from coordinate 3,009,814 downwards.
TAAAGAATAGGGGAGGAGGAAGAAAGAGAATTTACAGAGCTGGTGGAAGCAAGGAGAGCCTACTTCCTGCAGCTTGGCACTAATCAAGGTGACAGCAGCACATGAGTGACATATCTTCCATTGGTGCTAACCACAGCCTGCTCCCTTTTGCCATGGAAAGGTCTGTGTCTCCAGTGAGCTCTCTGGGGACATCCTAACACAATGAGGATGCTCTTTCTCAGGCTATGATGTCACTAGCAGGGTGTCAGCGCTTGTATGTCACACCTGAATCTTTTTCCATAGATGCAATCATCTGCCAGGATCCCAGTGACCACCCGTGAGTGGCCAGGCCCGGCTGCTTGCCTGGGCTGGGACTGTGCCCCTTGAGATCCAACCCAGCTACAGCCCACCACACCACTCTCACAAATTAGGTCGTCAGTGGGCGGAAAAGTTGGCTTAAACATGCAATCTCTATATCCCACCCCACCACATGGATAATGTACTCAGGGTGGGATGGGGAAGTTGTAAAGACATTTGTTTCTTGGCCAGGGGAAAATGCCCCCTTGGCTAAGAACCCCCAAGTGCCCAGTGATGCACACACTCTGGTGTGCCACCAAAGTCCCTATGCATCAGTGACAGTAAGGAACAGCTCTATCAATGCCACCTGGGGCTTCTAGGAACTCTGGCACAACACACAGCTACTCCCAAGAACCCCTTCCCACCAACAGCAAAACCCACAGATACCAGTGCTACCCAGACCTGGGAGAAGGGACCAGTACCAGGAGCAGGCACATGGGTGGATGCCTGTCATAAACACCCAGACTCCTCTGCCCCACACAGGAAGGGCTCCCTGAGATGATCTCAGCCAGGGGCCAAAACACCAAACTCTGAGGGAAGCAGTGCATGACTCACCCAGCTGCTCCTATGCCCTGTCCTGGGAAGCCTGGCATGTCCATTTGGTGGTGCTGGTGGCCTCATCCACCCACCACCTCTTCCCAGCTCGCTGGCTCCAGAGTGAAGCAGAGCGTGAGCTGGTGATCCCTCTGAAGCCACTCCACTGTCCAGTGAATTTGCCATGCATCAGGCAGCTGAGTTATTATTCTTAAAATAAAAGTTCCCTTTCTTCTTCTTTTTTAAAAGAATAAAAACCAAGTTTGACCCCTTGCCCTCCTCTGCCAAATCCTGCTAATCTCCCTTGGTCACTGCTGCCTGTGCGCACGTGGCACCAGCAGGACCCAGACTCCACAGTGAGATGCAGTTCTGAGCACCTGGGGCAAGGGGCACCGGTGCCCCAGCACCCGTTGTTGATGCTTTCTGCTTGCCCCTTAAATGAAGGCAAAATGAGCTTCTGCTTCACCTCCACCTGCTCCAGTCATAGGCAGATGTTCTCGAAGCTGGAGCACAGGGCATGAACTCGGAGATATTGAGGAGGATGGGGCAGAGAAAGCATGGATAGCTGAAGGGACAGCTCTGTGTGTGTCTGAGAATTAGCCAGGGAAAAACAGCAGGTCCCAGGCAGCAGGAGGGCATGTCCTTGCAATGGCACTGCTACCCTGAGGTGGGTGGCAGCGAGCATGAAGACCCTCCACAAGCACCCTGCCTTGGCCAGGGCTTGCCCTGCCTCACTCTTCCCTCTTCTAGCAAAATCCAAGACAAGCCCCTCTCAGACCCATGTTAAACCCTTGCCTGTCAATAAACACAGCGCTTGGGCTCCAGGGACAAACTCTCAGCTGCTGTACAACTGACTGTAACAGCACCATTTATACTCACAAAGGCCCCCACTGCAGCCCTGGAGCCAGGGTTAGCAAAGGGAATGGAGATGTGGAATAAATCAGTGGTGGGCAGGCAGGGGACCGTGAGGGGAAAGGCTTATGGAGAGCTTTATTTTAGGGGTCAAAAGAGTGTGACAATGTGGAGACGAATAGCCTCAGATAATGAATGATAGCCCGGACGGCACGCCAGGGAGCTGGAATCTAAGCACTTAAAACCGGATAAAGACAGGCTGGATGAAATTCTTAATAGATTTAAATAGTTCATGTTTCGACAGATACCTGGGCTTTCCAAGGCTGGGTCCCAGTTCTGTGCCTGTAATGAATCCCCCACCCCCTCTGGTATCCTGCAAGGCACCGTCTCTGCCTTTGATGAGGGCACCATTACAAATAGGGGTTTTGTCCCTGCTGTGTCCAGGCCACCATTCAGGGGGGACACTGTAGGGACCCTAAGGCTTTTAATTAAATTTGACTTATTGGAGGGGTCTGGAAGCCACTAAGCCCCCTTGCCCACCCTTCAGGCATACAAGCCGTCCAGGCTGTGGGCTGGGGGGTGTGGGGAGGCAAAGTGCAACTCTCACCACAGGACCTGTGTGCCCTATACTGCTGGGGATCCCCCAGCCTGCTGCCGCCCAACACACTTGTGTGCCCAAACCCTGACAGTATGTAGGTGCCCCAGTCTGGATCAGAACCGGCAGTGAGCAGCAATTCCCACCCAAGTGGTGTCGGGGTGTAGGGAACTCTGTTGTCCCCCAGCTGGGGGGAGACCACCCCCGGAGATCGAGATACCCTGTGCACCCTTCTGCTTACCCACCCCCCGGGATGTCCTACTCACCACCAGAGCCCGATGATGTTAGCTGGGCAGAGAAGGATGAAGAAGAGCCCCAGCTGGGTCCGGGAGGAAGGCAGCATCCTGCCAGGACTGAGGAAAGCGTCGAACTCGCTCCACGCCACTCGCCGGGAGCCGGGCACCCCCGAGGTCCGGCCGGGGCCCCGGCGGGTGGGTGCCCGTTGTGTCCCTCCGCCGGGCCGGGCCGGGCCGGGCGGGCAACGCGGCCGGCGGAGCCGTCTGGGCCGGGCCGGGCTGGGCTGGGCTGGGCAGGCACCTCCGGGCGGCTGGAGCGCGGCGCGGAGGCTGCTCCGGAGAAGGAGGAGGAGGAGGGACGGGGCTGCGAAAGCATCTGCTCCGACAGGGAAACCGGAGCCCGGGGGGACGGACAGGGCGGGCCGGGCGGGGGGACTCCCGGGTGCCAGGCTCCGTTCCCAGCGCAGAGCCACGGACACGATGTGGGCATGGGCACTCTCTGGTAGGAGACAGTGGCCGCAGCCTGTCCGGCCCCGCGTCCCTCCGCCGCGTTTGAATGTGCAGCCCTTTTTGCGGATCTGGCTGGCACAACCCTGCCTCCGAAGCCCCGGGACCTGCTGCGGACCTGCTTGGCACGGACCTGCCTGGCACAGCCCTGCTTGGCACAGCCCTGCCCGGCTCCACTCGGGGTCCTGCTCAGCCCTGTCAAACCCGACCTGGCCTCGAGGTGTCCCCGACACCTTCCTGTCACACTCTTGCCGGACCCTGACACCCCTGGTATGTCCTTGCCCAAACCTGGCGTCCCTGTATTGCCCCCAGCACAGCCCTGCCTGGCCCCTGTCCCTGGACTGGGCTCGCCTGGCACAATCCTGACTCTATGACCCTGCCTGTCCTCAGACCAGTCTGTCCCTCCTGGGAAAGCTGGAGGAGTGACCCCTCAAAAGCATCTCCCAACACTTAGCTCCAACACTCTGGAGAGACACACCTGGGATAGAGGGACCCACAGGAGAATGATGGAGCCAGCCCCAGGCGCAAGGAGACCAGAAGAGTAAGGTGATGGACATCTTGTAGGGTGATTTCATTTCAGGTGCAGCCAGGACCCAGAACAGAGACAGTCCAGATCATAACAGGAGGAAGCTGATGTGCCCAGAAGGTAGTAAGGGGCCACACAAGGGCTAGGCAGCTGGGGACAGGAGGATCCCATAGCCTGCCACACCAATTCTCCCCACAGAGGAGCCTCAGGAATGGTTTTCCAGCGCTCAGTCCAGTGCTCTGCATCTCTGATTTCTCTTGTACCAGTCACGGCTCCCAGCAGAAGTTGGGGATGAAGCTCCCAGCCCTGCAGAATCTGGGCCATGGCTCCTGGGACAGCTACCCTGAGGGAGTCTCATCTGATCTCTGCACCCAGCTCCACTGAGAAACCAGCCAGCCCATTGGAAATGGAGGTGTCTTCCATCCATGATGGGCAAAGCAGAGCACCCTTACTGCTGGTGAGATCACCCCTCCCTCCAGCAGCTTTTTGTGCTCTGTCCCCCTTCATGGCCTCCCATACCGTGCCCATCTCAAGCCCCTGGCTTGCCCATCACTGTTCCCCTTGCCTTGATCACCAGCGGTTTCACCCCTTCACGTGGACATGTCTACTCCCTGCTAACAGCATTCGGTGGTGAGCGACTCAGGCTTTATCTGCAGCTTGGCACAATTCTCTCCCTCCTGGACACAGGAGGTAAGAGACTCCCCCCACCTCTGGAGGTTTCACACCTGCTCTTTCTCTGCCCTCCCACACAGGACGTGGGCTCCTGTTCTGCACCCTTGGCATGGTGACTAGGACTGAGCTGCCCTGGCCACAGCATGGGGACACAGGGACTCGGGGACCTTTCCTAAGCTGGGCACTGCATCTGGGCTGCTGCACTATGCCCTGTCTCTGTTCCCTTTTGCCTTCACCCACCAGCCTCCATCCTAGCTGTCCTACAGGGACCCCACCACCTCTAATCCGGGGGGATAGTTCCACAACGAGTAGCTCGTGGAGGGGGGACATCCCTGCTAAAGCTGGGCGAGGCTGACACTGTACCCAGGGGCCCAGTCCCTGCCGGCAGAGCTCACTGCAGCGCACGACTCATCTGCCGGCGTGTTGAAAGTGCCTGTTGTCCCTCCGCCCCTAGCGCCTGGCCTCTTCGCAAAGGCAGTGCGGGGCAGGTGAGAAGCCTTTATCTGATTTCCTAAGGGCAGAAAAATCCCTTTGATTTTGCCCCGAAGAGGGGAGCGGGAAGGGGGGGTGCCGTCTCGGCGAGCAGGTGCGGCTGGTGCTCAGAAACTCGCCTTATCATGTCAGCTCTGCGTGAGGCTGGAGGGGGCCAGGGGGGCTGTGATGTCCTCGGCACAGTTATGGGAACTGGCCCCGCTGCCTGGGTCCTATGGCAAAGCCCCCTTGGAGGGGCTGGTGGGGCAGAGTGGACAAAGGTGGGCTCCTTGCCTTGTGTGTGGATCAGAGGAGCTGGAATGCGGTGTATGCCAGGAGTTTGCCCCTATTTTGCAGCTTTTCTCACAGCTGCATAAAATTTCTCCTTTAGCAAGGGGAAACTGAGGCACAGAGATGCTGAGACCTGCTTAAGCAGGTGGGGAGTAGTTGCCTGTTCGCTCAGCCCCAGTAATTTTCTTGCTGCCTCCCCTTCTGCAACAAGATCCAAAAGCACACCTACTTCAGGGGACGAGGTGGCAGTGGTTTTACTAATCCAGGGTGACAGGGATGCCACTACCACTCTGAAGCAGCCTCCACCATCGCAGCTGCTCCTTTGTCTCTGCCTTTCCTCGCCTCTCACAGCTCACTCCCCCCCCCCCCGGCTTTTGTGTTATTACAAATTATAAAACAATTTTTTCCTGCCGTCCTGCATTCTTCTGCCTCCTGCAAGAATTTTAATGTATTTATTTTTGCTATCAGGGGAAAGCGCCGTGTTCCTCAGCCACCCCCAGGCAGCCCCGGCCCCGCTTGGCCACTGATGGAAATTAATGATGGAGGATGCAGGGGGAGAGCAGACACCCCTGCACCCCTGCAACAGAGAGGTGGGGGGGCAGGTGCCCCCCCCAACCAGCCATCTTTTTCCCAGTGGCAAGGTCTGCAGAGGATAGAGAACTCAGCTGTGGTAGGAGTGATGGGACAGAGGGGCAGGTCCCCCGGAGAAGCTGTTGGCTATGGGCTGGGGAGAGGACAGTTATTGGGTGGCTGGGAAGGGCCAAGAGGTGCTTTGAGGTCCAGTTTTGAGGGTGCTGTGTTGGAGAATTGTCCTCATATAGCAGTATGACTTTGAAGTCCTCTTGAGGAAGAGACCTCCCCAGGGCTCCAGCCCATTCTGCCCCTGCATCCCCAGTGATCCCCAGCCTGCTTGTGAGACAAAGCATCCCCTGAGTGGCCCATCCTACACCCCCCACTGAACTCCCTCTGCCTCTAGGCTGGTGCCCTGATTCTGTGCTGAGCTCTGTCTCTCACTCCCAACTATGCAGCCCCAAGGGCATGGATGGTGTGCCCAGCTCCAACAGCCCTCCTATTCTGCAGCCATAAGGTTGGGGAGGGCTCTGGCTGCTGGGAGGGAGCGGACAGGGGAGGAAGTAATGGGCCTTTCCCGCTGTGGGGAAAGCGTGGCTATTTCCAACCCAAACACCCCGGCGCTCAGCGGCCGCATACTTTCCCAGCGTCCCTCCCCTCCTTTATTCCTGAGGACATTGGCAATCAAACCCACGTTGGCCTCATCTCCTGCTCCTGCAGTGAGGTCATCGAGCTGTGTTTGTGGCATCCTGGCATTTCCATGGCAGCACGCTGTGATGTCATAAGCCCAGGTTGCGACCTCACGGCAGGAGGAGAATGATCTTATTAAAACAACATGGTCCCCATCCATGGCTGTTCACAGCTGGGGGACTCCAGTGTGGGGTAGCAGCCAGCAGACAGGCCTGTAGCAATCAGGGGGATGATGAGGATAGTGTCCTCCCTGGGGTTATGTCACCAGTGGGAGATGGTGATGACACAGGGCATGATCCAGCGCTCAATGTGGAGGGTGGCCCCCAGGGCTAAGCTCCCAACTAATGCAAACACACAACCACATGGTGCTGAAGTGACAGTGAATTTGGGGGCAGCCATGCTAGAACTTACTCCTCAGGGTCCCCCAGGCCTGGCCACAGTGCTGCCCACCTCTGGGACCAAGTGTCTCGGGCCTTATCGGGGTGCAGAGCCCTTTCATGTCAGGCTGGCGGGCAGCAAGCAGAGCTGATGAGGACCTGTCCCCAGATCAGAGCTGCCCGGTGCTGACAGTTACTGTGGGGCCCATTCTTAAATTAGACAAGTCCCCCTCCCCCTGGCAAGCACTCCTGGCCCTGCCCTATGGCTGGACATAGACTGGGACATCACGGCCCACAGCACTTTGAGTGGCCCACACACGCATGTGCACACACGTGTCAGCACACACCATACCCTCAGAGAGGGCTGGTCATCCCTTGGGCGCTGACAGGCAGGAGATGGATGGATGGATGGATGGATGGATGGATGGATGGATGGATGGATGGATGGATGGACGGATGGGAGGATGGACAGACAGATGGGTAAGATGGGTAGGATGGACAGGTAGGTGTGGGGCTGGGTGGGAAGAGTAATGTGTGCATTTGTCGATGGATGGATGGGTGAGTATACAGACAGCTCAGCAAACAGATAGAGAGATGGCTGAGAGAAGGCTGCTTGCAAGTGTGAATGCATGGATGGATGGATGGATGGACAGGAGAAATGATGGCCCTAGCAGCACTCTTTAGTGAGCCTGTGTAGCTCTGGACATTGTGGCTCTTTCCAAACAACCTAAGTTTCACACAGCATCTGTCTTGGGAGAGAAGGGAACATCCACGTCCCAAGGGGAGAAAATTTGCCATCCTCTCTGCACAACAATTTGAGGGCCCAACCTCATGCTGCTGCAGCAGTGCACCCTTACTGCTAGCACAGAATCCACTCTCCACTGCCCAAAGGGGAAACTGAGGCCAAGGAGACTTGCTTCCAGAGCAACAAAGCTGAAACCACCCCTCTTCAGGGAGGCATGGCTCTGTGGCCACTCCCACTCCTTCCAGCTCCCCACACGTCCATCTGTCCATCCATGGCAAGGACACGCATATCTGGGCTGCAAGCAACACTGCTGTCCTTGGGCCCCCGCGGGCTGTAAACATGATGTCATGTGGCAGCACACACAGCCTGCTCTGTGCACGGGTCCCCGAATGGGCTTCACAAGTTCTGCGTGGGAGGCATCGACCATGGCCCACAGCCAAGGGAACTGCAGTCAGGAGATAAAATCAGGTTTGCTTTAGGCCGGAGCAAACAGCCTTTTGCAGCAGGAGTAAGGGACAGGGAGAGCAGATGGAAAGAGGATACACCTCCCTGTCTTGGAGAATTTGGCAGGGAGCAGAGGTGATGTGGGAAACTCCAGGAAAGCCCGGCACTGGTCTTGCGGGTCTAGGGTCGTCTCCCTTTGCTCCTACTTGACTTAGAATAACTCCATAGGCACTTGAAGTCACTAATCAGCCAGGACCACTTGAGAGCAGCCTGGGGCTGCCTCCTGCCTCTGTGATAACAGCATGCCAGCCCCGGGTTCTCTCCGGCATCCCACTCTTATATCCTCGGGGAAAGGTCCTGGCCCACCAGGGTCCCGTGGGGCACAAAGCAGGGGGAGCCTGCATCAGAGCCTTCTGCCAGGTGCTGAGCACTCCATGGTGGTCGTGGGGGGCGCACCATCATGCTGGTTGATTTGCCTCTTGTTTCAAAAGTTTTGTGCTGTCCCCAAGCCCCAGCAGGTCTTAGGGGTCAGACAGAGGGAAACGAGGGGAAAGGGACCCTTGGGAGAGGGCCAAGAGGGTCCCACTTGAACTCTCTGTGTCAGAGAAGAGCAGCTGTCTCCAGACCTGGGATCTGTCCACATCCCTCTTGATCTCCCCATGTCCCCCTTTGCAGCCCCACTGGCCCCAGCATGGCTCATGACTCAGGCAGTGACAGTGTGGTGACACACAGTTGACATAACAGGCTATCTCCAGTTCAGTGCTTTGAGCTGTTTATAGTCCTCAGGACCCAGGATCAACCTTCTCACAGCCTGGGCTTTCCTAGGGATGAGTCAAGGGATACCCTCCCCTGGGACACCCCACTTCCTCCCACCATCTGTGGGAGAGCAAATCGGGGTCAGTGAGTGCAGTTCTGGAAAAGATTTCCAGCTCCTGGGTGACACTGCACAAGTCACATAAAGAAGCCGTCCCTCCCTCTGAAGAGGACCAGCAGCTAGGACTCTCCATAAGCAGTGTGTGGTGGATAGTTGAGGGACAGAGAGGCAGGGGGTCCCACAGTGCCTGTATCTGCACCCACAGGTCCCACCAGTGAGATGAGGTCGGACCTGACAATGGGTCTGTGGGATGAGTAGAGTCACAGCATCCCTGGGGCAAAGTGACACACAGGATGTGAACTGCCACCCCCAGCTCCACATGCCCATGGCCAAAGACAGCATTTGCTCTCCCGCCTCTGCTGCGCTTGTCGCCAAGCTGGCCTGGCCCCGCACTGGGGGATCTCCCGGGAGCTGGCCGTGTCCCCGGCTCCACGCGGCGTCCTCCGGCCGGGGATGTGTCACGGCCCAGCCTGTTCCCTTCGGAAGTCCCCGCCGGGCGATTCTGAAAGGGGCTGATTGACTCAACCCTCCCGGCCCCCTTCCAGCACGGCCTCCCCCAGAGCCCTGGCAGTGGCCCTGGAGGAGCCCCTGGCTGGTCCCCGCCGCCGCTCCTGCCGTCAAAGGACGGGGAGCACAGCCTAGCGGCGGCAGCGAGAAATAGCCGGGATAACGGTGCCCCTCCGTGTCCCCAACAGGTTGCAGGGCACCGGGGACCAGCCTGGGGAGTCGCTGCGGTGGTACAGCCTGCCATTCCACAAGGCCGAGTGCGAGGTCCTGGACACAGGTCGGGGTGACCCCAGTAGCAGTTTTGTCTGATGGAGGGATGGATGGATGGATGGATGGATGGATGGATGGATGGATGGATGGATGGAGAGCTGCCCTGCAGAGAAGGAGTCAGGGGCACTGGTGGATCAAAACAGTAAATGAGCCGACAATGTGCATTTGCAGCCCACAAAGCAGATCACGTCTGAGACTGGAAAATAAGAAGCATGTCCAGCAGGGCAGGGAAGGTGGTTGCTCCTGTTCCACTCCACACCTGTGAGAACCCACCTGGAGTAGAGCAGCTCTGGGGTCCTCAAGACCCCAAGAGAGGGGGTGAACCTGTTGGAGCAGGTTCAGATGAGCCAAACAAGGCTACAAAATGATCAGAGGGCTGAAGCACCTCTCCAATGAAGACAGGCTGAGAGATTTTTGTTGTTCAACCTGCAGAAGGCTCAGGAACATCTTATTGCAACCTTTCAATATATAAACGGGCTCATAAGAAAGATGGAGAGAGACCTTTTACCAGAAACTCTAGTTTTCACTTTTTGCTAGAGGCAATTGTTTTAAACTGAAAGAAGTCGCAGGGTTCCACTGCCCCGCAAGTGGAAGCACAGTTACAGCAGGCTGGGAGAGGCCAAAGCATCCTCTGCCAGGGGGAGTGAGAGCTACAGGTCTCAGTTTCCCAGGCTGGGAAGCTGACAGAAGCCCTCGGGGCTCTCCTGCCTCTCCGGCTCCGAACCCGGCCGGGGCAGGGCAAGCGGCAGAGCTGGCTGTGAGCAACCATGAGATGGCAGCAGGCGCTCGTTCTTGGCGGTCCCAGCCTGGGGTGCCTCAGGGGTGTCTACAGGCACGGGGATGCCCGTGTCCTGCACCCCAGTCCCGGCCCTGCTGTCAGGGAGCACACAAAGCATCAGCCGGGAGCTTTGTCCAGCGCGGGACACTCCCAGTCCCCTGGTGAGAGAGGACCGAGGGCAAGGACAGCCACTCACGGTGCTGTCAGATATCTGCCGAGCCTCATGCAACCTCCCTGTGGGGACCTTGTACCCAATGCCCGATAAAGGTGGTTAATGATCAGCGTTGGTGTCCCAGAGACATGGTGTGGGACACCCCTGGAGTGACACCTGGACGGAGTACTGCCCTACTGTCCCAGGCTGGCCAGAGCCTACATGTCCTGCACGCATAGTCCCAGACATTCCAGTAGTGTCCTGCTCATGGGCTGGACAACTTGGCCTGCACCAGCTCGAGGCAGAAGCTGGTGTCATTCTCTCTCTGGTACGTAAACATACCAAATCTCCCTCCAGTTTGTTGCCAGCAGTCACAGTGGGCTTACCAAGGTCTCCCCATCTGTGGTCCTGGCTGGCAGTGCCTGGAGGAAATGCTGAGAGAAAGCTTGGGACAATTTGGACCCAGCTACCCATGGCACCATCCTGCACTGCTGGGGGAAAAGGCAGACACAGGGGAGTGACAGGCAGGGGACAGAAGCAGGGCAGGAGGGCTCAGTCCAGGAGGACAAGCAGACCTGAAGAGCAGGCCCACTGGTGAACCTGGAGCTGACCAAGGTATGCAGGGTCTGGGATGTGGTACCCAGTGCCAGAGTGCAGTGCCAGTGCTGGCACATGTTGTGCCCTGGCTGGTGCTGTGCCAGTCCTTATGCCCGTGCCTGGCATGCGATGCCTAGCACCCACTGCTTATGTGCAATGCCCAGGATACAGCGCCTGGTGCCACAGGCTCCATTGCACCAGAGTGCTGTACCGGCTGTGCCATACCAGTGCTGGCTGCCAGCTGCCCTGTTTATAGCTCCATTATGCACAACACATGGCAGCCAGTACCTGCTACATTGCTACCTGCTGGGTACCGTTGATGCCAATTCTAGTACCTAGCACCCGGTGCCTGGTCTGTGATGCTGCTGAGCAGACACCAATGTCCAGTATTTGGTGTATGGCTCATGGTACCCAGTGTGCTGTACCGAGTACATAGCACACTGCAGCTGCTCTCCACGGTCCGGTAGAAGGTGTGCCACAGCCGGCACAAGGCGCACGGTATGGACCGCCCGGTGCCCAGTCAGCGCTGAGCAGCAGCCAGTACCCCCTATCCAGAACGCAGCAGCGGGACCACTACCCTTTGCGCAACGCACCGGGTGCGCGATTCTCTATTCCCGGTGCACCGTACACAGGGCGCGATGCTCAGTTCCCGGCGCGCGGTGCCCGGTGCCCGGTTGCCGNGGGGGCGTCGGTGCGGGGGAGGGTCGGGAGGGGTGCGTGGGATGGAGGGGCTTTCGGGAGGGTGCTGTACCCGTGGGTTTTGCAAAGGAGGGAGTGGGCGCGGGCTGGGGGCAAGGGGAGATGGGCTCCAGGGAGGGGGTTAGCGGCCGACGAGCGACGGCAGGGAATTGAGCGGGGGCGGCAGAGCAGGGCAGCAGAGGGGCTGGGGGACGCACAGCACCGTTGGGTGGTGCCGGGACCAGCAAAACCGAGTGGCCTCGGGAGGATGCAGCCAGCCCAGGGCTGCTCCAGCATCCCCGAGCCGGCCAGGCAGCTGAGGGCAAAGGTTCGGGGGCATCTCACAGGGTCCTGGCATCCCCGGGCTCCCGGCTGTGACAGCTGGAGGGAGCAGCGGTTTTGGGTGCAGGTGACTGGGCAGGTTTTTGGGCAGATGATACCAAGGCAGGGGAGGGGTAGGCAGAGGTATTTGTTTTCTTCTGTCAACACTTCCTCATACGTCGGATGAAGCAAGCAATGGGCTTGGCTGGCTGCAAGACAGGCGGCATTTTCCAGCGCCCTGGAGCTCTGACCAGCCCGAGAAGCGTGCAGGATCAGGCCTCCCTGGCATCTCAGAGTACCAGGCACTGCTGGTTGGAGAAGGGTCTGTCATAGGACAGTGGGATTTCGGGGTGTAGGCACTGGAGCTCCCTCCTGCTCCCTCCTGCCCTTGGGACTCGGAGCAGAGCCTGGCTTTGCAGAAAGATGCCCGCATGCTCTGGAGGTGCCTTTCCCCATCCCTGATAGATCAGGCAGCTCTAGCTTCTCACAGCCCAGCTCTTCAAGGCCTGCACTGTGTCAGGTCCTGGCTGCCAGCAGTTGCTGGTGGGCAGGCTTCAAGCTGGGGCACAGCTGCCCCATGCCCATGAGCTGCCTGCAGTACCGGGGTGGCCGTCCCTCCCCCTCCTCCTGCCACCATCCTCGAGGAACGTCTCCCCGTGGTGACGAATCCAGCTGAATCCGGGTGCAGGCTTCGATGCAGACAATCACCAAGGGAGATTGTACCACGTGCATCCCCGCAGCCACGGGGAATGGGGACCAGGGCTTCCCTGCTAAGTCCCCTGCATCCCCCTCCATGCTTGGCCATGCTCTGCAGGGGCTCTGGCAGTGCCTGGGTGGGATGGAAAATGACCTTTGGACATGGCCCTGTGCAGATCCGCTTGCAAAGGGGTGCCCAGGTGCCCTGAGGGGATGCACTTGGAGGTCGCAGTGCTCCCTGCCAGGGCAGCAGGCATGGCACCTGTGGCTGCAGACAAGGAGAGGGGAGCTGCAGCCAACAGGGCCCAGAGCAGGGCTGATGTTGGTGAACATCTGCTAGCTGGCTTGTGAGCTTGTGGCCCCAGGGCCATGCCCTGGAGGTGACAGCCTGTTTTGGGAGCAGTCCGGTCATGCCCTAGTCTGGTGCTGCCTCCCACTGCTGATCATTAACCACCCTTACTGTGTGGTGAGTTCAAGGACCAACTCAGCAACTATTGTCCCCAGGTTAAGCAGAGCTGGTGCCATGCTGGAAGCAGCAGGACTTAGTCGTGCTGGTGGTTGCTGCAATGGTGCTGCATCTCAGCACAGTCCTGTGCTTGGCACAGGACCTGCTGTCTCTTCTTGATCTTCCTTCCCCAAAAGACCCACCAGGCTCTCTGCATCTCTGGGGTGGGTGAAGGATGTGCAAGTCTGTGCTGGGGGGGTCAGTGCCTGGTGTACTTAGTGCTGGGAGAGGAAATGAGCCCGGAGACACCAGCCCAGGCCATCTGCAGAGCACTTCAAGGATGCTGCCAGCTTGGGGGGGTCAGAGGCAGGTGCTTGAGCTCGGGTGGTGCTGAGGGGTCCATGGGATGGGTGCAGATAGGCACATTCAGGGCAGCATTGGGGCAGGGAGGATCTGACCCAGCTCATCCCATTAAGCCTTCCATGCTTTGTGCATCACAGGTGATGTCCCGACGCCTTTATGGACCTATCTGGAAGTCAACCTTCGGACATTATAGGAACATCAACATTGGGAGCCCTGTGGTGCTGGAGCAGCTGCTACGGCAGGAGGGCAAGTACCCCATGCGGAGCGACATGGCCCTGTGGAAGGAGCACCGGGACACCCGGCACTTGCCCTACGGACCCTTCACCGAGTGAGTCCTGCCCTGGCTGTGCTCTCTGGGGCAGCACACATCTCCTGCCCCTTCCTTAGATGTAGGGTCCAGGTGGCAGTTTGCATTACTCCCACTCCTGCAAGCTGCGTGTCCTCACCAAGTAGAAGGGCATGGCCACGGCGGGTGGAATGACCCCTGGGATGGTTCCAGCCTGGGGTGGGGAGTATGTGCACAGGAATTGGGGAACTGCAGCCAGCCACTGCCCCCTGCCCGTCCATGCCCCCAGCGCTGAGCTTCGTCCCTGTGCAGGGAAGGGGAGCGCTGGTACCGCCTGCGGCAGGTCCTCAACAAGCGGCTGCTGAAACCCTCGGAGGCACTGCTGTACGCGGATGCCATCGGGGAGGTGGTGTCAGACCTGATGGTGCGGCTGCGCGAGGAGCGGAGCCGCAGCCCCTCGGGGGTGCTGGTGGGGGACGTGGCCAACCTGCTCTACCGCTTCGCTCTGGAAGGTAGGGGTGTCCTCCCCCTCACTCCTGCCCTGTCCCACTCTTCCCATTCCCCCGGAGGTCTGGATGCTGTTTGTCCCCCGCAGGCATCTCTTATATCCTCTTTGAGACCCGCATCGGGTGCCTCAAGCAGCAGGTCCCTGCTGAGACCCAGCGCTTCATTGACTCCATCAACCTCATGTTCAAGAACTCCATCTTTGCCACTGTCTTTCCCCGATGGAGCCGCAAGGTGCTGCCCTTCTGGGACCGTTACCTGAACAGCTGGGACACCATCTTTGCCTTTGGTGAGTGGTGATGATGGGAGTCCAGTGTGGTGGCTCTGGACTCCCTAAGGACCCTCAAAAGGAGGACAGTCCCTGGCCAAATGTCTTTTTGGCAGCCCTCACTCTGTCAGCTCTGGTTCCCACTCTCTGTCCCTGCAGGCAAGACACTGATTGACCGAAAGATGAAGGAGCTGGAGGGGCAGGTGGAGTGTGGCAAGGAGGTGTCTGGCTACCTGAGCTACCTTCTGGCCAGTGGCAGACTCAGCCTGGACGAGGTCTATGGCAGCGTGGCCGAGTTGCTGCTTGCTGGTGTGGACACGGTGAGAGCCAGGCAGCTGCTGCTAGGGAATCCTCTGCTGAGCTCCCTGCCTGGGGGAACCCACAGGGCCATGCTGCACCCAGCCCTTGCGAGCTCTAGCCTGGTTGCTGCAGGGCTGATGCCCCACAGGGACAGACCCTCAGGGATTGGTCAGTACAGACCCTGTCCTCTGTTCTGCTCCGTGCCCTGCTCCCTACCTCTCTCCCCTCTGTGCTTGCTGCCCCTCACCCCTGACTTTTCTGCACACCAGACCAGGTGCTCTCTGGTGACATACTGATGCTGTGCTTGGCATAAGGCTGCTCAGGTACTGGCCCCAATTCCTTCACTCCCCCTGGTGCTCCACTCCCCCAGACCTCCAACACGCTGTCCTGGGCTTTGTACCACCTCTCCCGGGACCCAGACATCCAGGAGACCCTGTACCAGGAGCTGAAAGCTGTTGTGCCTGCTGACCGGTTTCCTGCTGCTGAGGATATCCCCAAGTTGCCAATGCTTCGGGCCATTATCAAGGAGACTCTGAGGTACATCCCAGCCTTGTCCCTGCCCTGAGGTCCTGGTCACCAGCCCCTTCTCCAGGGGAGATGCACCAAGCAGGCAGGATGCAAGGCTGGATTTCAGTCCCTCTGGACTGCAAATATCCACCTCCCGTCTGGGGAGTTGCTGAGCCTTGTCCTGCCTGCGTCTCGCTCTCTCCGGGATCTCCAGATGAGTCCTGCTCCCCCACTAACTCTCCCCATATCCCAGAGTCTACCCTGTGGTGCCCACCAATGCCAGGGTCTTCTATGAGAAGGACATTGTCATCGGAGACTACCTCTTCCCGAAGAATGTGAGTGGGGACCATGCTGTGGGGACCCCCACTGCACTCAGTGAGGCCAGGTGGGATCATTAAACCCCAATTCTTGCCCCACAGACCCTCTTTGTCCTGGCACACTATGCGATGTCCCATGATGAGACCTACTTCCCTGAGCCTGAGCGGTTCCTGCCCCAGCGCTGGCTCCGGGGACATGGCTCCCCTCACCACCCCTTCAGCTCCATCCCCTTCGGCTATGGGGTTCGTGCGTGTGTCGGACGCCGCATCGCTGAGCTGGAGATGCACCTGGCTCTTGCCAGGGTAAGTAGGGATCCCCTCACTTCGAGTATCTTGCCATGAGCTGGGATGGGGGTCCCAGGGAGTCACTAAGGCACTGCCAACCCCCCTTCTCCCCACAGATGATCCAGGCATTTGAAGTGCGGCCGGACCCCCGTGGCGTGGAAGTGAAATCTGTGTCCCGCATTGTCCTGGTGGCTGACAAGCCCATCAACCTGGAATTCATTGCTCGCCCAGGAGCCCCCTGACTGCACGTCCGCCCCTACCCTGGGTGCCAAATGGAGATCCCCCTTACTGCCCCACAAGGAGGACAGGAAGGCAAACCCCTTCCCTACCCAGCTTGGGCCAGGGGGCTCACAGCCCCACAGTGGGAAAGGTGGGGGGGATGAGAGATTGTCCCCAAATCACCCCTGGGGCACTAGTATCCCACTGCCCAAAATCAGCAGGAGGCTTGGGGAACTGCTGTGCATTTGACACACTGCAGGGGGGTTGTGTCTCCCCCATCCCATGCCCAGCTGGGCTGCATCAGGAACCTGGGAGCTCTCTTGGGGCTGGGGGAAAGCAGGGAGGGGGCTTGCAGCCATCCGGTGTCTCCTTCATCCCGTCCTTGTGTAGCTGCGTGTGGATCTGTGCCTGGAGCCAGGACATCTGGGTCCTGTCTGAACAGCTGACCTTGGCCTCAGAAGCTTCTCTTTGCCTCACTTTTCCCCTTGCCCTCAGGGGAGGGTTGAGTGCTGGCTGCGTTTGGGGTTTGCGCCTTTCCCAAAGGACAGAGCCAGCCCTGGTCCTGGGAAAGCACAGCGATAATACAGCACATTCCCCATGATGGGAGGTCTGTCACCACCCAGGACTGGTATTGTGTCCCCTGGCAGAGTCAGCCAGCACAGGAGGGGGGTTTAGTTCCTGGGACTTTCCATTGTCAGTCGTTACTGCCCTGAGATACTGATATGGGGTCATGGGAATGGCAGGGCTCACTGCAGGCAAAGCAGGAGGAGAAGGATCAGCTCAGCATCCCCTACCCCCAAGCCAGCACCATTGCAAGGCTCACAGCTGGCAGCACCCACAGGCAGGGCATACACTGCCATTTGCCTAGGGTCCTCGAGGGATGGGGCATGGGACATTTTTAATGGAACCCCTCATACTTTCCTTCTTCTTGGACTGAGGGAAGCAGCAGGCAGAAGCCTTGCTGGTACCAAAGCTTCTGTCCCTCAGTGTGTGTCCCCGAAGGGACCTGCACACCAACAAGATGATTAAGACTGCATGCCCTGTGTCCCCATCCCCTTGGTTCTGCCCACATGGGCAGAGGTGCTACTCTGCCAGTGCCAAACTTGCTGGCAAGCAGCCAGTACCCCTTCCCCTGCATGGTTCTCTCAAGAGGAGTCATGCCCAGCTTTACCCCAGAAAGGCAAGAGGCAGTTCTTGGATCAGGCTGCTTTGTTACAGCAAGGCTGAACAGACTAACAAATAAATAAATATTTGCCCACCCTGCCCACCCCAAAACGTGCACAGGGTCTCCATGCAAGTGTCCATCCTGCTGCCAGCTCTGGCAGAGAGCTCCAGCCCCACGTGACCCTAAAATAAAAAAGCCTGTGTGTGCAGCTGAGCCTATGCTACCAGGCGCTGGGCACAGACAGTGGGACTGTGTTCACTAGGAGGGAGCCGCAATAGAAATGCTCAAATCCATCAGCAGGAGGGCAGAGGGGTGGCCAGGTCCTCTGGGGCTATATGGGTCTCTGCCCAGCTGCAGGCATGTTGCAGCCCCTCCGGCACAGTGCTCATTGAGCATCACTGTGTGCTCACTGGCAGGAGGCACCCCTGGGTCCCATTTTCAGTGTTTCTGCCTCTCCAAGACTGGCAGGATCTAGCCTTGGACTCAAGATGAGCCTGAGGACTGGAGTGAACAGGCATGTCCTCCCCAGAGAGAGCCTTCAGGCCCAAGCCTCCTTCTCACAGGTCATGCAAGAGATCCCCCAGTCAGACAAGACAGTGTCATTTCCCTGGTGTCTTCAGAGTGAGGATCGATCAATGCCTGTGGGGCAAGAGAGCATGTGAGACCATAACCCCAAGTCAGTGCTGGACTGGGCACCCTCTGATACGGCCCCTCCAACCATCCCAGTGGACACTGGGGTCTTTCCTCCATTCCTTGCTTGTATGCAAGCCCTAGGGTAGGAGGGAGGGCAGCTTGGCTGGAGAGGGACATCTCAGTGGCCCCCTGCAGCTCCAGACACAGCCACCCCTGTGGGCAACAGGGATGGGTGAACAAAGGCACCGTGATGGGGGAATGGGGGGAGGGGGGCAAGGGGGATATCCCATGTTACATTCCCAGTCCCCTTCTGTGCAGAGCAGCTGGGCACTGCTGGGGGAAGTGGTAGGCACAGGCCTGTCCCAACCCATTGCCCACCACCACCCCGAAAAGCATAATTACCTTTGGGAAGCAGTTGGGAACTGGAGCCAGCTCCCCCCTCATCATTTCACCCCTAAAGAGGTGCCGCAGTGGGTGCCAGGACCATGTCCACCCATAGCCAGTGAGGATTCACCAGGCAGTGGGTGAGCAGAGCCAGCTGCAGGTGGCCAGGCAGTGTGGTTCCAGTGCCACCTGGGAGCGAGCCTTGACTCTGGAACAGACGGTTTTGGGGCTGCTGCAAGTGGAGGGGGTGGGGGCCAGCCGGGGCCCATGGGTTGGCCACATTTTGCTTTTGGCTAGTGGTGGGCAGCATCTCTGAGGTGCGCGAGTGGGGGTTTGTCCGCTCTGTGTCCCTTGGGAATGGCACTGGAGGTGCTCAGGTCTCGGGGGAGAATTGAAGCAAGATCAAAAATAGGCTTTTGTCTTGGGGTGCATCACACCCCAAAACCCTCATCCAGCCCAAAGCTCAGGGACCTGCCAAACCTGCATTCCACACGCCTGAATGAGGCTCTGGTGGAATGTCTCCATGGAAGGTGCCCCCATCCTTCCTCACAGTCACCAGGGATTCCCTGTGATCCTTGTGTACCCCTGGGACAAGCAGCATCTGGGTCCTGCTGTCCCCACCTCTGCACCCAGTGCAGTCAGATCCTAGCCCCAGCCTCCTCCATCCCCCAGGACCACTTTGGATGGGGCAGAGGCAGGTGACCCAGCAGCAGGGAGAGGACAGGCACACAGCCATGGTGGGGGGTAGCGCCTACCTGAAGTGGAGAGAAATTGAGGGTGCAAGTGAAGAAAGATGGAGCACCGTGGGCTAAGAGTTAAGAGCATCAATACCTGCAGGAGTGAGCACAAGGGCCTGCAGGATGTCAGAGAGGGAGACAATGCCCCGCGGGTACCGGTTCTCATCCACCAGAACCAGGCGATGGACCTGTGGGTGCAGGCAGAGCATCACAGGCAGGCTGGGCAGCTGGCAGCAGTGGCTGGCACAAGGCACTCCAGCCACTCACCTGCTCCTTGGCAATGCGGTCAATTATGTCCTCCATAGGTTCATGGGGGTAGCAGGTGAGGACCCCCTCCAAACAGATACTGCGTTGCTGCAGTGCCTCCCTCACACTGATGTCCAGGTTGTTGTAGGTCTTCTGGGCCGCCAGGTGCTGTGATAGATGTGACCCCATTCAGCACCCCAAGGTGTCCTTGCACCCCATTGTGCCAATACAGAAGGGACACTGAGCCCAGGAGATGCACAGAGCAGACCTGCACTGGCACATGCATGACACTGAATGTGGGGTGGGTTTGCATGGGCACAGACAGGTATGAGCACCCCACCAGTACATGCAAGGGGCCAAACTTGAGCCTGGGCATGCACACATGCAGGGTACTCACAATGACATCAAACCGCGAGTACAGGCCAACCACTTGCCCTACAAAGAGAAACGGTGCAGGGGCTGCAGAAGGAGCCCTGGGGACCACCTGCCATGTTCCTCCCACACCCCAAGGGGAAGGACAGGGGTTTTGGGTAGGGATGGTGCTGAAGCAGAGAGAGATGAGGACATCACTTTTTCCCTCTCCTGGTACCAGAATCATTGATGACAGGCAAGGCAGAGACACGGCGTTCCACAAAAATGTCCAAGGCAGTGTAGATTGGGGCAGTCTCAGGCACAACAGCCAGATCACGGAAGGTGCCAATGCACAGCTCCTGCACTGTTTTCTTCAGGAAGCGTGGCTTGGGGATGGTAGAACCCTTCAATGGGACAGGGCAGGGCTGGGCTGGCACCTGCATGTACCTTGGCACCCTTGTCTGTGCCCCTACACACCAGCCATGAGTGTGCACAAGCAGCCCCAGCACTCACAAAGATGTGGAGAAACTTGAGGATGCGCTTGTGCGTCAGGATGTGCAGGACATTGCCTGAGACAGGCTCAATGACAGGCAGGCGGTGGATTTTGTGCTTGATGAGGGAGTAGACAGCATCAAAGAGGCTGTGGGTGATGCGGACATCATGATGAGGCTGTGTTCCCACACACACCCCCACTCCAAGGGGTATGCTCTCCCCCAGGGGACAGGCTCTCACCTATTGCTTGGAGAGATGTGGACCAGTGGCTTGAGGGAGCCCTGCAGGTACACCTCTGCCAAGAAAGAGAGCTATGAGAGGAGGTCCTCCAGCCCTCTCCAGCAGCCCCATGATCCCAGAGCCCACCTCCACAACCTCTATGACAACATCTGCCCAGCCACCCACAGGATTTTTACCTCTCCAGGTCTCAATCTTGTGCTCCTCCACCTCGTAGATCTGAACCTGAAGGCAGGGAAATGCCCTGGTCACAGTGGCTGCATGGGGGACTGAGGGCACTCTGAGACACCACCCCCCATCACCCAAGGACAGAGATTACATTTTGGAAGCTAAGCAGGGGAGTAGCAAGTGGATGCTGGTCTGGCCCAGAATCATCCCCTGGTCATTGTCTAGTGATTAAGAAGGACCAGGAGTGGTGGGGACAGCCACTCCCTGCCCCATGAATGTCCTGATCCCCCAAGCCCTCCTCACAGCACTCACCAAAGGTGAGCGGTAGTAGCGGTGGAGGATGTTGATGAAGTCGGTGATGGTGAGCATCCCTGTGGAGATACATGGGGCTGGCAGCGCTGCCTGTACCCTCTCTGCCAGGCAGGGGAGGGGGCCAGGCATTTCTTCTGGCACTCACCTACAAAGCTTTGCGTCTTGCTGTCCCAGAGAGGGGCAGCACGCACCCCGTTGGCCACCAGTGCCAAAAAGGCTTTCTTGATCTGCTGGCAGAGTGCAGAAGGGTTCAGAGGATCCCCAAGCCTGCTTTTTCACTGCCCATCCCCACCCATCCCCCAGGTTATCACCTCCAGGGAGACGTCAAAGACAACAAGCTTGCAGCTGGTGGGGATGGCATCGTAACAGCAGTGGCTCCTCAAGAAGTGCATATAGACCTCAGCATCAGGGTTTTGAAACTCAGTCTCTGGGCCCAGCCCCAGTATCTCATTTCCCAGTGTGAAGGTGACAGGTCTCCTGTATTCTTCCTCCTCCTCTTCCTCCTCCCTGGGGCATACAGCCTTTGGAAACCCTGCAGGCAAAATCACCCCAGCCCTAGCTAGTGAGCTGAGCTGCTGTCTCACCATCTTCCTGCCTGGGGGGAGCAGGGGATGCTCCTGACAGAGCCCCCCTGTTCCCCATTTCACAGGGGCAGCACACAGCACTGCAATTCTCCAGCCTGGGATGGACTCCAGCTGAGGAGAGGGGTATGGGCAGGGTGGGCAGAGGACCAATGCAATTGTCACACGAGTAAGGCAGTCTCCCCCTCCTACATACCTAGACTCTTCCTGCTACCCACCTTCCTCCTCAGGGTACGCAACAGCATCCAGCAGCGCCGCCTGAGAGGGTAACACCGTGAGGAGGGGTCAGCAGGAGTCAACCCCCCATCCATGGATTGTGCCTGCACCCATCCAGCTGCTCTGGCCCACCCAAGCCAGGCAGAGAGAGCTGTCCTTTCAGGGTGGGGATGTGGGCACCCCCCACCAGCCCAAGACCCCCCAGAGTCTGCAGTCTCCATGGTGGCTCCAGTCCAGGACACCCAGCTTGTCCTCCTGATCTGGGGAGACAGAAGAGGTCTCCAGAGCAGGACAAGACATGGATGGCAGGACCTCCTGCCTTCACTCTCTGCTGTTGGAGCAGAGTATGTCCCACAGCTGCTCTGTGCCCATCCTCTCCCAACCCCAAGATGTAAATTCCATTCTTGCTTCTTCCCGTGCCGAGAGCCTCGCCAACCCCATTGGCCCTTCCCGGGGACCAAGCCCATCCCAGGAAACCTACATTAACAAAGCGGCAGCCCGAGGAAGAAGGGAGTCCACAAGGAGGGACGGCTGACCCCGTCCCTCCAGTCCCCAGAGGACCCTACTATAACACAGCAGCACGTGCAGAGGGAAGAGCTACCCCGGCCACAAACCTGCCTGACAGAGCCAAAGTTTACAGGCCACCCTACAATAACGAAGGCACAGGGACCACTCCCTAAGGAGCCTAGGGCCAACACCGAGAAGGAAGAGACCCTGCACCACCTGCCCCAACCGTTCCCAAGGGGCTTGGCACAGCTGGACAAGGACGTCCTTGTCCCCACGGCTGCATGTCCGTGGGAAGGGGTTTGTCAGCCGCCCACATTCTCCCACCCCCGGGGTGGCCTGTCCCCAATCGGGAGTCTGTCGGGCCGCACTCCCCACCCAGCCGGACGGTACCTGGGACGCGGCGGGGCCGCGGAGCCGCTCCATGCTATCTGCAGAGCAGCGCTGCTATTCTGGGCCCGCGGCTGGCGTGGCCCTGGCAGATAGAGTGTCAGCGAGCAATGCCAGCCATGCCCCCAGCGCCACCGCCGCGGGGGGGGACACGGCCGACACTGCCGAGCAACGCCCGCAGCCACCCCGCAGCCCCGGGCTGAAGTAGGTGGTCGCGGCCCCGGGGACAGCGCTGACTCTGGGGACTCGAGGGAGGGGGCAGTGGAGGGATGGCTGGAGGCAGAGAGCGGAGGGAGACCCTGCCCCGTGGACCCCCGTCCTTCCTCCAGGAACGGTGCTCCGCGCCAGCCTGCCCGGTGCTGCCCCGCCCCGTCGCGGGTGGTGGGCACAGCGTTCCCCTCTCCACGGGGATGCTGGAGAACGGCTGGGTCCAGCCATGGGCTGGGTGGATGCGGATCCTTTGTCGTCGACGCTGCCCAGCTCTGCCTGTCCCTGCCCGGGGTCCTGCTACAGCTCACTGTCCGCGGTGACCCTGGTCCCACGGCGGGAGAAACGCGACCTGTGGGGGTAACCTCCTTCCTTGCCGCGGGGCCACCCCCTCCTGCTCGCCCTCTGCCCGCTCCCGGCTCAGTTTTCTCTTTCTGGGAGGCTGTCGGGCTGCCCTGGGGCAGCTGCGGGTAAGCTACAGGGTTGGTGGCTACAGGGCTAAAGGGACACGGCTCTGTGGCTGCAGGGAACAGCTGGATACTGGCCCATGGCGGGATACAAGGAGTTTCCTGGTGCTGCCAGGCAGGACGAGGAGGGATGAGGCCGGGGCCTTGGTGCTGGCTCACAGGGTGGCCCAAATCCCGCAGTAGAGCAGGGGCCCACGGGGCCAGGCCCTTACAGCTGTGCTGTGCAGAACAGCCTGGCTCCAGCTTGGCCATCGCGGGTGCTGGCAGCAGGGAAGGGAGCAGGCATCTCCACTTTCGGAGGCTATTTTCAGGTGCTGGAGAGAAGCCGAGGAGAGATAAGATTGTCACCAAGGAGACCAGAGAAACAGGGCCCAGCGCTGGGAAATGGTGGGCTGCAAGGAAAGGGGAGGGAAGGGCTTTCTACCAGATCCCGGGCCCATACATCAGCACCTCCTCTGGGCCCCAAGAACCTGCCCAAGCATCCAGCATTTATCTACCATACTGGGGGGACAGAACCCTGAAACAGCAAGAGCCAGCTCTGAGCACCCAACCCTTCCTACCCCTCTTGTAAGGCTGGACTGCACTGTTCCCCTTGGCTAATGATGCACGGGATAGTCCCTAAGACATAAGGAAGACCCCAGACCAAGGCAGTTATGCTGGAAGCTGCTCTTCCGTTCAGGGGGGTATGTTTACCTACCATAGAGCAGCAAGAATTACCCCCAGCTCTGGGAAGAACAGTGAAAAGTGGGGTGGGTAGCACAAACCCTCCCTGTACCAGAGCCCAGTGAAACATGGGAAGGGGTGAGCTTCCCACCAGACACAAAGAGGTCGGGGAAGGCAGACGAGAACAAGGAAAGCAGTTGAGTGTTAAAGTTTAATAGAAATCCTTGAGAAACAAAGGGAAAATAGCAGACCCAGGAGAAGAGCACTAGCCTGCAGTCCGTGCACACATGCTGCAGGGCACACCAGAGAGCCAATGGCCTTGAGAAGGATGCTCCCTCCCCAGCAGCCCTATTGCCCCCACAACAAACTGCAGCCACACTGGTACTTGTGGTCTCTCTTGAGCTGCGATGTGCAACCCTGAGGTCTCCTGCAGCGCCTGTTGCTGGGGCAGGGCAGGATGCTGGCACATTCAGAAAGGATAAAACTAGGCAGTTTTCCCTCCCAGGCGTGAGGACTGGAGATTTATCTTCAAGGGCCAGGCTGCAGCAGGGCAAGAGCAGACTCTGCTGCCAGCAACCCAGGACACAGACACAGGCAAGCAAGGGCTCAGCCTGTGATGACTGGGGACAAGAAGGGCAGGCTTAGTCAGCTCCCACGCAGCAAAGAAACCACCATGTCAGGCTTTAAGAACAGTCCAGGACAAAGGCCAGATAACCCCCACTTCCTCAGGCTTTGCCACTTGTTTTAGAAATGAAGTCACACAGGTCTCCTCTTTGCCCAGGAAAACATCCCTCTCTACAACCAGCCCTAAAACAAGTGTGCAGTGCAAGGGGCTCTCACAGTCCTTGATCTACAGAGCCAGCTCCTGTCTCTTCCTTTGAGGTAGGTTGATGTGTCCCCAGGGAGGGACAGTGGCTGCTTGGTCACATCACCAGGGCAGTGTCAGAGAGGCAGCCAGCAGGTCTCTGGTTGGCTCCACCAGTGCACTTGTTGAGAGGTAAACTCTGAGTAGGGCTGGGCTCCAGGCATCTCATGAGATCCTCACCAGCTGAAGGGAGGCATGTGCTGCAACAAAAAGGAGACCCTGAGCTTCTTACGGACAGTGAGAAAGGACCAAAAGGACCATGGTGCAATAATCACTTGCTGTATCATGACACATGGACTCAGAGATAGGGGTGCCACGCTCACCTACTCCATCTCCCATCCCAGGCAGCACCACTGACCCCAACAGGTATCCCAGTATCAGTGGGACATCAGGGTCACAGCTTAGTCTCTCTGTCTGTGTGTAAACCCAACTCCACCCTGGCCTCAGCAGGAACAGTGATGATCTTTGTAGCAGAACCAGAGACCAGGGGTGTGCCTCCCCTTCACTTTGGGTTACCCAAACTCCAGTCCTCCATCTCTGCAGGAAGCTGTCAGCAGCCCAGCTTTGCTCAGGGAAGCCAGGAGAGTGCAACAGACCTGAAAGCCTCACTGTTCCCCCGGCCAATGCTGCAGCTGAGAGCCTCTGCCTCTGCTGTTAACCACATCAGTGTCCACAGAAGTGAAACAAGTTCCAATGCAGGGAATATCTTGTCAGCATGTTCTCACCATGACAGCTCCAAGCATCACCTAATCTGGCTGTTCTGAGCTTCATTCTAGGCTGGGTGTACAGTGCCAAGGAGACATGCCCAGTTGCACAGATATCATGCCAGCCCCATCTGTTGGCTCTCCACAGAGCAGAGGCTTCAGCGCCTTCAAACCAACCTGCTCCTCTCCCCTTAAATAAAGCTGCTTTTCAGGCTTCCAGTTTTCTACCAGGACACCAGTCCAAAAGTCACACTATGAACACCATGAATGTCATGGCCAGTGCAAACTCACCCCAGTCTGCCCAGTTCCAGTTTGGTGAAGCCATTTGATTGAATGCTACTCTTCTGGAGGAAGAACGACCTTGGCAATGACCACTGTGGGAGGAGAGGAAGACAACAGAATGGCTATTTAAGTCATGGCAAAAATCCCTCAAGCCTGCTGTGCTTTGCCATAGGCTGCCCTAGAGAGCTTCAGCTAGAGCTGCCTCACTGCTGTGCACTGTCACTGCCACCAGACTATTCCCGGAATAGCAAACAGAGCAATCTTTGCTCTCTGCCTAATGAATCCCTCTGCTGAAAGTGGGAGTAGAGCACCTCAAGGTTCAAAAGAGTGCATTTCTTTCAGAGTAACATTCTGCTGTAAGGCACAGGAGTGACAGAGACGACTCCCCCACAGAGAGGAACAATGGGCAGGACAGGTGCCAAATATGTAGGGCTGTGCCCAGTGCACCCAAGGATATTCAGATGCAAAATACTTGCAGATCTGATATACTGCTCATGGCTTCATGTTTGTGGGAAATAGGGCAGCATGGGTTTTTCCAGACTCCTGGGGGCCTTGGCAAAGAGGGAAGAAGGCAAACAGGTAAGACAGGAGCCAGAGCAAGCAGAACAAGCAGGATCTCTACCCAACTCTGTGCAGGTAAACAACCATTTCTGCCTACCTTACCCACAGTTATACGCACCATCTGGGCCAAATCCATCCCTGCCCCGGTGTGGTAACCTTTGACACACCAATTCTTCAGTAGCTCCAGACCTGGAAAGTGACAGAAGACAGTAAGTGAAAATGAACAGCCAGGTTTACGAAGAGTTAAGCCTTCCCAGCTCAGGGCATGCAAATATGCTGCACTGACCACATAGCACATGCTATGCAATAACAACTTGAACACGTGCTTGAGTGCCAGCAAACACGGGGTAAACCAAGGGCGTTCACCCTTTGTACGAGCAAACATCAGTGCGTGGGCTGCTGCAGTGCTTGCCTTCCTCCCAGGGAGCCAAGACATTCCTTGCAGCAGGCTCAGCGGAACAGGGAAACTGGGGCAACACAGGATTTGCCGAATTAGACCAGATTGGCTGTCCCCCTGAGCCCAGTGCCTGCCAACAGCAGTACCTGATTTGGGCTGCACCGGTGAAAGTTCCCACCATGCAAATGTAGAGAAGCTTTGCTATCATCGACCCCTTTCCCAGAGGAGGGCAGCTCAGGCAACCTCCTCCTTGCACAGCACTGGTCAGCTACAGCATCCCAGTGCATCATCTCCTCCCTGCAGGGATCCATCCAGAGCTTGACATGTCAGGGTTCCTCCCTGACAGAGGGCAAGATCGGCACAGGTGAAGATCACTGCTGGTATGACTGGAAAGGACCAATGCTCTCGCTACACACAAGACATGGTGCTTCAGAGCACAGCAAGGTAATTTTGAAGCACAGCCATGTGTTCTGCACTGAACACAGTTCAGGTTCTGCTTCCTCCAGGGCTTCCTGCTAGCTGTCCCCACTACAGCCAAGCACACTGCTCTTGGCCTACCCAGAAATATTGAGAAATCCAGGACTACTCCCATCCTGTTTTCTTATTTAAGAGCCTTAGGGTCATAGCAGAAGGCTAGGGTGACTTGAGAATTAAGAACCAGCAGAGCAATGGCTAGTCCATGGATGCTCTCCAGCTAGGATTACTGTGATTTTCTATAAGAAGTCAGGAGGAATCCTTGCCGTCCAAAGCCTGTTCCTTGGTGACCTTTCAGCAAGTCCCAGAACCCTGTGAAAAAAACCCCACATGTTGGGGATCAAGAGGAGCAGGGCAGCTCAGATGCATTGTCCTGGGTCTGTGTACCAGCCTGGGCTTTGCATCTTACTAGCTAGGGAAAGAGGAGTGCTGCATGGAACACAGGGGAATGGGAAGGGGATAGGGGGAGGGTGACTTTTGCTCAGAGGTAAAGAGCAATGATGGGATAGAGCAAATCTGCTCGCTCGGCTTCTTTGGGAAAGCTATAGCATTGAACCAGGACCTTTGCCTGAGCACCGAAGTTCAGGGCAGCACTTCACTGAGGACAATGACAGTATCTTTCTTCCAGCTGATGGAAGATCATCCAGCAAAGATATTAGCAAGACAAAGGATGACACATGATGACAACACAGTCAGAGAAGGCTATGATGTTACCATCTCCATGTGAAAAATTGTTACTGACCCCTTTGATACTTGCTTTAACACCAGTGAAAAGTGACAAAAGCATTTTGTCTTCTTTCTCTCCTGGACAGCCAGGTGAGCCAGGTCTCTCCTTGACTGCAGTGGAGGGCCAGCTCCTCAGAAGCGTCTCCATATAGATCAGATATTGGATGGAAAGCCCTAACCCACAGTCTCTTTTTATTTTCTCTAACCCTTCATGCTAAACCTCACTGTCTCTCTCTCCCAAATAGCTTATACTGCTGCCCTGATAGAGACAACCTTGGGTGAGAGGGAATTGGTCCAGCTCAGCTATGCCTCATTAAAGGATAATCTTTTCTATTAAAATACAGAATTGTGTCCTGAAAGGATGGAAATGTTAGCTAGATTTCTAGTGTTTAAGAAAAATTTCCATTGGCATGCTGTTTTTCATCAATTAGAAAGCTGCAGGAGACCAAGGAATAGGCAAAATTTTTCCTTCACAGATCACTAGTCAGGATCAAAGCCTAGCAAATCCAGCTGTTTGTCCCACAAAAGAGAGCAGAGAAACACAGTCAGAGACCAAAGCTACAGCTTGAAGGCAAAATCCCAGTCTGCCTCACGCCCAGAGCACCTAGAAATGATGGTGCTGTGAGTACCAGAACAATCATCACCTCTCATCAAGTCAGAATAGCTTTTTGTGATATTCGATGCAGTCTGGGAAGGTAACACATTTCCTAGGGGTTAGTATGCATACAGGCAGCTCCCCCTCAGCATGCATAGCTCAGAAGTCTCCCACGACTGCTGGCAGGCAGCCTGCCTGAGTCAGGTGGCTGTGCCAGGCTTCGGAGCGCAGTTACCTTTGTGTCTATTCAAGTAGTATTTGAGCTCCCACTGGGTCACCAGAATGTTAAAGTAACGAGGCTGCTCAAAGAAGCGCAGGTACCGCATGGAGATGTGGCTGGGGAACACCCGCTCGAACTGCCCACGTCGGGAATACTCATCCTCTGTCTCCACCAGGATGCGGACATCATCTGGAGTCAGGATGTCCAAGACAGATGAATAAAAATCCTACAGACAAGAACAACCCAAGGTCAGGAAGAAGCATGTCTCAAGCAGAGGTCTCCATGTGTCTGACATCTTTGGGGCAAAGGCCACACGGAAACTGTGGAAGGAATCTAGGCTCAATGGTGACACCAACACTGCAAAGAACTGAAGAGAACACTAATTCTGCAGCCTAGGCTCTCGTAATGTGTCCCTCAGCACACGCCTATTTTAATTTACAGATGAGTCAGTGGCTTAAACAAACCCAATTTATTTCTGACCAATTGTCTTGTAACCCACTGGAGCCCAAGTGCACCCCATCATCTGGCTGACCCCAGAGAAGAGCACAATCTGAAGAGGGAAGAGGGATAGACATGTCAGGGACTGGCCAGGACAGGGGCTTGGCATGATGGTGCAAAAGAAGCGGTTGTTTAGTACCTGGTCAGGTATCTTCTGCATCAAGTAATACGCCTTCTTCATCTTCTCTGCTCTCAAATGCTCAGACACTGGCTTGGGCTTCTCCTTCAAAGCACTGCCCAGACTGAGGACACAAGAGAAACAACAGAGCATTTAAGTGGAGAAAACTAAGTCCTGTCATGGCAAAACTGCTCACAGCAACTTCTGAAAGAGTAATGACACCCTCATGAAAATGACATGGAGGAGAGAACACTTTCTCCAAAGATCTCACTAGTTCCAAGATCAGTGATGGATCCTTGTGCATCAGCACAGAACCTGGGAAAGATGTGGGCAGGGAAACTAGGAGGACTCTGCCAGCCCCTCACTAAGGCATTTGTGTTCCTTCACCCAAAAGGTGAGCCATCACCTCACACTCATGTGGCATGCAAGAAGGTCAGACACACCATGACATGATACACAGCACACGAAGCCTGGTGGGATCTCATGTTTACATCCCACTTGGAAGCTTCCTAACTGCAAGCACAGGGATGGGGGTACAGGTACTCAGTACTGGTACTGAGTACTGGTACTGTACAAGGAAGAAGAGAACTCTTAGATTAAAAACTTCCTCTGGCAACATCCAAGTACTCTCAGGACTCAAATTCAGACATATGCCATGGAAAGTCCTGGCCTTTTGTACTATCTGACCAGCAACAATGTATTCTAAGCGC
This sequence comes from Rhabdornis inornatus, assembly GCA_013397075.1. Classification (NCBI taxonomy): domain Eukaryota; kingdom Metazoa; phylum Chordata; class Aves; order Passeriformes; family Rhabdornithidae; genus Rhabdornis; species Rhabdornis inornatus. The sequence continues at coordinate 2,979,699 of VWZS01006282.1, read as the reverse complement.
CAATTTGAGGATGCCAGAATCTGGGAGATACTTGTTGAAAACCTTTTAACCATCTATCAACATAGTTTCTGGTTTTGTTTTTTTTTTACTGCTGCTGCAAAACTTACTAGTTCTGTGCAGATCCAAACAGGGAGAGCAGAACCTTGAGTCTGTGCTGCATGGTGCTTGGGGAACATACAAATCTACTGGAATTCTGCCCATACGCAAAAATAATCCTCTCTCATATGCTTCCCACGGCAGGAAATACAGTTAAACAAGCTTGCCTCTTGCTCTGGGTGCAAGAAATCTGGTAATGCATCATCTGAACCATGTTAAGGATCCACTTAATCCCCTGCAGGTCTTTCTGAGGACACCTGCCCTTCAGCACTTCCAGTGGAAGTGGCAAACCAGCATGTGATCAAAGCACCGCAGACGAGCTGGTGAGAGCTCCCCATCTGGAACAGGCCCATGTTCCAAGCTTCTCCACTGAAGCCACAGGGCACTCAGAGGGCAAGAGTCCCATCTTTTGGCATGTCCACACATCACTGCATGCTGGTGCTTAACCCAGCAAGCTGACCCTTCAGTGACATATGACCAGCAGCCATTCTGCTGAACAGACTGGTTTCCTTCCAGCCATCAGATTTGAAACCAGGATAAGCCCTAGCTGTGGTGAAACACAGAAGGATTAGGGGCCTGGCTGGATACACACCCAGGAATTAACATTCTGCAAAAAACAGCCATGTTAGCTGCAAAGTAAGACTGTGAACACCTCCACCCATAGGTTGGCAACATGTGACACCTGCAGTCCTGCCTAAAGAACTGATCGCTCCAGCATTTGCAAAATAGCAGTAGCTCCTCTTGCTCCAGGCAGCAGCATGTCAGTTCTGGTAAGTCGGAGGGTAAGTGGATCCAGCCCCAACAGAGCCAGACAGTCCTCAAAACAAACAAGCAGTAAAACTTAGCATCATATTAGTTCTGGCAGGGGGAAGGACAAGAGAGCACAACTTGAGTAACTGCAGAGCAAGCACAAATTACATTGGCCTTACTTCCAACTATGGGCCTCCAGAGAGGGTATAAATCTTTCTGCCTTGAAGAGACCACAAGAACCAGATACTCAGGCAATGAGGCAAGCTCTTTGGACCCATAGCTGAAGCACCAGCAAGCACAGGTTGTCAACAGCTAGAAGCCAGAGTTTGCTGAGCTCCAAGCCACCCCCTAGATGAAATCCCTCAAGAAAAACACCTGCTTCTCTGACAGAGAAGGGGCTAACCTGCAGGTAGAGCCACTTCTTGTCTGTGTCCTTGATGCCATATTGTCCATGCTGGGCAGAACAAAGCCAGCTAGGTTGAGGAGGTCCCGAATCATCTGGCCCTTGATGCTCACATCCAGTGGGGAGTTGGAGTGGAGGCTGCAGAAAGAAAGAATCACAGCCTGAGTACTAGAAAGGAGGTGTTGAGCCCCATGGCCCCGAGATCAATCCCCACGTTATTACTGACAGGGATGCAAACACCAGCCTGTCCCTTGCATCATGAAACCAGCCATAAAACACTGAGAGAAAAGTCCCGACAATATCTCTTTGAAGGGGGGGCTTCCTATCAAAAACAGTTAATTTTTCCATCTCTTCCCAAGGTAGCTAGAAACAGGCAAGTCCATCCCCAGAGCCCTGTGTACATGGCTCTGTGTACAACTCATGCCCACCCACCCTCACATACAGAAGGGGCCATGCTCAGTTACCCTGAAGCTCCTGGCCCTGCCTGCACAGCTGACACCACGCGGCCAGATGCGATCGGGAAGCAAAGAATGGTGCATGAGGCAGTGGAACTGCTGATTGCTTCTGCCCACGCAAAGAAATCTCTGCCATCACCCATTCTGTACAAGATATATCCCTCCTTGGCCTTCCTTTTTTAACATATTCTTCCCTGGCTCTAGCTGGAGCATGCCTAGCAAAGCTTTCTGAGCTGCAGATGAACATTGCTTTCACAGACAGAGAGGGCTTTGATGCCTGCAATCTGGAGAGGGAGGCTTCAAAGCCCATAGTCTTTCAGCACAGGCTACAGGGGGCATCGCAAGCCAAACTCACTTTGTAGTAAAAGAAAGGCCATTATCCACTCTGCTGTTGCTCAGAATATGCTTTACCTTGGGGAAATGTTGACTTCTAAGATCCAGGGCTTGAGGTTTTCATCCAGCATGATATCAAACCCAAACAGCTCATGGCAACAATACGGCCGGCGCACGTACATCTTCACCAGGTTGTTCACGTAGGGCTCAGAACTGCAAGCCAAGAAAAAAAATGTTTGCTTCCAACAGTCAGACAGACAGCAGAGCTCTGTCTGTTCACAGCACGTGTTGACAGTTCTGGAAGTGTAATGCAGCCACGTGCTGCGGGAGCAGGTGGGCTGAGAGACCAACACAGGCCTGTGAGTTGCTGCTGCTTTACTACACATGGATCCAGCACTGCATCCTGAGCATCCCTGCTGTGTCAGGTAGCATCCACCTCTGAATACAAGATTTATCCTGCACCAGGGACCATTCTCTCAGGCTTCCAGGCAAAGCAAGGGAGTGGGTGGCAGGCTGGGCATTTTTGGGTACACTGCACCTTCCTGGCCTTCAGGCAGGGCAGGGAAATAAAAGGTCTATTTACCCACTGCAGCTACTGTAACAGGATGAAAGGAGGGATCTGCAGAGAAATATCAAAGTCAACAGCAGTGACACCATTTCAATTAAGAGCAAAAGGACCAGAGTGAAAAGGGGACTGGACATCAAAGGGGCCAGGGTGCACCCCACAAACACACAGAGCAAGGGGTGCCAAGACTCACGCAATTATGGTTTTAATAACGATGTCCTTTATCTTCTCCCAGATGGCCTCACTATTAACTCCCTTCTGAGTCAGGTAACTCCAGAGAGCTTTGAGTGCCCTGTGAGAGAGAAAGCAAAGGAAGTAGCTCTGTAGCCCCGTGCTGCTGGTGGTGAAAGCAACGGAGGGGAACCCTGACAGCACTCTTCCCTGGCATGGCAATCCTCCTGACATTCTCAAACCTCTCAGTTCCTAGTTGCTGCTCTCCACAGCCAGGCCCCTGGTCTTGAAGGCCCAAGCTACTAGGAACATGAATCTGTCATAGACTTCTCTCAGCAGTCCCAAATTAGCACATGAGCAAGGTAAGTTAGGCCCAGATCTTGTCTTCCCTCCCCCTCCATGTCCTCAGCAAACCTCCCCTTCCTGGAGGCCTTCCCCCGCAGCACTGCAAAGCAGTTCAGCAGGAATCCAACAAGACCCCAAAAATGTTCTAGCTAAAGCCACTTCACTGAGGCTTGAGGAATGAAAAAAAATTTCTGAAAAATGTGGGTAACAAGACGGTATAGGGAAGCATCTATGCTTTTACAGGAGTTTCCCACACCACACAGAGTGCTGCAAGCTACTCTGACACTGAGCCAAGGATGCTCAGATATTTCTCAAGTGAGACCATGTGGCTAATGGCCAGGAATCCAAAGGTCACGCTTCCTGCATACAAGATGGAGTGGATTACAGCCACACTTATCTTTAACATAGGAGCAGCCAGCTTTGACTTGCATGCAAGTCTGGAAAACCCACACAATCTCACCCCCACGCAATTTCAACTGCTGAGAGGCAGCAGACCCTGTTAAAAGTCCCAATGGGGGAAGAGAGGACTGTGCAGCAAGTCCAGGTCTAAGGAATATGGCCACAGCAAAACACCTTCTGCCAACTCCCTTTGAAATGCAGTAGCCCTGCTCAGGCTGAGAATTGAGAACTCTATCCTGCACTATTTTTAAAAGGGTTCAAACACCACCATGGAATCAGAGGCAAGTTCCTGGGGCTTGCATCCATTCACCCATGGGACAGCAAGGAATGGGAACTCCTGCAAGATTGCAACCCTCCTCCCAAAGGCCTAGAAATGGCACCACTGCTCCTATTCCCACTGAGTAGCACATAAATTGGCAGTTCTGAACCAGGGCTGTCCCCTTCTCTGCCTCCACAGCAAAGTCAAGAGTGATATGGGCAGAAGCTCCCATCTAGCCAATTTAAGCATCACCCATTCAATATATAACAAAATCCAATTAGATTCTGCTTTAACCACATCCCATCACCCCCACAATAGGGGAAGGGAATGAATGAGCAGAGATGAGTGCAGCGTTGGAAGCAGGGAATGGCATAGACACAGGCAGGATGAACAGCACCTATAGCTCAAGCAGCAGTGGACAAGATGAGTCACTAGCCAGGGAGACCATCCAGATTCCACTGACACTAACTCATGCTAAAATCACTCTGTTCTTTCAGTTTCCCAAGTGGGAGCAGATGATACAGAAAGCAAGTTCAAGTTTTGGGTAAGAATACTGAAAAGAGTCTGACTTAATGAGAAATAAAAAGATCTACCTTATACCCTAAAAGTGGTACCTACCATTTGTGTCCCTGACAAGCAGTCTCATCTGAGTTGGATTTGTACTCTGTGTTCTTCTTGTTCACACTGTAGTTGGTCAAGTGCATGAACTTGTTGCTGAGGCTCTCCATTGAGGAGGAATACCTGGAGGAGGCAAGAGGAACACGAGGTGTCCGAGACTGAAGTGGCTGTCCCCAGGTCCACAAGGCAGGCACAGACTTTTTTCTCATCTCAGACCACTCTCAGCCATTCACCAGCCCTGCTGCCGGCAGCTCTCTGTCCCCACAGGCCCAGAGCTAATGGAATAAAACATGAGACAGAACAGGCTGCCTTGGGACAGTGGAATGCAATCCCACCCTCACAGCATGTCCTCAAGAAATAAAAGCCAGAGCATCAGCAGAAGCACTGATGGAACTGCAGCAGCCTGAGGCAATACAATAAAAACTGGAAGGAACATCTCAGTTTCTGGTGTGCCAGCTTTTATGCAGAATGTAGCACAGACGACGTATTTCACAAGCTGCTTTACGCTAAGCTGATTTTTCATTGGGAAGGTTGGATGTAGGCAGCATCCTCTCACATTCCCTTTCAACAGTCACCTGCAGCGACCCCATGTGTTTCCACACTGCTTCTTAAGCAAGCAAGATACAGCTTTAAGCATTACCCCTAGAGCGGATGACTTCCTCCTGCCCCAGTCAATGCAGGTACCACAGCCACAGATCCCTGGGCACCAAGATAGCTCCCAGCACCGCTCTCCTGCACAACCTACTTGCAGCTAGCAAAGCGAACCAATCCATCCTTGAACAGGTAGACCCTGAGAGGATCATAGCAAGTGACGTAAACATAGATCCTCAGGTCAAACTTCTTCCCGCCAATGAGGTAGGGTTTGTGCAGATATCTGCAGAGGGAAGTAAGTATATAAAGGTTATGATTTTCATATGCAGGAACATCTCTAACCCCCAATTCAGAAGCAAAACAAGGGATCAATGCAGAAGCCTTTTTGCACAGCGTTTCCAAGTTAATCATATCACAGACAAAATAGGAGAAAGAGCAGCTCCGCCATTCACAAGGAGTTCCTGCAGCACATAAGCAGTGTTTCTTTCTGTTCAGTTCCATTTTGAAGAGATTTTCCCCAGTTTTAAGGCACAGTAGCTTTTTCACACCCACAACGCTGACTGCAATATTCAGGAACATCTAAGACATGCAGTACACCACAGATGGTTTTATACAGCGAGCAGAAACAGTTGGGTATTTTAATCCAAACTATTTGATTATTCATCCCAGAAGTTCATGATTTTCCATAGCAAAGTTTATCTCTTTGCATGGAAAGTGGACAGGGAGAACTAACAAGCAAACACAACAGCTCACTGTCTGCCAAACACTGCAGTTTTCCTGCCCTCACAAGAATCTTCCCAGAAAACAACCTCAAATCAAGATGAACTATTCCACTTTCCTGCAGAAGGGAAAGGAGATTGAGAACTCTGTTATTTCAAGAAAATCCTTTGACTAACATCTACATACACTGAGGCTCTTACTGAACCATTCTAACTTGGATAAGAACAAATCTTTGACAACTGCCACCTCTTCCCTGGGACTTCTCTTCCCACTGTGCTTGTGTGAACTGTATAAGGTTTGTTTGTCTCCAAACATGCCAAACCCCAGAGTACAGAGAAGTGGGAGCTGGATCACAGCAGAGCTGAAGCTGTCCACCTGCCAGACAGAAGCTCCAGAAAGCTCATGAAACCAAGTTGTGTCTGAGACCTCAAATATCTACACAGAGACAGCAGCACTCCAGTAAGCCCAGCTGCAGCTGACAGAGCCAAACTTCCAGCAGCAGGACAACCAGGCAGTCTCCAGAGAAGTCTCCAGATGCAAATCAGGTACTTTTGCTTTGCCACACAGAAGCAGGGGCCCAGAACTGGCCAGATATACAAGACACCAAGAGGCCCCAGGCTGTGTGCCAACCTTGGTTTTATATTCACTCACCTCTGTACTAGCAGTGGTCTCCTTTTGGGGAGCTGGCTCCATTTGTGGATGACCTGGATACCAATGCCCCTTGCTGATGCTGGCTGCAAAATACAAACAAGAAAGGATCAGATCTTCTCCCTGCACCTACAAAAGGACAGAGGACTGAGTTCTACTTTACACCTACTGGTTTCACAATCCACTTCTGTCGGCTAGCTCCTTCCTCCCATGCTTTCCTGAGTAATCTGATGTCCTGGGGCAGGATGAAGGATTGAGGGAAGAAATTAAACTCCTTTTTCCCACAGCGAGCCTGCATCTTCACCAGGTTGCGCCACAGACGGTCCTTCCTTCCAATTTGAAATGAACCAGGGAAGTGGTTTAGCTGGAAAGGAACATAGATGCTATGAGATCTCTTTGCTTCCCCAACTCCTTGCCCACCCCTTCCTGCTCCCTTGGCAGAGTATACAACCTTTCTGAATACAGTGCAGGGTGACAGTCTTTGCACCCCTCTCTAGATTCCACTCAAACTGATTCCATCTACTCCTGAAGATTTGCAGGGACAAACTGCATAGTTTAGAGAATCACAGCTGTTCAGAACAAGCATGTACTTGTGATAGATACCAAACCTTTGGTCCCTCACACGTTCTCAAGCCATGAACACACCTGACTGTTCTGAGATGAGAGTAAGGTACGTGCCCTTCACTGCACTGGCAGTGAGGACACTGTCCCTACCCTTCAGTCCTGCCAGAAGAAAGACTGCTTTAAGCAGCAATTAATGAATTTAGAGAAGCTCACAAATAAACACAATTTGGCTACAGCTTCAGTCTGGACAAGAGCCACCCTGACAGCAGAGATGCTCATCCAACTATGCCTGTCTCTTGGACTCCTCTCCCAGTTCTGGAAGGGACACTGCAGGGACAGCTTGCACAGCAAACACCTGGGCCTGAGGAGAGGGGCACCCAAATTGCTTCCAACACACTCTCCATGCACGTGAGAGAGATCAGCCAAAAACAGCCCCTACCTTTTGGTGCTCTCTGATGGCTCTGAAGCCAGGGGATTTCATGTGGTGGCCCCAGCAACCCAGCCAGTCATTGCTTTCTGCAGAAAAAACAGAAAAGTCCATGACTGAGTACCCTGCCACGCACAACACCCTCTCAACCCAGAGCACCCCATCTCCTTGGGCTAGCAGAAGCATGCCAGGGATGCTGCACAACTATAGCACACACCACTCATACTTGCTACTGCGAAACTGCCAAAGAAAGGGCTATGAGTGGCATCCAGTTAACCAAGTAGGTCATATCCTTGCAAATATGATGGTTGCAAGGACCTAAAGAGGAACAGGGTCAAAGGAATGCATTTAACTCCCCAGCATCCTGACTTCTCTGCATTACAGCTGGCAAATTAAGCAGTTGGCTAATGAATGCTGTGCTGCTGAGGGACATGTAGGATGCCAAAACTTCTTAGGACTTCCTCTGCCCTCCATGTCTCATTATAGCCCCAAAATAGTTCGCGCAGAGGTCTCCTGATACATGCAGGAGTCCCATAAATATTTCCAGGAGATCACATTCCAGAGTATGGATCATAGCTGCAAATGCTCAGCGCTTCTCTACACATCTCTTCCGTGACAAGATTCCCAACCCTGAGAACTCTGTCTATGGTCAGAGAAGATGCCTTCCTCCTCAGTACAAGGAGCAGCACTGCTGGGCCTGGCACTACATGAGGGCCAGTCTTCTCAGAGTGGCAAGCCAGAGCAAACCTGCCTCGCATATGCCTCAGCCTGACAGTGCAGGAGCAAGTCCTTGTGATCTACGCCAGGAACAAGCCAAGAGGCGGATCCAACCCTGCTGGGACCCACAGCAGTATCTTGGATACTGCAGGTCAGACAGGCACAAACGTGAACCCAAAAGGCAAAGAAGGCAAAGAAGGACACAATGTTGCCTCCCTCAACTTACTTTTGCTAACTCTGAAGTGGGACCTGCCAATGGTTTGCTTCACTATGTTAGGCGTGACTCTGCACATTTTCCATCGCAGCAGCTTCCTCTGCTCCCAAGGCAGCTTTTCCACTAGGAAGGCAAAAATTTAAAGACTGAAGGAAAACAAACACAATACTTTGATTCACTACAGCTGCAAAATCCTTATGGTTTGCTGCACAGGCACCAGGCCTGTAGATGAGGGTGCACAGCTCTTGTTGCAGAACCGTCATGGAGCAGAAGACTCCATAGCTGGGGGAGATCCAGGACACTGGAACATTCAGTTGCAGCCTGACATGCTCCAGACAACGGAAGCAACACAGTTTTCTGCAGTCATTTGGATCTGACACCAGTGCTGGGTCTCATCATGGGAAGCATCAAGGGCAGCCCTGCCAGCCAGCTCCAGGCTGTGTGTACCACTTGCTCCCTAATAACGGGCTGGCCACTCCTTATCCTGTGCAACAACAGACCCTGGCTCACCTGTCTCATCCCGAGTACTGAAGTAGATAGTTGGAGGCACATTAGGGAATAAACTGCAGACAAGAGCTGGTTTGAGCACTTTGTCTTGAGCCTCAGCAGGCTGGGCCAGGCACTCGATGCAACTCCTAAGAAAGATGAAGCAGTAGACAGCTGGCTAAAAGTGAAAAGTAACAAAGGAAAAGGGAAGCCGGAAGGAGCCTTAATCTGGGTATCAGGAATTTGCACCATCATTGCAATGTGGTGCAAGCAATGGGCACTAAGGTCAGTAACTCAATCTGCAGCAATGACGGGGTGAGTCTGCAATGAATGCACATGCCAAGTAACCACTGTTGGGGTTTGTGATTTTCTGAGGCAAGGAGTGGAGTTTTTTACATGGCAAACCCTATAACCTTGTTGAAGGCAACAAGGGGTGGAGATTGTAATACACATGATTTAACTGTTGCAACCCTCATGGTTTTGCTGTGTTTCAGGGAAGAGGGATGGAGTTTTACCCACTGTATGTACACCTTACCACAGCAAGCCCCAATACCTGGAAGGAGGGACAGAATTTGTAATGTTTCTATTAAGGTTGTGATGAAGTGAAAAGCAGGGTCTGCAATGAACATATATTCCAAATATATGCCACTGCAGCCAGTATAAGAAGCCACACCAGAGCAATCCAATAACGAAGAAAGAGCAGCAAAAGAAAAGGAACTACAACACACTATCACAAATCTCTCAGGCTACCCCTTGCCTCACTGAAGGGACTGAGTGTAGCTTGTGCAAAAGAATTGGAGACCAGGATGGGGGAAGAAGCAGTTTTCTCAAAGTCCTTGTTGTTTTTTTTCTTTTCAGTACTAAAATCAATAATTAAAAGTTTATTAATTGGCAGAGGATTATAGTGGTTTACATTTTCTAGCACAAAACTGGTTTTGCCCACAACAAACTGAAGGCAGGAGACAGGTGCAAAGGTTTCAAGGCCAGGCCAGCACACAGCCTGCACAAGGAAGTGGTCAACATCCCTCCTTCCTCGCTACAATAGGCATTTAGCCCAAGCACTGCTTCCCCATCTGCCCCAGAGCCCAACCACACATATCCTGCCAGAAACAGCTGCTGAGCCAGTTTACATCACCTCTGCAGGACTTTCATAACATGTGCACACCCAGAGCTCTGCAGCACCCTAAGGCTCAACACTTGCTCACAGAAAGCCTTGCTTGTCTCCCAGATTAGTGATGACATTATGGGAAGCAGCAAGTTGTCAGGCAGACAGCAAAGCCTGAGGCAGCCCCCATGCAAGACCAGCTCCCATTGCTGGATGGGAAAAAACAGGTCCAACAAAGGTCAGCCAGAAGTCATGAAGGCAGGGCTCAGATGACGACAGGCTGACCAATTCTCCCCAGACAAAGATTCTCCCAAAAGCTAAAGAAAAACCCAGGCTCCAGGACTTGTTTCTAGGATGCTATGCTGAGACACAAAACCCCAAAGAGCTTTTGCAATCTCTGGCCCAGGACACCTCCACTCTGCTTCATCTGCCAGGCAATGACACTGCAGGAGCATAATTTATTCCAGTAAACCTAACTCAGCAACTGTCAGTGCCAGTGAAATTAAGACCCCTGTTTTGCTGGAGTGGATGCACCCTTAGCACTTTACAGGCTGCTGCCTGTAGCAAGAGAGGTAGTTCTAGTCTGCAGGGTAGCAAGGAAACTTGCTTTGGCTGGGACATCTGTTCCTACCTTCACTCCTTTACCCCACATGCTACCATCTCTTCTGTTACCATGGAGGGCAAAGATGATGGAATCACAGAATATGCTGATTTGGAAGGAACCCACAAGGACCACTGAGTCCAACTCCCTGCCCTGCACAGCACCATTCCCAAGAGTCACACAATGTGCCTGAGAGCACTGTCCAAAACTTCCTGAACTCTGTCAGGCTTGGTGCTGTGGCCACTTCCCTGGGGAGTGTTCCAGTGCCCAGCCATTCTCTGGGTGAAGAATCTTTTTCTTATGTCCAACCTGAAACTCCCCTGACACGTCATCAGGCTATTCCCTTGGGTCCTGGGACAAGTCTGGAAAAATATGCTACGTTCAGTGCACTGTTTACAGCTACTAACCTGGATCCAGGAGTCACGGAGCCACTGGATGACACATCGGCATCAGAGGAAGCATCCGAGTCACCTGCAGGAGGGAACAAACTCAAGTTTTGTCTCTGTGAGGAGTGAGTGCACACAGAGTTAGGGAGGGAAGAGAGGAAACAAATGCTCCAGGGGACAGAACCTTCCAGCTGCCCAAAATCCTTGGATCCTGGCTTCTGCCCACCAATTAGGGTTTTAAAAACAGGGAAGGGAGCAGAGCTGACAGCCCTGCACAGAGAGGAGATGGGTAAGCTCTGGAGAAGGAGTGGTGAGCCCTAGCTCGCTCCCAGAAGGAACCCATGCAGTTCCTCCTTGCTGTTACATCACTTTCGGGTTTAGTACATCCTGAAATGACAGCATGAATGTAAAACAGGAGAGCAGCTGTGCTCACCCCCAGCTCCCAGACAGCTCCTGCACTCCCCACATTGAGGCATGGAGCACAGCCCTCCCTGGGGAACCAGCACTCACTGTCCTCATACTCTTCTTGACTGCAGCTCTCATCCAGGCCATCAGGAAGTTGTTCCTCTGCTTCGTCCTGGGGATGGCTCAGCTCCATCAATGACTTCTCAGCAGTAGCACTGGGACAAAGGACATCACATCAAAAGGAATGACACATGCTTTCTGGGGCCAAAAACCCAGAAGTCCATGAGGCAGCACGAGATAATGTGGCCAAGGGAATGAGAGCACTGCCTCTCCAGTGCTGATGTACAAACACTCATCCCAAGCTAGCAAGATGGGGAGCTCCAGACCACACCCTGGACCATGCTCCAGAGCAGCTAGAAAGAAGAGGAATAAGGACACCCTCTCCCAGCAGGAGAGCAGGAGCTCCATGTCCTCACACCCTCTCTATCCTGTATTAGCTCTGTGTTCTTTTATGAACGCACGTCCTGATCAGGAAGGCCTGGCTCAACAGCAGGCTTCTTTCAATGTATGTGCAGAGCTTACCACTGCAGGCAGGGCCCCCAGCTGAAGAGAATAAACCAGAAATGCCACACAGTAATACTATGCTGCGGTTGAAGGAGAAGGCAGAACAGCTTGGAGCCATCCCAAGGGCCTGTGTCGAGCTGGGGGGTGCAGGAAGGTGCCCCACCCACTAGTATGCTGCAGTTGGGTATCGCTCATGGACACAGCCCATGGTTATCCTTAAGGCCACCTCATACTGCCCACAGTGCATCCTCTCCCAGCACACAGAGATGCAATGGCCAGCCTGGCACATCCTTTCGCAGCCTCCCTCCTCCTCCTGCCCCTACTTACTTAAGCTTTCTTGGGACCACAGCCTGGGCCTGTTTCTCTTCTTTCTCCAATTGGATGGTGGACACCTGTGCTGCCACTTCAGAGATGGCAGCGAAGTGCAGAGGCTCTGTTCTTGCCAGGCGGTCCCCTGTACACAGAGGGCTCAGCATGCCCTCGGGACAGCAGCCAGTGCTGCAGTCGGGAGCGCTGGCACGCGAGGCCAAGGGACGGTCACTTATCTGCTTAGTGTGGGCAACAGCATCACAGGTACCCATAAGGCTCAAGTTACTGGTAAGGCGATGGCTCCCCAGCTCCAAGTTCAGGGGAGCCATGGTTTCTTTCTGGATGATCTGCACTCCAGCATGCTGCCTCCTCCTGCTGTTCTGGTTGGACAGGCTGCCCACATTCATAAGGCCAGAACTTTCAACTTGGCACCCAAAGCCTCTGTGTGTGATAGCCTGACTAGGTAGCTGCTGCACAGCCTTCAAGAGGCTCTCCTCCGGTTCCTTCTCTTTTGAGCTGTGAAGTCTCCCCTTAGCGACGTCCAACGAGCACTGCTCTTTCCTGAGGATTGCACTGCTTGGCACAGGGGTAAGGGAGGGGACTGTGTTTTGCTCTGACACAGCGCTGCTGTTCATCACTGCTCTGTTGATTAGGCTGTTAGAGAAGCTGTCTCTATTGTCCCCGGAGTGGGACCATGAAAAAGCAGGAAAACTCTGGGTGTTTCCCACCTTTTTCATCTTCAGTGACTGCAGAAAAGGCACTTTAGCACTGCTTGGCCGTAGGAAGGAGTTGTTATTGAGCACTGGTCTAGAGGAGCTGGCAGCCTGCTGACCTGAGCTGAGAGCAGAGCCTTTGACCCCAGTTCCAGAGCACTCCTCTGCCAGCAGGCAGGGCTCCATCAGCATGGAAGACATCACCCTTCCCGTGACAGAGCCAGTGTCTGGAGGGCTTTGGAGGCTGTCTTCAGTGGGCTGTGCATGGCATAGTGACGGTGAGCACAAGAGGCAGGATTGCTGCAGAGGGATCCCTGAGGAGAGCAGGATGCGATCCTGGAAAGCGCTCTCATATCTCTCCTCTAAATTCCAGATGGGTTTCGCCTGCTGCTGAGTAAGGCACCAGGCCCAGCACGGCTCAGGTCTTTCTGCCGAAAGGGTGCCTGACTCCAGCCCAATGCTCTTCTGCTGTTTGGGGCCCAGATTAGCATGGTCTGGTCCTGCAGACGCCATGTAGAGCCATAGCACGTGAGGCATAAGTGTGTCAGTCATCTACAGCAGCATCTTTGCTGGCCTGAAACAAAAGGACAGCATGAAAGACACTGTTGCCCTATCAGGGCACAGCATCCAGCCCAATGCCACATGAGGAAAGCAGGGTGAGTTGCTTTTCCTGCACGGTGGAAACCACATCTCCCATTTACTGAGCTCACCAAGAGTCTCCTGAGACCAAATCAAAGAACGGCTGGCATCTCACATGAAACCAGAGGATGCAAAAAGCAATGTAAAGAGAGCCATCTGCAGGAAAGCTTGTACCCTGCAAACACAGAGGGGTGACTGACTACCAGCCAGGGTAGCAGCCCCAGCACAGTCATCCTGTCTGCAACAAGAAGCTGCCTGCCTGGGATCCACATGGCAGCTGGAGCCCACTCCTACAGAGGTCTGTGTCTCCAACATCAGCCTCCTGACTGCCACAAGCCCCAAAATGTCTGCTTATTTTTCCTCCCTGCTCCTTAAACCTTCAGTTCGCAAACTTACACAACTAGGAGAGAACCTCAGACCTTGCTTTTGAAAGAAACATGTTTCTCATGTTCCTTTCAAAAGGATGTTTTCTCAAAAATGTTTTCTCAAAAAGCTCAGTGAGGGCTAAAGGCTTCCTATGGAGCTCAGGACTGAGAAGGCAGCAAGAAGTAAATGCATTCTAACATCAACACATCTGTTTCCAGCAGAGACTGGCTGTACTGTGCACAATACATTTCTCCCCTCTGCAGTCCTACAGAAAAGCCTCCTGCAAGGAGCAAACTGGCAGACCACAGAGTTGCAGATGTAAATGTCCTGAATCTTCCTAAAATGAACTATTGCACCATATCTGCAACATCCTCTTGCCTGAGGAGAAAGGAAAAGAGAAAACAAACCACTAGCCAGTTATTGCTTTAACACATGCCTGGAGGGCCCCTGGATACAGCTGCGATAGGAATTTGTATTCCAAGAAGGCTGGCTTGTTCTTCCACCTTCCAGCTCTCACACGCTTGCATATTTAAAAAAAACAAAGGTATAAAAAGAAGAATAAGTGGTGCACCAACCATCACACTCTTTCTTTTCTTGCCATACATATATATACTCCTTTCTCACCTGAAAGACAAGCCTCAGATGCAGCAGTTAAAGTGTAGCTTGGAAACCGGAGGCTGCTCTGTAGCACCATCACAGCAGCTCACACCACCACAGGGCTGGGTCAGACAGACCTACACATGCCAGACTTTCTCAAGCTGTGAATCAGCTCCAGTCTCCAGCACATACCAGGTCAGCAGCATCTCAGCCAGAGGATGTAGGAGATGGAACATCTCATGCAGGATCCCATAGGAGCTACACATTCTCAAGGAGAGCCGCTACCCTGCCAAGCTCTGCAAGGAAATATGGAAGGTGCCAAGTCCATTCCACGCCCATAGGACTGCATTGCTTGTTAGGGCTTGTACAGTCAAACTGAGAATTCCTGATGAGGAATTCTCCCACTGCATCCCAGTGGGAGCTGCAGCCCAGAGGGGCTCCAAGCCCCAGGGAAGAGAATCCCACAACTGAGATGTACAACACTATTCCACTGCTACCCAATCTGCCCCCAGCAGCAAACCTGGCTGTGTTGTGACATTCACAGCAATTAGCACAGAGCGAAGAAGCTGTGGCTCAGATGCCGCCACCTGCCCAGCTCAAATTTCCACCCAGTAAACAAGGGACTGGAGCTTGGCTTCCACATGCTGCTCCCCTCAGATGCACCCAGTTCACAAGTGCACTTGGACCACAAAGTGACCCTAGGACACCGGTGAACATAGGTGCTAAAGAGCAAATTAAAATCCAAGGAGAATGAAAATGTTCCCACCTAGAGGGTCTGTCACTGTGGCATCACCAAGTGTGCTGTCAGTTTGGTCACCACCTGCACTCTCACCCGGCTGCAAATGACCTTGTAAAACCAGCCTGAAGTGAAAGTCATCTGTACCTCATCTCCACCCGGCTTTACAGCTATCAGTGGATCATCCTACTGTAAAAATAAAAGTGATGTGGCCTAATGAAGCTGTAACAAGGGCTGTGAATCTTACAGTCAGCTTATACACAGGTGTGAAATTGCCAGCAGAAGCCCTGTGTGACCCTGATCTGGAGTAAGTGACAATCATAGCACAGATGTGACTGACACAGACACGGGAGTACTGCTGACAGCTGTGACTGCCAGGGTGGAGGTCTGGCCACGGCACAGCCTTAGCTAATGCTGCCTGGAACCCAGCCCCACAGTAGCAGACAAAAATGTGCTGAGCTTGCCCCTCTCCAGAGCAGTTTTGTCATGGAGTTGCAGAAATGTCTGGGCCAGTACAGGGGAGGGGTGTGCAGGAAGCAGAGGCTGCATAAGAAAGCTGCAGGACCTTTAGTACAGCTTTCAGGTAGAGCCTAGGTTGGCCAACAGATAGTCACCATCACTGTTTCCCTGTGGAGACACAGGAGCTCAGAGATAGGGGCACGAGGGGCAGGAAGGATGAAAGGAAGATGCCTCCACAGGGGGCAGGTCAGGATGCACCCAGACTGATAGCACCAGCCCATGCTGCCTGTCCTTCTCCCCATTCACACCTCCTGCATTCCAGCACAGCCAACTTTAATGTTCACCTGAAAACTGTCTCCCATCCTTACTGCAAGGATAGCTTGACAAAGCAACTGCTGAGCATCCAAGAGACCTGATGGAGATGGAGGGAGGCATCTTCACATGCCAGGCTGTGGTCACAACAGGACAGCAGCTGTCACACCTCTGTAGCTCTGGGTAGGAACCACATCACCTGCCCCAGGGTAAATCCCTGCTGGTCAGCAGCAGAGAAGCTTTCCCTTTATGTTTAATTCAGTTGGAGTTTTGGGATGGACAAAGGTCACAGTTTGATACAATCCCTAGTTCTGCCAACCCGACTCTACGACAAAGAAGCTGGAGTCTGTTCTGCATCTCGCAATGGCAATAAAACTACACTCTTGAAATTTTATTGTAGAAACATGAGCTAGGAAAAGCGGCCAGGCTGGAATTCAAAACCCAACCAAGTAATTAATGGATTTTGGCTTGGACTTATTGACACACAATACAGAGGCCAAAGCTGTCACTGTTGGAGTGACTGTACAGCTGGACTTGCTCACAATTATTCTACCAGCACCTATTATTGCCACACAGCTTGCTCACGAGTGTTGGGAGGTCAGCCAGAGCACTGCCACAGCCTGTACAAATGTCACATCACAAGAGCACAGGGTGAACACGTGCCCCAGCCTCTGTGCAGCCCAGTATGCATCAGTCAAAATCCTTTCTTCCAGCCTGAGCTCCGCTGCAGCATGTGCTCCTCTAATGGCAGCATGGCAGCTCCTCACAGTCCTGTTCCAAACAGGAAAGGTCAAGACCTTAAGAGTCCGGGTGAGCACATTATCCCACTGTTAGAGGAGTTTGGCTGTGGAGGTTATTTTAAGTGCAGCCTGGTGACACACTTAAAATAACAAGAGCTTGTAAATGTATGCACCACAAGCTGACCTGATAATGTGCTGTCAGCCACACACAGCCTAAAGTCACAAGGAGAGATTTGACAAGTGCAATTGCTATTGTTTTTTATGTCATTGCAGGGTGCATATTCTGTTCTGTTCTTTATGATTAAAAAGGATTAAAAACATCTTCTTCTAAATGAGACCTGAGTTCACACCAAGTTCCTCACTGGCAGCTTTGGGACTTTTGATTAAAGCTTGAACAAGCAAGTTAACAACAATGCAAAACAAACAGGTTTTAAAACCAATATACATTTCAAAATAAGGGTTTGTATCCCTTCAAAATATTTAAAACTTTGAACAAGATCAACAACATTGATCTGAAACCAACTGAGTGCCTAAAACTGCTCCAACAGCTGGTAGCTAGGTACAAACCTGTGTTTCAACAGCATGGAAACAGCTCTCCCTCCCCTACATCAGCTCCAAGAAACAAGTGGCCTCAAGGGCAGTCACACACCAAGCCAAAGCACCTGAGGAGACCAGCAAGTTCAAGCTCAAGAGCAGAGGGTGTTGCTGGCCACAATTTGTCCATGAGGACAACACAGCTCAGAGGTAGCTTGGCCACCACAGAAATGCTGTTGGGTACAACAGCCTGGTGTGCTGCTTTGCTACACAGTTAAGCATCACTGTTCCCTCTCAGGTTCAGTATCATCCTTGCAGAACCACATTTTGTGTGCAAATTCAGAAGATGACAACCAATTTCTGTCCTAATCAAGACATCAAGTTTTCGCTTGGCCACTCAGGTCAAAAAAAAAAAAAAATACCAGTGAGAAATCAATCTCTGTGAAGATGCATCAGCAAATTCCACCTGCATCCCAGGATGACATTTGTGCCAGGGCTGGTCATTTCCATTCATCAGCTGTGGTGCTAAACTCCACTCCACACTGAATAGAGGAACGATGAGGAGTGTACGGCTGCCCCAAATGACCCTTTACCTAAGCAGAGCACTGCCCTGCAAGAGAAATAGAGGCATGCTCCTGTTCCCAAGGTGGAGGCAGATGTCAGGGACAGCGGGATGATGGACCAAGCCATCAGAGTGCTGGAACCCAGCCACTACGTATGCTGCAGCAAATGCCTCCCTCCATGCACACACAGGGTCAGTGTGGGACTGGAAGCTCATGTGTTTGACTTCACAAGGGACTTTTCCACCACTCTAAGGGCATTGAAACACAGTTGCCAGACGAGATGAGAAATTCTGGCATAGTAGGCAGAAAATCCAGGGCTGTGGCTTGAGTGCACCAGGGACACCTAAAATAAAGGGATGGCTCCAGGAGGGCTGACCTGGCTGTGACCAGACAGTGCAGGCGCCACAGCAAAGGGCAGAGCATGGAGTCCCTATCCCTATCAAAGGATATCAACTTTTCTCCCTGGCAGATTCCCCAGGCCCTAAAGCAGAAGTAGTACACAGTGATAGCAGATCATGCAGCTCTGTTTCCCCAGCAGTGAAGCTGGCAAGTGCCTGCCCTTGCTCCCACCCGATTCGTATTTTTTCATCACACGGGCAACAGAAGCTGTTGTACTGCAGCATAAACAAGAGTAGAGAAACAAGTCTGGGTTAAAAGCAACAAGCTAAACCATGAGGTGTTTAACAGCCTTTCACCAGGGAGGTCTACAGCCCATTCCTGAAGATCCAAACTGAAGGGACAGCATTTTCAATTGAGCTTCATGGTGGAAGAAAAGGTACAGGAGAATTACATGGCAAGACCTGGGAAGAGTTTGGCCACGAGTGTAGGATCTGAGGGCAGTCAGCAGAGCTCCATCTGGTCTTAGGCAGACTGGCCTTTAGTAGAAAAATAAAAGTGGAAGATTTGGAGTCAATGAAACAAATATAATATACCAATACATAGCAAGGAGACAAGAATTACCCAATTAGTTCAAAACACATAATTACTTAGTCCATCTTCTGTTCTTGATATTTTTTACTGAAACATATCTGCAATCGGAAGAAAAGGTTCCCAGATTTGTCCTTCAGTATGTGCTCTGGACTCTTCCATGTCCTGACAGGGCTGGGAAAAATTCTTCTGAAGGCACTGCAAAACCCCACTCCATACAGCAATCTCTCAGGGCTCAGGAGAGGAGAAGAAACAGAGACTCAAGGTGAGAAGCTGCCAAATACTCCCAGACTTGATGCATGGCAGGAACCTGGAAAATGTCAATGAGTGGCATCCAGCCAGGCTGGTACAGCAGCCAAAGCCCCCAACCTGTGTCAGTGATCTGACATCTCCACACATGTGCTGTTATGTGGGATAGTGACATTCATCCCCTCAGCTCCTCATTGAAATGCAATCCCTGCTGTGCTGAGAAGGACCCTCAGACTGAGGTGTGGGAGGGGGCAATTGTCATCAACAAACTTTGTCAAACACAAAAGAACTGCAGCAAGAGAGCAACGAAAGGACAGACAAATGCTACTATCTGCTGGGTACAAACAGTAAGAATTGTGGAAATATTATAATAATATATAATGAAAAACTGCAATAACTGTGTAATAATAACTGTAATAACATTGTAAATTTCCCCAAACTATCTGGAAGTCACCAGATGTTATCTGCCCATTCCGTGAGGAGAACACCACAATAAGAAAGACAAGCCTCAGTGAGTCATGTAGGCAGGGTTTTGATATGGAGCTGTGGGGCTGAACTGTGCCTGCCATGAGACATCCATAGCCCAGCTGCACAGGGAGACAGGAGGATGGCACAGTGCCACAGGGCTTCGCTCCTCACTCCCTGCCCAAACCCTGGAGGCATTGAGGAAATACCCCAGGCTTGTCTCAACTCAGCTCTGCCTTTCATTCTCCAGACTCAACAGCTCCTTTTTACAAGAGCAGCCAAGCCAAGACCCCAACAAAAAGAGGACAGCCAAGATGTCCCAGCACCCCACCCGGGTCTGGTGAACCCCAGGTCCATCCTAATACTCCAAGTACCGTTGGAGAGGCTCCCTGAAGCCGTGGGTGGCTGGGGAGCTAGCCCCTCCTCCCTGCCGCTCGCCCGGGGAACACGCTCTGTGTCTCATTTCTCCAAGTGGAAACCTTTGAAGCCAAAGGTGCTACCAGGATGCTGTATCCTGGCGCCGGAGGGCCGCCCAGGCCGCCGACCCCAACATGTCTCGCCGCAGAGCGCTCCCGAAGCGCCCCCCCAGCCCCACGGGGTCATAGGGCAGGACCATGCGAGCCCCACGAGGAGGCCCGGGGTGGAGCGAGCTGCCTCCTCGGGGCTCAGACACAACTATGGGGAGGAGGCGCCGGGGAGGCAGCGGAGGGCCCAAGAGCCCTACGCCCCAGTGGGGGAACTCTGAGGGTGCAACCCGGGGAGACACACGGGGAGCGAAGCCCCGCTCCAGAGGGCGGCAACACCGCCATACTCACCGCCCGTCCGAGCCCGCCGCCGCCGTTACCATGGGGAGCCGGCGGGCCCACGTGACTACAGCTCCCGGCAGCCACCGCGTCGCGGGGTGTACTGCCCCCTGCCGGCGCGGCGGTGCTCGGCGGCGGAGCGCAGCCCGGCGGTGCGGGCACGGCTCCGAAAGCCGTCGGGAAACGGAGCGGTTACGGAAGGAACGGGCATTTTTATGGGGGACGGCTTCCCACGGGGGGCACCCCAGGTAAAGACGGCCGGGTAGAGTCCCCCTAAGGCGCACAACGTGGGTTCCAAGGAAGGTCGGACTGGAGCCTGAGGAGGGCGACGGAAGGGTCGGTAACGTCCCGGGATGCCCGGGCGTCACCGCTCATCGCCGGTACGCGGCGACAGCTGGCTGGGCCCCGCACGGCTGGGCAGAGCTGCGAGGCGGCGGAGGAGCAGCTCGCAGTGCCGGGCAGAAGGCGACCGGGGACTGACACCGGCCAGTGCGGCCAGCCTCTCGGTGGCTTTGAGGGACAGCAGGACCTGCACAGCCAAGAGAAGGGACAGGAATCACCCACCAGCTTGACCCTTGTCCCCACAACTCCATCAGGTCCCCCAAAGGAGCCGAGATCCCCGTGCAGTACCTGCTGGATCCCAGGGTGCTGGCTGAGGGCTTGCAGTGCCTCGAGGGCTCCCTCCCGCACGGTCTCCCGCGGGTCCTGGCAGCTCACCTGCAGGAGGAGGTCGGGGGCCCTGTTCTGGATCAGCAGATCCCGCAGCTCCGCCCCGCGCTGGCCCAGGTTGCTGAGGGCCAGGGCCGCGTTGCAGCACGTCTTGGCCTGCGTGTCGCTCAGCAGCCGGGTCAGCGTGGGCACGGCCCTGCCCAGGGTCCCTGCCAGGCAAGATGCGTGGCAGGCGGCGTTGCCCACTGCAAAGGTGGCTGCCCTGCGCACGTAGCTCTCCGGGTCCGACAGGCACTCCAGCAGCCTGTCCAGCCAACAGGGCTGTCTCTGCAGCGCTGGGGAAAAGCTGTGGTGGAGCAGATTGCCCAGCAAGTTGCAGGTTCTGGCCCGTATCAGGTGTTGCTTGTGGCTGAGCAGGTAGGTCAGTGGCTGGTCAGCCACATCTGAGTCCCTTAGGATCCTCTGGAGAAAGGGCAGGTGCTCTGAACAGGCCCGGGCCACATGGGTCAAGAGAGACAGGAGGTCACTTGTGAGTATGACGTTGTCTGAGAACAAGACAGACTGCAAGAAGGCAACAGTGTGCTCTGAGGCAGTAGCTTCCTTCACCACTTGGTCTATGACCTGTGTATCAGACACCACAAGTTGGCACAGGAGGCCCATGGGGAGCTCGGTGAATGAGAAGGGCAGATGGCGAGCGCAGACCTAAGGCAAAAGGACAGACAGCACTGCTGAATGCACTGCACTTACGTGTGAGCCAAGCCAAGCAAGCAGCTGAAGGCAGCCAACAGGTTAGCGCAAGCTTAGCAGCCAGTCAAGCTTCTCCAGGGCCTGCATAGCACCCAAATGACATCCTTGTGTGGACTGGAACTGCCAACATGATGTGAAGTGGTGCAATGCATTGGGGACTGCAAGGTCCCACCACAGTATGAGGGCAAGGAGGAACACAGGGCCAAGAGAGTACCTGCAGCAGCTGAGCAGGGATCTGGCTATCTCTCACAGCCTCCATGATCAGTGCTAAGGTGTCTTTATCCACATCCAGGGCAAAAGGGAAAGAGAGGAGCTGGCAGACCTGGATGACCACATCTGGGACAACCTCAGGGTCCCCATCCTTTCCTGCTTGCCTGAATTTGTGAAAGAGAGAGGGCTTAATACAGAGGTAATCAGTAAAACCTCAAGGCAAAGGGTAAAGGGCATTCCCCATGCCAGGCACTAAGGAGAGGCTCTGCAAGTGCCAGGTCAGGAACTTCTCAGCCCTTGGTGTGCTCATGTCCATGCCCCATTCAGCAGCTGAGCTCTGCCCACTTCAGCCCTTGCCACAACTCACATCTGTGCCAAGCATGCCAAGAAGCCAGGGGACAGCAGTCTCTTTAGTGTCACCATGAGGACACCATGGGACTGGGTGAGCTGAGACAGACACTGGTGGGACTCACGAGTGAAGATGCTGAGGGCCAGGCTGAGGAATGACAGGATTCCTGCAGGGGAAACAGCAGACAGAAGGGCAAAGCTAGAGAAGGCTGTAGAATCCCTTCACTTCTGTCTGTGCTATACCTCAAGCTGCTGCTCCAGGGTGGATTCTGTGATTCCCTGCCCAAAACTGGAAAATCTCCACCCAGGTGGTCACACCTGCCAGAAGGGACAGTCCCTGCAGCATAGACACCCTTTTTTGTTCCTCCACAGCCAGCTCACCTGAGCTGCTGCCAACTGGGCACAGCATGGGCCAGCCCAGTCCTCTCTCCCCAGAAGACACTGCAATCCTCAAGAAAAACCACCTGAGTCCTCTAGTCTCAGGAAACAGATGTGGACAGGGATAGACAAGGGTTAGTTTGAGGGCAGGATGTGAAGCAGGGTCCAGGGCAGATGCTCTGCTGTCCTGCAGCTCCTACCTTGAGGGGAGAGGAGGTTCCAGTCTGGCTCTGCCATGGGGTGACCAGCACCTGCGGGTGGGTCTCCCTCCAGTGCTGCCCTGTCCGTGCCCACATGAAGCACCACAGCAACACAATGCCAGACTAGGCTCCATAGCTCTGAGGAAGCAAAGCCCTGCTCCAAGACCACATCCTCCTAGAGGCAGAGAGGCAGATGTCAGAGGCCTTCATGGTCCTCCATGGCTCCCCAGAGTTCTGATACATGGCTCTGCCAGTCCCATGGTCCTGTGAAGGTCATGGCTAGACAGACATAGGCCAGGGGTCTTGCTGCACCTTTCAACAGTGTCACTCCCAGGGCATCTCTGCCCTCCTTCACTTCAGTGTGCCCATGGATCACCCCTCCCTGCCCATCACTCTCCCATCAGCCCTGTAGGGACATAAGGTGACTTTCATGGGGTTGTACAGCTCAGCCAAAACTGCACAGTCCCTGGTTTCCCTCAGCCTCATTACCAATCTGCATTCAGGCTTTTTTGCCACTACACCTTTTGGAAGGGACCAGGCAAAGGAGAT
Organism: Rhabdornis inornatus; assembly: GCA_013397075.1. NCBI lineage: Eukaryota > Metazoa > Chordata > Aves > Passeriformes > Rhabdornithidae > Rhabdornis > Rhabdornis inornatus. The sequence continues at coordinate 2,956,364 of VWZS01006282.1, read as the reverse complement.
GGCCAGACTGGTACCTGTTCAAGGAGTTTCAGCAGGAGGAAAAAGAGCCCATCGTAGAGACCCACACCCATTGGGAGGGGGAGCTGCAGCTGTAAGAGAGTGGGAGACAGTCTGGAGCTGGCTGCTGGGCTTGAGGGCAGCAGCATCACACTTGCACCCTTCTGAGCCCACCTTTGCACACCTCCACCCATGGGGTATGCATGGGTCCCCCAGCTTCTCTGTTCCCATCCCGTACCTCAGCAGGTGCTGTCAGCGCATTTGTTACCACTGGTAGGATCTTTTCTCTCTTGAGCTCCAAAGCCACTCCATGCTGACTGAGCTGTGCCAGGAGAAATGCTGCAGCACCCTGTGGGACAAGGAGGGTTCAGCACCTTTGGGACTTTCCCATCTGCTCAGTCACTATTGACCCTTCATCCCTCAGCCTCATCCCACCCTGAGTGAGGAACAGTAAGGCCCAAATGGGATGCAGGGGTCTGCAAGGCTCTCAGTAGTGGGTCTGGCAGGGGGGGTGGCTTACCACAATGGACACAACAGGAGACTGGGTGATGAGATCCACAACCAGGGTAACCACCTCCTCACACCTGAAATGCAGGGAGCAGGAGAGAAGCACTATGTTCCCACAGCTTCATATCATGCAGAACAGCAGCATCCAAATACCCACAAGGCTGGGAAGCAGTTGTGTTTCAGGAGGAGCCCTGGTTCACAGCACCTCCTTGTCTCCACGAGGTCATCCTCATCACATCCCCAGCACCCACCCACACTGCCCACCCATTCTGCTGGTATGTCTGGTTCAGAGGGATCAGTGGGACCAGGTTCTCAGCTCTGGGCAGTGTGCAGGACAGAGGGCTGTTCAGGGCAGAGTACGTTCTTCTCCCACCCATGAGTGAAAGTATGTGCTTACCTGGGAGGGGATACCTGAAGCTGCAGGGTGAGCAGGGCCAGCAGGTACAGAGAGGCTTCACGGGCTGCCTTCTGGGTCACCTCCACCACAGGGACCTACCAAAGGAACAGGAGTCATTGCAGGGGGGGAGAAGAAGGTGTTTCTGGGCCCCAGAGGAGAACTGCACTCTTCAGATTAAACTCCCCTAAACTCCTCCTCCCACACAGATTCATCTGACCAGTGCTCAGAGGAATGCGTCCTGCTTGCCCACACTCCTACCCTTCACCAGGGCTGTGGTCAGTCCTACCTCAGCCTTCAAGAGCTGCATGAGGGAACCCCACAGTGGTTGGCTCCTTCCCAGGTGCTGGCACAGGTTTGGGCAGGCATGGCAGCCAGCGTAGAGGATCTGCAAGGCAGAGGGGAGAGATGCCTACTGCCCCCTGTAGACACGTTCCATCCCATGGCTACCATGGGCTCATTTATTCAACAACTGACACCAGGCAGATGGGAGTCATTGAGGGCTAAGCCCACAGTTCCATCTTCCCCATGCTCCTAATTCCAGAGCAAAAGCCCAGGCACCTCTGGGCAGAGCCAGGTAAAAGGACAGGGTCATTACCTTCAGGATGTTCAAGGAGCAGCCTGGGTGCTCCAGTCTCTCCAGCAGTCTTGCAAGCTTCTGGCTCTCTCCTTCCATAAGCTTTTCAGCTACTGCGTAAGCAACCTGCAGAAATCAGCCAGAAATCAGCACTCTGGGCACCTGAAACACTGCACAGACTAGAGGAGTTTAATGCTAGCAATAATTTAATGAAAGAAAGCATCTGCTTCCTATATCTTGCCTGTGTATACTAAGGGATGCCTATCTGCATGACCTAGCATGGCTTTGATGCACAGTCCCAAATAAGATTCCTCCTCTGCTTCCCTCCTTGTTGACTCAGAGTTAAAGAATCAAATGTAAACCTGTAACTATTTTCCCTCTTACTGAGCCTTCAATTTCAGATTTCCAACAGTTCATATCACTGTAATAAAAGAATTCTTCATGTTTTCCATGCATTGCCTAGTTCTTTACTTAGCCCATCTCACAGTTCAGATCCTAAGTTTGAGTCTATTAATTGATTCAAGAATCCTTACATTCCTAAAGTCAGCTATTGGCTGGGGAGGTGCAGCCCACAAATATGAGCCCTGCAGCCAATAAAGCGAGAGGCTGGATCCCAGCCCTCCACTCCACTCTACTGTTGAGAAACAGATCCTCCAAAGGGCTGCTGCCCCTGTGGAGACCACACCTCTTCACCCTGTACAGAGGGATGGTCTTACCTGCTGCTTGGCTTCTTGACAGCTGTTTCTCTCCAAGGGGATGCTGCATGCAGCAGCCAATGCAGCCAGGAAGAGATCTGCCACACATGGGCTCTGGTCACGGGCTGACTTGCCCTCCACTGCTTCACCTGCACAGGGACAGAGCTTGGGAGTCATTGTGCTAGAGGTGCTGAGGGGCAGCAAGATGGGGCTGGATGGCAAGAGAGAAAAAGTCAGGCTTGTGACATGAGAAGGGTGAGATCTGGGATTGAGGGAGGAGAGCCCAAGTTAGCAGGGGTCTGGACCGATAAGTTTCAGCCACCACTTCAGGACAACAGCACTACAATGGTCATCAGTGCTCTGATGGAGCCCAAGAGCAGGAAGGAGAAGAAACCCCAGGAAGAGGTGGTGAGCTGCTACCACTGCTACCTTGAAGAGCAGGCTGCTCTGAGATGGTTCCCTGAAGAAGTCTGTTCAGCAGGGGCTGATGCTCCTCTTGCAGCCTGGTGTAGAAGTGTGCAGAGACAGAGGGATCTGCTGTGTCCAGGCTCTCACAGAGCTGGGTGAGGCACTGGGGAAGACACAGGGGTTGCCATCACTGCAGACTCAGTTTGAGAGGGAAGAGAAGGACAGCACAGGAGGAAGCTGTGGGAGGACAGCAGAGATAGGAGAAGGACTCATGCTAGAACTTCAGGGACCACCAAATGTCCACTCCAGCCAGGTTACTATATGGGACCCACATCTAGCTGCACACTGCTGAAGTGAGGGGTACCCATGGAGGCACATGTCCCTCCTCACCTCTAGCACAGCCTGACAGAGCATGCCCAACAGCTATTTTCACTCTTGCTGACTCTGGTGCTAAAACATGCAGCTTGAAAACAAAGGCTAAAAGATACCAAATGCAAGCCTGTACGCATCTCCTGCCTGAGCCACATGTGAATCATACACCAATGCTGAGAACCTGCTGTGCCCACCCAGCACAATCCCAGCAGCAGAACTTTTGGCAGAAGAGCCAGGGGCATATCTGGTGAAGCGACACCTTTTGTGCCAGGGTATGTACAAGAGGTTGCACCTGCCACTGGCTCAGCTAGTGAAGCCACACCAGAATGGTAAGGCCAGCAAAGGTGCCCCCTCAGAGACTTTCTTTCTGTATGCTATTCCCCGCAAAAACCCCAATGGGTGAGACAGCCTGCCCTGACAAGAATACATCAGACCCCATAGTCCTCAGGCTGTGTTCCCCCCAACATTCACAAACAACCCCATAGTTTCTGTCCCTGGGGGCAGAGGGTGGAGGGAGATGGGGGCACCCTTACCAGGAGACTTTGCTGGCAGAGTCTCATCTCACTGTTGACTGGCACAGCCAGTAGCTCCGGCAGCAGGGTCAGGAAGCAGTTAGTACTCTCCTGCAGGCTGTGGGGGCAGCAGGGGCAAATGAGAAACATGGCCCCTTGCTGTGAGGACAGGCCCACATGGCCCTGGCTAACGGAGCAGGCAGCACACACTCACACTGTGAGCTGCTGTCAGCAGGCAGCACAACTGGACTTGTCAACTGTGCCTTTCCTTTAATTAGTCCCATTCAAGGAAACTGCTCCTCTGTGAGCACAGCAATATGGCATAAAGTGCTTAGACTATGATGCTCCCCCACAGAGACAACTCCAGCTGCAGAGTATGAACACCATCCTCCCACCTACTGCTGCGTCCCCGAAGTAGGTGGAGAGACATCAGGGAACAGGAGGTTGTCCCTACCTGTCCTTTTGCCCACTCTCCTCCAGGCTGCATCCACTGCTAAAATAAACTTTGATCACCATGAGGAGGTCTGTCAGCACAGCAATACACCAGGGCTGCTGCAGAATCCAGAAAGAAACCACAAATGGGGATTGTCTGCTGGCCATCCCCACACCACTACAACAGGATCCTTCCCTACCAGAACCTCTCCCTTCTCAAGGGTGCGTACAAGAGGAACCTGTGAGCCAGATCCAGCAGGACACCAGGGCCTCCTCAGCACAAGCACTCTCCAGGGCTGGAAAGCACCCATATTTCTCTGGGCTTTTACACCCACCTGCTTGGTGACACCACTTTCCAGGATCTGCTTGGCTAGACACAGCAGGGACAGAGGCACATTCAGCTCTTGGCAGAAGTGGTCCAGCAGCTCAGCATCACACCGGGTGGACAGGAGGTTGCCCATAACATGAAGCACAGAACGAAGATGGGAGGCTCCCTCCAGCATACCCTCCAGCACCTGGATACAGAGAAACCAGAAGAGCTTATAATGAGCAGTAGTTTTGGTGTCTCCACCAGCCATGGAGCAGCCCTTTAACCCATTCAGGCAGGGGACAGCAGACGAGCAGATGGTAAGCCAAGTGCACAAGACAACTTGTGCACTTGGCTGAGAAGCAAAGGATTTTTTTCCTGGCTGGACTGAGGACTCTCCATATGTTTCCAACCTAATCCTGATGAAGAAGGCAGCATCCAAGTCTCCAGTCTTAGTTGCCTGGGCCAGCCATCACTTACCTGCTGAGCAGAGTCTGCCAGGCGGTCCTGGACCCGGTGCTGGAAGTCCGGGTCCCTCAGGAGGCTCAGAGTCACACTCAGCTGCATGGCTGAGGGCTCAGTGTCCTCAATCAGGTGCTGCCATTCCTCATCACTCTCCAGCTCCTACCACGGAAGAGAGAGGGCTGGTGCCACAGACCCTGACAGTCCCAGGGTCTCTGTACCAGCCCCTGGTGACTGGGCCCTGCTGTCCTCACTCAAGACACCATCTTACCTCACTCTCCAGGTCCATGGCCTCAATGCTGTGCCTGCTCCAGGGCTCTGCCCTGCCAGCACCAGCCTGTGGAGGGGAACCTGCTCCAGGAAACTCCCACTCATAGTCTCGAGAGAGGCTGTGTTGCCTGGCCAAGGAAACAGTACAGTCAGTGAAAGACTTTCCTTTCCCTCTTCCTCCTGCCCCAGCCTTTGCTTCCCTCACCCTGGGTTGGGAGGAGACTCCTCAAACTCCCACTCTGCTGTGCTGCTCTTTCCTTGCAGGAGGCACGGATTCTTCTCATTGGAGGCAGCCAATGGCTCTCTCTCCTCAGGGGCTGCCTTCCATGATGCTGCTCTGGGTCTGTGCATGGGATGTCCATTGACAGAATCCTTCATAGATGGATCACCTGCCTTCAGTTGGCCCTGGTGATGGCAGAGAAGTTTGGTCAGGGCAGGGCTACTCAGTCAGATGAGTCCCCTAGACTCCACCACCGTGAGCACCCCACATCCTGCCTTGTGTCTTGCTGACACCCCAGCCTGACCCATGTACTCATGTGTTTTCCCCCAGGACCCACTTCAGTGCCCTTCCTTTGCCTTGACTGTGAGACATAACCAGGGAAACCCCACACTTTTCTCCACCTTTTTCTGTGTCTCTTCAACCATCTTCTGCTGGGCCTTTCTCAGGATCCTGGACTGGCTGCTGCTGGGGGCTGCGGAATGGACTTGCTGCTCCTTCAGGGCCTGCAGCTCTGGCGACAGCTTGGTGGTGAAGGGGTTTGAAATCCCATGCTCTTCTGTGTCATCAATCACTGGGGAAGCAAGAGGAGAACTTCAGCAGCAGTTCTCCCGTGGCACACAGAGAGAGTGATCTCTCTTGAAATCCCAGGGGAATCCTAAGGGACTCAGAGGAAGACCAGGAACAGGAGCTAGGAGTCAGAGCTTGGAAGAAGCTGAGAGAGGCATAAAGCAGGATAGTAAAAACAGCAGGGCAGGGAGGTCCTCCCAATCTCCAGACAGTAGTAGAAGGAAACAGACCTGGACAGTTTTGGAAAAGAAGTAATAACTCACCAGTAACCCGTCCAGCAATGAAGGGGTGAGAAAGTAGCTCTGGCCATGACAGGCGCTGGTGGGGGTCCTTCATTAGTAATCCCTGAAGGAAGTTCTGCAGAGCAGCAGGATCACTGACACATGTTCAGCACCCACCAGTGAGCATAGTGTACCCACCAGTCTCCCCCACTGAGGGCACCCAGGAGGTCTGCCTTTCCTGCCTAGCTCTGGGAAATGAGTAGCTCTAGTGCTTAGGGCAGATGGGGAGACATTTCCCTTCGCAACCCAATAAATCACTCCTCTGCTGTTGGACCCAGTTTCCCAGCTTATGGACAGCAGACATTTGGTAACAGTGATAAGGATTCCCCTTCCAGGAAGTCCAACTCTTATTGCTTTTCTGTGTTTTGAAATCCCTGTTAGCGGACATAAAAGCTAAGAGTGACCCACCAGGGCAACAGGAGAGGCCAAAACTGCATTAACAGATCTCACCCTGCAGACAGGGCCTCAGCCCTTACCTTGAACACCGGGCTCATGTTCATGGGCCATTTCACAGGGTCCTTGACGATGAGGCTGACAAGCTGGAAGATGCTGTTGGTATAGAAGGGAGGAGTGCCCACAAACAACTCGTACAAGATGCAGCCCACAGACCACAGGTCTGCTGTATGGTCATATGGCCGTTCTTCCACCAGCTCAGGGGACATGTACAGCGGGGTGCCCTTGATGGACGTCAGCACCATGGTGTGGATGCTCATGGCACGGGCAAACCTGCTCAGAGCAAAGCACAGATCACAAGTTCAGGCTGAAACATCTGTTGCAGCTCCCAGGGAGTTCCCTATGAGTTTACCAATACTTCTTCCCTCTGGAGGACAAAATCTCCCCTCTCTGCTTAACCTCTAAATATGCACAGAATCCAGGCCCCCTTCTGCACTCTCCCTCTCCTCCTCTACAGCATCCAGGAGACCCCTTGGCTGCTCCAAGCTGGCCCCCAGCACTCACCCAAAGTCACAGAGCTTGACAACACCATCTTTGCCCAGCAGGATGTTCTGGGGTTTCATGTCACGGTGCAGGATGCGATGGGAGTGCAGGTAGTAGAGAGCAGAGATGAGTTGGGCAGCTATGGTCTGGACCTGGTGGAGACACAGAAGCCTCACCCTGTGTCACATGGTGCCACCCGCTGGCACAACCATGGGTCCCTTATGGCCTGGATCCCACACTACTTCTGCTTTTGTCCTATTCTGGGCAAGGACCAACCCCAGCTGTCGGCCAGCAGTTTCTTGGAGTGGGCCAATAGCCAAGGAAGCAGTTTGGGGCTGTAGTCCTTGTAAAGGAAACAGAGAAACTGAGGTCTCTGCAGGACCCCACTGTCCCACAATGCCAACCTGCCCCCCCCTCCAGCCTTTTCAGAAGCTCAGCCAGGTAAAGCCCCAGAGGCACCCTCATCCTCCTGTCATCTCCTGGCTCACAGCAGAAAGAGACCCTCTGCCTGCAGGCACACACGTCCTGCTTTCTCCATTCTGCAGCAAACACTGAATGGCCACTGCCATGATAGACACCTGGTCCTCAGGCAAACTCCCATCATCCTCCAGGATCTGGAAGAGCTCTCCCTCTGCGTAGTCAGTCACTACCACCACCTGGAGGGAAGAGCAGCATGGTGAGATCAGGCCCTGGGGACCAGGACAGAGTAAGAAATCTGAGGAAGGTGTTGGGGTGTCATCATGCAAAGTCCATCAGATTAGGCTGAGACATGGAAGGGAAGAGAGTTCCCATGGCTGCACTGCAGCAAGGACCTGGCACTTGGCAGAGGTCTTGTAGCAGTTCATATCTCAGACAGCCAGCAGAAACAAGGGAAGAGGGAAGGACAGGACAAGCCCGGTACTTGGTAGTTCTAAGCCCAGTGGATAGAATCACTGCCTTGAGTTTGTTTTGAATCTGCTGTCCAATGACTTTATTTCATGTTCCTGTGTGCCATAGAACAGTCTTCAATCCTCTCTTATCATATTCTATCCATAAGAATTTAAATCAGTGAAAGCCAGTCTCTGAAGAGACTGATAAGTGAAGAGTCATTCTCATCCTCGATCTAAAACCACTCCTGCTACATCACACAGCCCCTGGTCAGCTCCTTCACCTCTGTATATGACCCAGTGCAGCCCACACAGGTGCTGCCTCCCCACATGGCACATACTAAAGTGCTCTGAAAAACACTAACCAGACCCTGGGATTAAGTCACCGGCATCTCCTGAGAAAGATGTCCCTACAACAGCAGGGGACAGCCCTTGTTCCCCTTCCCCAGTCAAGCAAAAGCCTTTGCCTGGAGTAGTCCCCTTCACCTCCTTAGCAGTCTGAAAGCTGTCAAGCATCTGGATGATGTTGGGGTGATGGAGGTCTCTCACAATCTCAATTTCCCGCTGCAGGTTCTTCAGCTCCTTCTCAGACCGACCCACCTTGGGGATGAACTTCAAGGCCACCACCTTTCAAAGCAGGAAAATCTGGGATCAGACCAGGCTACTGGTCAGACTCACCCTGGCAAAGGCTGCTTTTCACCCAAACAGGACTCAGTACTTTCCAGCTGAACACAGACAATAGAACAATGAGACATTTGTTCACTGGGCCCCTTGGACATAGGGCTCTCCCCAGGCCCTTGCACATCAATACTGGTGCTCACTCTTCACAGTGGCATTTAAAGCAAAGAAATGTAATCAATGAACACAGATAAAAACAGGACTTCAGAAACATCGGACAGGACCTCGAGACGCTGGTGAACAGCAGGTCTAGTACGAGCCAGCAGTATGCCCTGGAAATGAGAAACACTAGCAGCACCCTGGGCTGTATCAACAGACAGGAACTGCAGCAAAGTGATTATTGACCTTTATTTCTAACCCTGTGCATCACGTTGGGAATATTGTGGCCAGGTTTTTGGCCCAAAAAACCATAAATAAGCTGGAATGGGTATAGCAGAGAGGGGTGAGGGGACTGAAGCATGTGAGAGGACAACACGGGGATTACAAATTGAAACAGAGGGAGGTTCAACTTGATAAGAGGAAAACACATTCATCCTAGTAATATCGAGGCACCAGCTGTGGGATGTTTGTTTTGGGAGTTTCAGAAGATCTAAATTTAGTGCTGGCTCTGCTTTGAGGTCTTGAGGCCGCTCCTGATGTCCCTTAAATCCAGATGACTTAGTGCCAGCCGGAGCTGGTCAGAAACGTCAGCAGAAAGCCGAAAGAATGTCGAGTCCCAAAATCCTGGCAGAGCCTCAGAACCCAAGAGGCACCAGAAACCATCCCCGGCCTTCTCCCCTCACCTGGGCGCTGTGCTTCCGGCGCCCCTTGTACACGCGCCCAAAGGACCCTTCGCCGATCACTTCCAGGACGTGGTAGTTCTCCATCGTTCGGGACGGGGCCGCTGAGCTGCCGAGGCGAAGAGGCCAGTGATGAGCAGCGTTTCCCCTTCCGCGCGCAGCTCCCCTGCTGCGGAGCTGCACCCGGCGGCCGCTCCCCCGGGAGAGTGTCCCCCCCACCCCCGCTCCAGGCTCTGTTCCTGCCCAGCGACTCCAAGGCAAGACGAGCCCCGAGCCCTGGCGGCAGCAATCCCGCTGCGGGACGAACCTCGTCCCGCTCCGCTCCTGCCTCGGCCCCGCCGCCGAGGCGTCTCCTGGCAACGGGGCTCCCCGCTTCCGCTTCCGGGGCGAGCCGGGAGATGGCGGCGGCCGCTGAGGAAGCGGAGGCGACGGACTGGTAACAGCCCCCGTACCTTCCCCGCTCTCTGCACCCTCCCACGTGCCCGCGCCCTTCCCGGTCCCCGCACTCCCAGCCCGCCGGGGCCGTCTGACCCTCGCCTGGTCGGTTCCCGCAGGGCGCTGCCGCCGGAGGTGGAGGTGCTGGAGTCCATCTACCTGGAGGAGCTGCAGGTGGCGCGGGGCCTGGGCAGGTACGTCCCGCGTTCCCCATCCCCGGTTCAGCCCGGCCCCGTGCCGCCCTCCTCACCCCGACATGCGCTTTCTCCAGGTGGGAGCCCTGGGAGATCAGCATCACCCTGCACCCTGCCACGGCCCAGGACCAGGACTCCCAGTACGTCCGCTTCACCCTGGTGCTCTCCGTGCCCCCTCAGGTAGGCTGCCCGCGCACCCCGTGCCCCTGCACCTCCTGGTCTCGGACCTCTCCACCTTCCTTGTTGTGCTTTGGGTGTTTCTCTTTTATTCTAGTATCCTGATAAAGCTCCAGAGATCTCCATCAGGAATCCACGGGGGCTGTCAGATGAGCAAATTCAAAAGTGAGTGCCAGGAGGGTGGGGAATGGCAATCCTTTCCTCCAGAGATCGGGAGGTAGAACTGATGGACAAGCCTTCTCTAATTCGCGTGGCTTCCCGTGTCTGGTTAACAGATGGATACAGGTCCCTAAATCACTTTGTCCTAAATCTCTCAGGAGCCACTGGTGCCGAATTTGACAGAGGGGTCCACCTTGTGGTTGTTCCCCTGTGGTCCCCCTGAAATGTTATTTGGATGCCCAGAGCCTTGAAAGTTGCTGGTCCTGTCCTGACAGAGCTGGGACTGATCCAAGTCCTTCGGCAGCCCGTTGTTGCTTTGGTCCTTGGTGCAGTGGAATGTGTGTAGAGACCTTGGTGCCTGCCAGCAGTATGAGAGGATGTGGTTCCCAGCAGACTTGCTCAGGTGCTGCTGTCAGATAAACAAAGCCTGGGATTCACCAAAACTAAAGGGTGCTGGGTGACCTCAAGCTGAAGCCATCAGCAAACCTCCTCCTGCAAGTCCTATCATGACAAAGGCTTCCTGTGCACTGGCTTTTGGGGAGCCTAGACAGCACGTGAATGTGTGTGTGCATGTATGCCCATCCTGTGCTCCAAGCAAAGCCTGAAGACCAGTGCTCTCTTTCTTCCTCTTATCATGGCAGGTATGTGGGACAGTGAAAAGGTATAGCTAAATTTGCATTAAGGATTTCTGCTACTTTGCTGTAGGATTTTCCAGACCCTCAGAAGCGTTGCTGAAGCCAGGCTGGGGACAGAGGTGCTCTATGAACTGATCGAGGTGAGAGTGAGGAGATTGGGTGTGGCAAGCCACAAACACTGAGCCCTAAATGCCCAAGGGGTGGGACATCCCTGAGCCCGTGGGCAGGTCAGTGAGTAAAACATTTGCTTTAATTCTTTCACAGAAGGGAAAGGAGATCCTCACTGACAACAATATTCCTCAAGGACAGTGTGTAATCTGCCTGTATGGATTCCAGGTAGGCTTGTGTCTCTTCACCCCACAAACTGACTGCAAAGTGAGGCAGTCTGACACTGGGATATCAGCCTAGGACCAAGATGCACCCCAGCAGCCCCCTGCCTCCCATTCTGCACAGGGCCTTTCCTACTGCAATACATGCTGTTCTTCCCATCAACCTCTAGATAATCTTCTACAGAAAATGAGCATCTCCAAAGAAGCATAGGCCCTGGGGCTAGTTAATGGTACATTTCAGCTTCCCAGTGTTGGCTACACTTCACCTGAAGTTCAGCACACAGGTGGTCAGGAGGGACTAGAACATATCCATGAGGTGTGTTGGGACAGGGTAGCAGGCCTTACCAGGGTTGCAAGGAAAGTCAGCACCTGCCTAGGAAGGGAACACATCAGGTGGGAAGATTGCTGTTTACAGAGAAACAAATGCAGAGAAATCAGTCATAAAATCTTTGCATCTTGACATTGGGAGTGTTTCTAACATTTGAAACAAGCAACATCCCAGTAGTTGCTGAAGTAGTAGAGATGCAGCCCAACAGAAGATGCTGGGTGGCTCTGCCAGCACTTGCACTAGTTTTCTATGGATACCACTGGCATGGAAGTGAAAACTGAGCTCAGCTGGTTGGTTACACAACTCTTTGCTTAGAAATCCTTCAAAGATAACCTTTTCTCTTGACAGGAGAAAGAAGCCTTCACAAAGACCCAGTGCTACCACTACTTCCACTCCCACTGTCTGGCCCGCTATGCCCAGCACATGGAGGAGGAGATCTTCATGCAGCAGGAGGAGAGAGAGCAGCACCTTGCACCATCCCCCAAACAGGTATTGGGCCCCCTGCACAGACCCTTGTAACATTTATATCGCCCTCTTTGGGACATGGAGCTTGCACTGAGAATCAGCAGAGATTAGACCAAGCTACCTCCAAGGGCCCTTCCTGGCTAAACACGTTGGTTTATTGGATCTCTGGGACAGTGCCTGCTATGTGAGGGGGTAAGGGAGTTGCATTTTTAGACTTCTGGAACCACAGAAGTTAGAAAAGAGAGGTCCTTCCCTAGTCCTAGTCCTTGAACTGTGGGCAGTTACAGCAGGTAAACACAATCACCTGTGTTTTGGGGTGATAAAACCTGCCTAGCACATGTTGGAACAGTTGTCAGCTGCAGAGCAAACAGCACAGCTGAGCATGGAACAAATGAAGGGCTCCTTCTTACAAACTCTTCCGAGGAGGAGCTGCCTAGATGGCACGCTCCACTTTGGAGCAGAAAAAAATAAATCTTAGGCTGAGGGCTGGAGCCATATGTGTTGACAGGGGTGCTTAGTAAAGCAGTCAGCTGCTGGAGCACAGATTCCAGCATGCCTCATGTGGAGACACCTTCCATAGCAGCTGTTGAGATGCCAGGCTGCTTTCATGCTGCTGGAACACCTCTGGGCTTCCTTACCTTGGCAGAAGAGTGAAGAAGACCACCCTGTTCCACTTCCAGGGTGGTATTATGGGGCAGTGCATGAGCTGGGTCGCAGACAGGGTTTGCAATCATCTCTTGCCTCCCCACAGGAAGTTGGTGTGCAGTGCCCTGTTTGCCGGGAGACCCTGGTCTACGACCTCTGTGCTCTGAAGGCAGCACCACCCCCGCAGCACCCTCTGGTAAGAGATGGGGGCTCACCTGCCCAGTTGTGCCTTCTCACTGGGTAGCTTCAACTGGGACACTGTAAGGGATGAATGCACATACACTCTCTCTCAGGTCTTCCTAGATGTCCCATCCAAAGGGCAGTTCACAGAGAGCAGGTTCAGTTGTATAGCCCTGAGTTGAGCAGATGTGCTGAGAGTGAGGTGATTCTGCCATGAGGAACATCCCTGCTTACTTACTGGGATACAGTCAGGTCAGGAGAGTGACCTGATGGTAGCTTCTCTGCATCCTGTCTCACAGGATAGCCCAAGGCAGTCACTGCAGAAGCAGTGGGTCTGCACTGGGATTTCACATGCATCTGTAGGCCTAGTCAGTGTGGCAGAAGGAAGCAGGTTGCCTGGCACTGTGCAAAAAAGGATTTGGGGAGTAGCTCCCAGCCCTGCCACTGCCTATCCATGCTAGGTTTTGGGAGAGCCCTTACCCTGCCTTGCTTTCTTCTGCTCAGGAGCCTTACAGGCCAGATGCCAAGGTGCTGCAGCACCAGGAAGAACTGCGCCTGATTTTCAAGAGACAGCAAGAGAAAGGGGGAATCATCGACCCTGAGGCAGAGAGGAACCGGTATTTCATCAGCCTCCAGGCGGTACGGCACTGGGGGCAGAGAGTTGCTGAGGGCTCTGGGCTGCAGGACCAAGCACTGTCATCTGCTATGGGACACCCCTGTCCTTTTCTTAACCAGTGGCTTGTTTCTTTCAGCCTCCAGCTGCTGTAGATCCAGGCCAAGCAGCCACTACCTCTGAGCTGTCGGTGAGTGCCCGCGCTGCAGGCGTGCCCCAGCTACCCAGCCAAGCCTCGGCTCCTGAGCCAGCTGGGGCATCAGAGGCCAGGGTGGAATCCAGGCAGCCTGGGAGGTCTGCTGTGCCCAGAGAGCAACTGAGCAAGAGGGAGAGGCACAGAGGGGAGAGGCCAGGCTCCAGAGGCCGGGGCAGGCAGCTGTGCAGTGGCTCGCAGGGACCAGGAGAGGAAGCCTGTCATCCACTCCATGGCTCCAGGGATCCCAGGGTCTTCAGCCAGAGACCAGAGCGTAGACCTGCTGGACAGCACAGCCAGGAGTTTTCAAAGCCTCATAGTAGAAGCAGGGCTGCTCCCTTGGCTGAAAGAAAGGAGTTGTGCCATGAAGACCCCTCACTAGCAACAGAAACTGTGGACTTGAAAGGGGAGCACCATGATATGGAGAAATGGAGCACAGAGGAGGGGACTGAGGCCCGGGGCAGGAAAAAGGAGAACCTGATGTTTAACCACAGTGACCACAAAGCTGCCCCCAACTGGCAGGGCCACCACAGGCCCTGGGATTGTGGAAGATGGGACAGGTCCAGAGTTCAGGAGCGTGGTTCCTACCCCAGAGCACCAAGAGGGCGAGGGGTGTTCAGGCCCAGTGGACATCGAGAAGCCCATATTGAGAAGGAGAGTGGCTCCTAGCAGGAATGATGAGGGGCTGGCCTGGGGGAAAAAAGGGCTGTTTCTGGGGAGAACAATGAAGGCAAAATGAAGCAGTAGCAAGCAGATACTGTACCCCCTGGAAGGGAGGAGGCAGATGGTACATGGGACAGCTTGGGACAGGCAGTGTCTCCAGTGTAAATGGTGCAGATTTAAGCATAGTGTTAATGCAGTGTAAAGCATCTTGGCACGAGCAGCTGTCTGTTAGCAGCATTGGAGAAGTGGAATCTTGACAGATCATATCAGCCTTGGTCTTAGAGGACTCAGAAGACAGAGGTAGCTTTGGGGACCTGCAGCCATTGTCCCTATAGGTGAAATGCTAAGAAATGTGCACACCTACAGAGCAAAGGGACTGAACCCAGCATGGTGCCATGGCAGAGCCAAAGTGTGGCAAGACCTTCCCCAGAAGCCAGGGGAGCTGTGGTGGTGCCAAGCAATGGGACTGTGCCAGGGCAGTATTTTGGAGCTCAGCTCCACTTGTTCTGTCTCCCATTCCTTCTCAGAGCACCTTCCCAACTGCTGGGATTGGCCAGGCAAGTCCTTATTACACAGGACATTGCCCAGTCCCAACCAGGAGATCCAAGTTAAGCTTAAGTCAACAGATTGGCAGGTCACGGCTGTCTGGTGGCTAAGGCTTCACCTTGGCTCCTGCTTCTCCAGGAAGCCCATATTTAACTGGAGCTCCTGCCCTGTCTTTCAGCTGCTTTTGTGCAGGCTGAAGCTGATGGGAGGAACCTTGCAAGAGAGTGCTCTGCTTTGTAACCTGTATGTGTCAGAATCCCCCTCCAAGGCCAGGCTGTCTTTTGGCACTTGTGACAACCCAGAAGTGAAAACATGCCCAAGTACTTTGGATACTGCTACCTTCCTGTAATCTTCAAGCTTATATTCTTTAAATGAGGATTTGCTGTTTAAACTAACTTGGTGCAGTTACACCTGCTACTGCTCCACAGATGTAAATGGTGTCCCAATCCAAAGCCATGAAAAGTGATCCCATTGCCCCAAGTGGGGCAGTGCTATTAAATTAATTCACTGGGTCTTCTCCAGAGCCTGCTCCCTTTGTTTCCTCTGCCCTCTTGCTCCTGTTTGTTGCTTTTTGGAGCAAAGGTGTTGATCTTTGGTATTTCTCAATTCCTTCCCTGTTCCCTAGAACCAGGGCTGAGGCAGAGACCTTCCCCTGGCACTCCTGGGTGGCAGGAGGGCTCCCTGCTTTGCCTGGCTTAGTATAAGCTCTCTGCCTCACCTGGACAATACTGATTCCTTCACACTTGTTTGTGCCTTGTCCCTACCTCTTGTGCCCACATGTGGGTTGTTACTCCTTCTGCTAAGTGCAAAAATAGCAGTGCTACAATGGACTTGCCAGAACTTCATGTGAGATCTCCAGAAAACCAACGGCTGTGTGTGCCAGGAGGGCATTTGCTAGTGCACACATCTGTCTGGCTGAGCTTTGGCACATGAAACTTGCACTACTCCCTTTCTTGACTGAGAATAGCTCATCTGCTGCCCTGCTTACTCCATGCATGGACCTGAAGAGGTTGTTTTAACCTGCTGCCCAAGAACCTTCTGTGCTTGAATTTCCAACACTGGTCTATTTTTAACCCTAATGCTCTAAAAGTACTCTTTTTTTTTTCTCCCTCCTTGGCCTGAGCCTACATTACCTGTCCTGGGCTGGGTGATCTGAGGATGACAGCTGAGCACTTGTGCCCTGAAGAGAGCCCTAATTTTTCTTCAGTGCTTCCTCTGTCCTTGTTTAGCTGGTTTCGGGGGAAATGGCCTACCCACACTTGGGTGGAAAGGTGCAAACTTTACCTGACATTGGTGCTTGTTCTGCTGCCTCCTGCCTTCACTGGTGTAACTGCTGTGCTCCAAGAAAGGCATTTGATTGTGTCATGGAAGATCTCTGTCCCTCAGAGCAGCTGAAGCTCCTTGGCTTCCTCTGGTGAGCCAGGATTACGCTCAGCAGGAAAGTTGCTGTGCCATGTTTGGAGCATGGGAATTCAGCCATGGAAATCAGAGTGAGGACTTGGATAACTTTAATCAAATGCCAGATATGTTAGTGGAAAGGGATTTTTCCCTGGGAATAGTGCTTTAGGAAAGGCCCTCTCTGACTCACTGCTGTCAGCTTGAAGCAGAGAGCATTTTGCAACAGTATGTGGAAATGAATTTGGGATAAACAAACCAAACCCCCAGGTCAGAGGGGATGAAGAGAGCCTGCAGGCTGGCCTGAGTCCCCTTGCTTGGTGTCCACTTGTGTTACTCACCTACCTCACAAGGCTGTTGTGAGGCTTAACTCAGGCCAGGCAGAAAGGCACTGGCAGCATCTGTAGCATTAACACTATTAAAAAAGCAAGCAGTGAGAGATGTTGCGTGTGGTGGCATCAGGTCTCTCTGGCTCCCCCCCAAACACTCCCCATCCTCCCAGACAGCTGTGGGACATTTGCCAGTCACTCACTAGAAGCTGCATCTGAGCAGCCAGCCTCTGTGGGATGACCAAACACAGGGTGAGATGCCAGTGAGCAGCATCCTGCTCCTTCGTTTGCAGAAACATTTGTCCAAGTTTGGGGTTGCATTAAAGCAGTGCCTGTTTGCACCAAAATCCATCCAGGGGCCATTGACTGTGCCTCTGTGTATTGCCGTGTGCTCTTGGGTATGCCCTTGGCCACACAGGGCAGAGTCAAGAGGAGGGCTAAGCAGTGACCTACAATTTTTCGCTTGGAACCCATTCCCCCAGCCCAAGCAAGGTGATGCAACCCCCAAAACTGACCACATTAACATAGGACTGGTTTGGGGAAACTGATTTTCAGGATTCTGCAAAAGGGACTGGAAGGGGAGAGCTCTTGGGAAGATAGGCTGTGACTGGCCAAGGCCTCTCATCTGCCCTCATACGTCTCCTCTGGTGGGAAGGACAGTCATGCCCACCTAGGAACAATATCCAAGCAGATCTGTGGCTTGGCATCATAACTCAGCAGGACCAGTGGCACCAGCCTGGAGCCCAAGGGACAATGAGTTATCTCTTAGGAGCTGCATTTTTTCAGAAACACTCTGAATTTGCAGTACTTGCCAGGCCCTGGTCAGGAAGGTCTGGACCAGCAACTGGATAGAGGGGCAACCAGCAGGAAAATGGACCAGAGAAACAAGAGCTGTGTTGTGCACTTCAAAGAGGATACCCACAAACCAGTGAGACCACTGTTTAAGAAAAACAGACGCTTTTAGCAGTGTAGAACTTCAATGTCCTGCCCAAAGGAAATGCCCTTCTGGGGCACCCCCAGGCTGACCCACAAGGAAGGGGATTCAAACCAGGAGCCTTGGTAGCTTACAGCAATCCCAGCATGAGGCACACACTGGTGAACAGGGCTGATGCAGTAGCACCCAAGTCTGGGGAGCAGCAAGAGCCAGATTTCCTCCCTTGCTGTGAGGCTGGCAGCTCTGACTCTCCCAAACCAAGGCATAGGAGAGGAAGAGGTGAACAGAGACATGGCTTGTGCAGGTGGGCAGCTTCATGGCATCCCCAGGATGGTCAAATCTTTGTCCCTGTCCTCTCCATGTCACAAGGGAAAGCTGACTCCTGGTCACAACAGGCTGGAGCTTATGTTTGAAGTGGCTCCTTCAGGGTCCGTCTTGTACAGCATGAAGTGGCCTTGCACCTGGGCAGCGCTGATCTGTTTGGAGATGGCCAGTGCCTGCTCCGCAAACCGCTGGGCTGCAGCCGGGGGCTGCTCGGGGTAGAAGCGCTGGAACATGCAGGCGAGCTGCCAGTGAGAGCAATGGCCCACATACTGCTTCAGATCCACACGGCCAGGACGCACCAGGGCTGGGTCCAGCCTGTCAAGAGACAAAGGTGGGGCTGGAAAACCTGATCAAAGCATCAGTTCAGGGTGAGTCCTGCAGGAAGCCCCTATCCACACTAGTACAGCCCCCATCCTTTTTGCAAAGTGCCATGCACTGTGAGATGGTAAAGGGGCAAAACAGGTTCATCTCTGGGGAGACTGAGGGGGAAATCAACCCAAAAAGAAAGGAGAGAGAGCTGGGGAAGGACGTACTTCAAAGGAGGACAAGAATGTCCTAGGAAACAGCTCTGCCCATCTCTGTCCCATGAGCAACCTCTGAACAAACCCCTAGGCCAGCTCAGTCTGGAGTGAACCAAGCCTGCCACAGCACAGCAGCTGTCCAGGCACCATGAGCTCAGGCTGATTCCCACCAACCCAAAGGGCTGCACATGAGGCCAGCACTTCACTCACAGCATGGACACAACGCCAAAACTTGCAGCTCCCCATGGGCAGGAAGGTGAACCCACTCCTGAAGGACACAACCGTGTTATGAACAGCCAGTAGGCATCTGAGGCTCCAGCAAAGGGATCCTGATCAGCAGTCAAAGCATTTGCATCCCAAGGGAGAATGTGGGAAATCTGTACCCCCAATCTTCATGTGGGAGGATTCAATAAATAAAGCCCAGCAAAGGGAGCAAGGTTTTCCTGTGCTACCCACCCCACTCTCTCCCAGGGGCAGCTCTGACCTGTCCACATAGTTGGTGGTCATGAAGACAATCCTGGCTTCTGTGGAGGCCACACCGTCCAGCGCATTGAGGAGACCACTGAAGGTCAGGCGCCCCATGCCTTGGTACACAGCTGGGTCTGGGAGCAGAGGTGTCTGAGATTGTAGCCGTTGGACACTAACCCTGTGCAGACTTGCAGGCCACCTGCCTACCACCTGAGGCTTATGCCAATCTCCCCACTCGCTCCTTGCTTGGAGGCTGACCCTCTGGCCTGGCTAGCAGCACATTAACCTCCCCTGCCCACACACACCAATGGGAACACAGAGAATGAGAAGGAAAGCCACCTTCTCCCTCATCCTGAAAGTAGCTGGGCAGGACAAGGACCTTTGCCTGAGGATAAAGAATCCAAATTCCCTTTTACAGCCTTGCCAAAACTGGGTAAGTCCCAGTTTGGGCCCTGAAGCCTGAGATATTCCCCCACTCCTTGTCTCTGCTGGTGCAGTTGAGCAGCCCAGAGTCCAAACATTTTCCTGGTACAGAAAGGGAACCTCCCTCCTGCTGCTGGCCCAGGAACAGGGGTAATGCTCACTGTCAGCAGCAAGGTCCCGGCTGACGAAGGCAGCGTCCACATCCTCCAGCAGGATGATGCTCTGCTGTGGTGCTACACTCAGGAGGTGATTGAGCCGGTCATCAGAGAGGCTGTGGTCACTGAGACTCAGCAGGCAGATACTGTACTCCAGTTCTCCAGCCAGGGCTGTGCTAGAAAGGACAAAAACCACAAGGGTGAATCACAGCGGGAAAGCCCGCAGTCAAGGAAAAATCTGATTTCTCCCCTTAGCAGTAAGGGAGAGAGCAGAGGGGTCCTTTCCCAGCAAGGATCAGATCTGAGGGGTGGGTGGAAGCCCCTGTTCAGCCCACCCATACCATGCAGCACTGTGCAAAGCAAGGGCACAAAGGGCTTGTCATTCTGACTTGTCACGGTGCCACAGCAATGTAAATGCTTACAATAGGCACCATACATAAGGCACAGCGCACTCCTGCACTCCAAACCCAAACTCATCCACACCCTCTCATCCAAGACTGCTCTGGCCCAGAGCAGGGAGCTGACAATACTCACATGAAGCTGCTTTTCCCACATCCAGGAGGACCATAAAGCAGATAGCCTCTTCGGTAGGGGATCCCTAAGAAGACAGTGTTCATTTAGGATAACGACCTGGATTGTTCTGTGCTCCCTCTCTTCAAGCTATGGTCCTGTGCTGAGCACACAAAGAGGATACACCTGGGGAAGGCAAGTGGCAGGGAAAAATCTCTCCACAGCCAATTCCAGAGAGGACCATGAGCATCCTGCCCCACCCCACACCGCACAGAGCACACCACACCGGAGCCTTGCCTCTTTCATTGTACCACTTGGGGTTGTTGATGAACTCCTTGACGTCCTGAACCAGCCTCTCTGACACGCCTTTATCCAGCACCACGGAGCTGAGGGGCCGGCGGCGGCGGGGAAAGCCGAACTGACGCCACTCTGCTCCCACGGCCGTGTACATGATCGTCCTCCCCTCCTGCTGCTGCAGCGCCAGCTCCCGGGCTGCAGAGAGGCAGAGAGGACAGCTGCCAGGGAAGAGGATCTCCCGTGAAGCCCTGGGCATCTCCAGGGAGTAGGCTGTTCCCCGCAGGACCCCACACAGTTCCCCTACAGACCTTCCTGGAGGATATTGAAGAAGATCTCCCGGTCAGTGCCCAGTGCAGTGAAGGTGACAGACTCCCAGGGAGTCCCTGTGTTCAGGTCAAGCATTTGCGTCTCCCGGCTGCGCTCGATGCGAATCCACTTCCTGCGGTACCTGGAGCAGGAAGACAGGTGGGTGTAGAGTGATCCAGCACTGGTTCGCGCATCAAGAACACTCATCTCATGTAAGGAAATCATTTCACAGTGCTAAGTACAGGCTGCTCTTGCTACTCTTCATCTCCTGCCCTAACCCAGACCCAGAGACGAGGCAGGATCCTCTCCACTGCCTCTACAGGCCTCCCAATTTGCCAAAGTGAGGCTCAATCCCCAAACTGCTTTCCCCTACTCTCCCTTACCAAATAAAATGATTCCCGAGGCTGGGGACAAAGTCGAACTTGGTGCTGACACGCCCACTTTCATGCTGCAGGTACGACGTCTCAACACTGAGGTGCTGTGTGTGCTTGGCGTGGTGGGACACCCAGTTCAGCAGCCATTGGTAGCTCTTATCCTTGCTGGGCACCTCCAAGGTGATCATATAGTGGCGCCTGAAAGCCACCAGCCCAAACTGGGCACCCTTACGGGCTGCTGCCAGGACTGTGCCCACTCCAACAAGGCCAAACCCAGCCCCGAAATACGGGTTGTCCTTCAGTGCTAAGACAAAGTCAGAAAAGGGCATTGTGGGAGGTTAGGCAGCTCCTTTCCACAGCATTGTTTCTGCACTCCGGCAACAAACCTGCGAGGAAAGACTGAATTTTAACAAGGAACACAACAGATCACCCACGGTTCCCTGCCCTTTACTGTGGCCAGGCCCCAAGGTGAAGGCCTGCCTGGCACATTTGGATTTCCGACATATGTGCTTATTACCAAGTGTTCCTGTTGGCTGCAGGAACCTTCTCCCTCTCTGAAGGCCACTGGGTGAGCCAAGCAGAAGGGGGCCAGGAGACTCTTGAAGAAGCACAGGAGCATCTGTAGCTTCTTCAGTCAAGACAAGAAGGCCAGAGTTTTACAGGGTTTTATTATTTGAACAGACAGAAATCATGAGCACTGCAATTATTTAAGGCTTATCGTTTGAAAAAGCTGAAGCACATCCCCAGGCTGAGCCAAAAGCCGGGTCTTTGCTTCTGAGAACGGGCACGCGACGGTGGTAGAAGGCGCACGTCTACATTATAGCCGCATGCTCCGGGGGCCTGAAGCTTCTCCAACACCCTCAACAGGTCTGTCATGTACTGGGAACGAGGGGGAGCTTCCCCGCCAGACACACAGCCACGCTCTGCTCTCTCAGTTACAAAATCTCGCCTCCAATAGAATAAGGCATGACCTTCCTCCTTACCAGGGCACAGCGTCCCGTGGGCAGGGTCCCGCAGCCCCCACGCCCCGCAGGAGCTCCACCCACGCCTGCAAAAGACCCGGATCCACACCGGCCTTCCCCGCAGCAGAGATCCAGCCCCGGCCACTCCGCGGAGGATCCCCCACCACCCTCGCCTCGCTCCAGCCGGTGCCGGTGCCGCTGCCGCCGCCGCCGCTCACCTGCGCCGCGCCGCTTCCGCTCCCGGCCGCGCCGCTTCCGGCCGCACCATAGAGCGGGGCCGGTCGGGCCGGGCAGAGCGGCTGCGCGAGAGGCACAAAGGGCGGCGCTCTCGCCGCCTGATACCACCACCGAGATGTGCCGGGGCAGGGGGACCCCGGGCGGCGGGGACAGCCCGGGCTGAGGCTACTCTGGTGGCAGCCCTGGGTAAGGGGCGAGAGGCTGGGGGCACCCGGGGACAGCTCGGGGTGAGGAGTGAGGGGCTGGGAGGGCCGGGAACAGCCTGGGCTGAGGGGCTGGAGGTGCCGGGAACATCCTGGGGTGAAAGGCGAGGGGCTGGGGGGAGCCTGGCCCGGCGGGATTCGTGAGGGCACCTCTTGGCTGGAAACTGGGCGTAGCTCTGAGGATGGGCTCGGGGGTCGGCCCAGCTGGACCCAGGGAGCAAGCCCTGAGTGTTGGGCTCAGGGAGAAGTACAGGTGTCCTTGCACTCTTGTCTACCCTGTGACAGGAGGGCTTGCCAGCGGCCTTCTTGGGGCACAGCAGAAAGGAGCCAGCATTGGAATACACTGCCTCAAGACTGGCATCACAGGCTGCTCCCCAAAATCCACTTGGGCTCTGGGATGTCCTTTCATTTAAAGTGCTTTCTTCTGTTTCAGATTGAGAGGTCATCCAGCCCATGGCCAGGGCAGTGCCTGGTGGCAATGAGTGCAGCAGTGACTGTATCAGAGGGTGCTAGCAGAGAGATGGAGACTCTGTGCTCGGAGCTGCTCCTGCCCACACCGGGAGAGGTGGGAGCCGTGGGAAGCCCTGGTATGGCCAGCACTGATCTGGCTGGGACACCCCCACTGGCTGCCAGCCAGGACTTGCTGCTGGCAGAGGCATCGATGCCTGGGGAAGGGGCTCATGCTGAAGGAAGCAATGTGGAAATATTCATCGAGGCAGTGGCTGGCAATGTGACACTGAGCAACGCGGCCAGTGCCACAGGTATGAGGTGGACGGAGTGCAAAATGGGCCCCACTGCAGTCAGCAGAACTAGAGAGGTCTGTCCAGGGTCCCTGTCCCAGGTGCCCTCAGATCTCTGACCCTGCATCATGAATCTGGTGCCACCACTGAGCACAAACCTGGAACCAGCTGGTGTGGGGATGGGGAGAGTGGCTGTGGGAGCTGCATGCTGCATTAGGGGGTCACTCCAGGCTGTCAGTAGGGACCAAGCAGAGATCTCCAGCTGAACTGCTACCCCCTCAGCATGCTTCCCATGTGGGTCCAGTGTGGGCACATCTAACAGGAATGGGCCAGGCCAGCCTCTCATCTCTGCATGCTTCAAAGGTGCAAATGGACAGAACTGGTTGTCATGGCCACCTGGGTAGTGGTATTCCCCCTCTTATGAGGGATGTGGTTCGCAAAATGTAATTTGTGGCAAGAGGGATTTATTCTCCTTATCCAGAGCTGGAACTGAACCACCAGTCCCAAGCTCTGGGCCTGGAAAAGGCTTCTTCTAACACTCATCCCTTGCTTTCTGCAGAGGTTCTGGTCAAAGTGGTGGAGCTATACTTCTGCGAGAGGTGTGGACAGAGCTTCTCAGAGCCCTCCCTGCTATCCCAGCACCAGTGCCTATTGCTGCCCCCCCCAGAGCACCTGGAACTCCCAGGGGCACTGCTGGCTTCTGCCAGCGAGGGCCAGAGTGGCCCTGGGGGCTCAGAGCTGCCCGGAGCCAGCACACAGGAGGGCTCTGCTCCCGAGTGCCTGCTGTGCCCCGTCTGCCAGGAGGCATTTTTGCAGCCTGGCCAACTCAAGGAGCACTTCAAGACCCACCGTGCCCCGTCGGGAGCCCTGCCCTGTCCCGAGAGGGGCTGCCACTTCACCACAGAGGACCGCAAGCAACTGCGCAGTCACTTGCGCCACGTGCACGGAGCCTCCCCCGTGTCTTGTGCCTGCCGGGCCTGCCCGCTGCTCTTCCCCAGCCGCCAGGCCATGGAACAGCACCACCGCACACACTTCCCCTTCCACTGCAGCCACTGCGACTTTATCACAGCCAATGCCAAGCTCTTCTGGCAGCACAGGAAGGGTCACACCACTGAGTCCCCTTCTGAGATGCCCACAACAGGTGACCCCCCCGGTTCAGACCCGCACAGCTTTGACCAGTGCTGCATCCTGCCCTCAGGTATTGCTGGATGGGGGTTGGGGCCTGTGGGTGCTGCAGAGGCTGGCTGTGTCTGTGAATCCCAGTTACAACTGGAGGAGTGGGGGGTGAAGCTGGAGGGCTGGGAACCCTGTGTTTGTGCCTCCCTACAGCACCGTTTGTGCCCTCCAACTCAGCCAGGTGGTTTTTCTGCATGTGTGTGGGTGTGTGAGAGTGGCTTCCTCTTGCTTGGAGCATGATGATCTCTTTTCTATTCCCACTGAAGCAGCATCAGAAGGGCAGGAGGAGCCAGGTAATTGCCACCCTGGCTGGAAAGCCAGCACAGCAGAAGCCAGGCCAGAAAAGCCTGCAGGTACTGAGGACAGCTCCTTGAAGGGACAGAAAGCATCAGCTGGAGAAGAGGACTCAGACAGCAGTGGGGATGAGTCACCAGAGGAGGATGGTGAGAGCCTCTGCAAAGCCAAAGCCAAAGCCAAAGAGGATGGGAAGGCAGCTCCCAAAAAAGTTGGAGTGCCACAGGCACAGCACTTCAAAGGTAGGATGCAGGGCCTTATCAGGAGATGCTCAGGCTTTGTGAACAAGCATGACATCCTCAGGGCTGGCAGGGAAATGTGGCCCGGGTTGGTGAGTGACGTCACATCTCCTGCATATACCAGTGCACTTGTTCCCCCAACCTCTGCCCAAGCAAATATGTACCTTCTTTTCCTGCATGCTGCCAGGTTTAGGCAAACGTCTGCCTGGCTTTGGGGACCAGGGGCACATGGGCAGGCCTGATGGAGGCTGTGCTTTGCCAGTGTTGAGTTGGAAAGAGCTCACCTGAAGTATGCTGGTGGCTTGGGGACAGTCCCTCTGAGTAGGTGGTGGCTGTGTGACTGCACATGTGTATAAATCCCCGCCCTGGCACAACTGGATCAGGGACAGAACATCTGCCTGTGCTCTCCATCTTTACCCTATTAACTGCTCCCCCTCCTTTGTTCTCCCAGGGGATGTTGCAGAAGGCTCCGAGTACCTCTACAAAACCCACATGTGCCCTGAATGCAAGCGGTGTTTCAAAAAGCGGACCCACCTGGTAGAGCACCTCCACCTGCACTTCCCTGACCCCAGCCTGCAGTGCCCCAACTGCCACAAGTACTTCACCAGCAAAAGCAAGCTGAAAATCCACATGATGCGGGAGACAGGCGAGAAGGCTCATCGCTGCCCACTCTGCCACTACAGCTCAGTGGAGAAGAATGCCCTCAACCGCCACATGGCCAGCATGCATGAGGACATCTCCAACTTCTACTCTGATGTTTACTCCTGCCCTGTCTGTGAGGAGAAATTTCGCCTCAGCCAGGCCCTCAAGGAGCACTTGAAGACTCACAAAGCCGAACCCAAGAGGCTGAGCTGCTTCCACGG
The DNA here is from genome assembly GCA_013397075.1 of Rhabdornis inornatus. Classification (NCBI taxonomy): domain Eukaryota; kingdom Metazoa; phylum Chordata; class Aves; order Passeriformes; family Rhabdornithidae; genus Rhabdornis; species Rhabdornis inornatus. The sequence goes on along the minus strand of VWZS01006282.1, from coordinate 2,930,792 downwards.
GGACTGCAACTACTGTGCAGAGGACCGGAAGGAGTTTGTTCGTCACCTCAGGGATGCTCATGGCATCAAGGCAGTGGAGTGCAAGTACCATGCCTGCTCGCTGCTCTTCGGCACGGCCGAGGCCATGGAGGCTCACCGGAAAACCCACTATGCCTTCCACTGCCAGCAGTGTGACTTCATCTGCTCCAACAAGCACGTTTTCCGCAAGCACAAGAAGCAGGGGCACCCAGGCAGTGAGCAGCTCCAGTGCAGTTTCTGTCCCTATGCCACTTTCAACCCTGTGGAGTTTCACGACCATGTGGGCAAGATGCACGCCAACGAGAAGATCCACAAGTGCACTGAGTGTGCCTTTGCCACAGCGCACAAGCGGGTGCTCATTCGGCACATGCTGTTGCACACTGGTGGGTGTTCCCTGTAGGCGTCCCAGAAGCTGAGCTGGGGTGGGGAAGGTGTCTTGTCCTGCCTCTGGGTGGGCAGGGAGGGCTGGGTCGGGGTTCCTGGGTCCCACCACCAGCTTTGCCAACCAGGATCACTTGGCTGAAGTTGTTGCATGCTCCCTGCTGAGCTGGTTTCCCTGCCATGTTGCTTTATCTGGCTGTCATGCTGAAGGCATTTGTGTGTTGCATGTAGGAGAGAAACCTCATAAGTGTGAGCTCTGTGACTTCACGTGCCGGGATGTGAGCTACCTGTCCAAGCACATGCTGACCCACTCCAATGACAAGAACTTCATGTGCACCGAGTGTGGGTACATCACCAAGTGGAAGCATTACCTGAACGTCCACATGCGCAAGCACACTGGAGATCTCCGGTAAGACCCCCTACTCCACTAGCCAGGCAGCATAGTCAGGGCTCCCCAGATACTGCTCCAGGGGTCTCCTACTGGCTGCACTGTGTGTCAGACTTTCTCATGCCTGCCCTGCCCTTTCTGGTACATAAGAAATTTGGTTTTTGAACTTACAGCATGCTGCTGTGGAGGCAAAGCTATTTTTGGTGTCTCTATGCCACCAAGGAGGTGTATTACAGAGGTGCAGCTCTGAGCTTGGGTTCTTTGTTCTGCTGATGTTTGTGGGTCAAGGCCTGTTCAGGACTGTCAAATTATCACCTCCTTTGGGTCTAGCCTGCCTCCAGGGATGCTGGAAGTGCTGTTGGCATGCACATGTGAGAGTGTCTGTGTCTGACACGGTCACTGTATGGAATAGTCAGAGAATCTATTTCCAGTCCCCAGACTGGGGGTGTAAAGCACCAGCAGTGCCAAGGGCTGCAGCAGGGAGGAATTGCCTGTGGTAAGAGCTGTCTGGATGGCAAAGGTCAGATCTGGCAAACCGAACAGTACCCCTTCCCTGTTTGTCTGGGATGGGGAAGGAGAACTCAGCGTGCCTAATGAAGCTCAGCCTGCCCCAATTCCTCGTGCTGCCTGACCAATTCTGCTTGTCCCTGCAGGTACCAATGTAACCAGTGCTCATACCGGTGTCACCGTGCTGACCAGCTGAGCAGCCACAAGCTGCGGCACCAGGGTAAAAGTCTGATCTGCGAGGTGTGCGGCTTTGCCTGCAAGCGCAAGTACGAGCTGCAGAAGCACATGCAGGCGAAGCACTCACAGAACTACCAGGTGCCTATCTTCCAGTGCCAATACTGCACCTACCAGACCAAGTACAAGCAGGCACTGCTGAACCATGAGAACTGCAAGCACACCAAGCAGAAGGAGTTTCGCTGTGCCCTCTGTTCATACTGCACCTTCAGTAACACCAGCCTCTTCTTCCATAAGCGTAAGATTCATGGCTATGTTCCTGGTGACAAGGACTGGCTGGAAAATTATGCCAGCAAGGAGCTGGAGATCAGCTCATCTGAGGCACTCTTTGGCTGTGAGCTCAGTGCAGCCCTGCATGTGGATGCCAGTTCCCCCCTCACTGGCAAGGAGCAGTGGATGAAGGAGAAGCCATCCCAGGTGGAATCCCAAGGAGATGAGGGATACCAGCAAGTATTCATGGTGCCCCTCCTTGAGCAGGATGCCGCTCCACCAGAGGGCAGCAGCGAGGCAGAGAGAGTCGTGGGCGAGGGGGAGCAGAGCTGTCCTATTGCTGGCAATGCCCTGGAAGATGACTGCATGCATGGAAATGCTACCGCAGGCTCTACCGAGCTCAGTGTTTCTGAAGATCTGGCAGAGACCTGCACCTTGCACTTGGAGGCACTGCATGTCTCGTCTGACCCTCTCCTGGAGAACTTGACTGGAGAATCCTGTGTGACCCAGCCAGAGAGTGTGGAAATGCTGTCCAGCAAGGAGCCTCCTGCAGCCTATGAGATGCTGGGCTCCCGGGATGGCCTTGGCTTGGAGGACAGTGGCAATACACTCGAAGACATCCCAGACTTTGAGGAAGAAGTAGATGTACAGGAAGACAAGGTGGTGAAGGGCAGTGTAGCAGCAGGAGACAACCAGGCAAAAGACACTGTAGAGGAGGACATGGGTCATCTTGAGGGGTCATGCTCAGACCACCACAAGGTGGTGACAGATACTGAGGTGAGAGAGACCAGCCAAGCCAAGCTGCCAGAGGCCTGGCTCAGCATGCTGAAGACACCTGAACAAGGCCACTTGCCTGTCCCAGAGGATGTGACCACCTCCAATGACAATCCCAGGGATGGCTCAGAGTCAGTCCTGAAGGCTCTGCGGAAGCAGGACAAGGAGCAGGCGGAGACACTAGTGCTGGAGGGCAGGGTGCAGATGCTGGTGGTGCAGTCAGAAAGCCAGTACTTTAGGTGTGAGAAGTGCTCGTACATCACGCGGAAGGAGAAATCCATGTCCCTGCACTCCAAAGCCAGCTGCCAGAGCCGCCGGGCCCCACTCGTATGCCATGAGTGTGGCGCCAGCTTTAAGCAGCAGAGGGGACTCAACACCCACCTCCTAAAGAAGTGCCCAATTCTCCTGAAGAACAACAAGATCCTCAAACCAACCAATCAGGAGCCACCTGGACTGTGCCAGCCTGCTGACCAGCCTGGTGATAATGGTACAGAAACATCACAGAATGAGAAGGGAGGCTCAGAGGAGTCTGGGCATGCTGAGAGCCCTTGGGAAGCTGAGCTGCTACCTGATAAAGCACAAGCAGTAGGCATTCCTTTGGCTGGGGCACAGACATCAGGTTGTCATGCCTCTGAGAAATCTCTGCTGGGTGACAGCACAGAGGTAGCAGAAGACCCTCCCCAGCAAGGGAGTGGGACTGAGCCAGATGGAGCTGCTGATGCCTCCCAATCTGGGAAATCCTCAGAGAAATACCGACTGGAGGGAGGGAAGCTGCACTGCAATGCCTGCTCCTTTGTGTGCTCCCGTGTCTCCACCATCACCTCCCACGTGGAGGATGGCTGCCGAAACCTGGAGCAGTTCTGGTGCTCTCTGTGCCCTGAGGCCTTCCGTTCCCGGCGGGCCCTCAAGAGCCACTGTGCTGAAAAGCACATCGTGCATCCCAAGGAGGATGAACCCCAAAGGATCGAACTCCCTGAGGGAGACCCATTCAGTGTTGAGAAAGACTGGCCCAGCGAGCTCCCACTGGATGCAGCCCCACCAAAAGCCACCCTGCCCAAGAGGAGGCGTTTTTCCTGCCCCACCTGCCCCTTCACCTGCCACCAGGAACGGGCCATGAAGACTCACAAGAAGAGGGGCTGCATGACCCTGGGTGAGTTTCGCTGCACCTCCTGCCCCTTCACCTCCAAGGTGGCGAAAGCCCTGCGTCTGCACCGCAGGCTGCACCGCAAGCATTACAGCAAGCGGCCACAGCTGCAGTGCCGCCAGTGCGAGTTCACCTGCAAGCAGGCCCGGTGTCTGCGGCAGCACATCCGCATCAAGCATGAGGGGGTGAAGCCATACAAGTGCCGCTACTGCGAGTTCAGCACCACACGACGCTACCGCCTGGAGGCCCACCAGTCCCTGCACACCGGCGTGGGGCGCATCGCCTGCGGCATCTGCAGCCAGACCTTTGGCACCAACTCCAAGCTGCGCATCCACCGCCTGCGGGTGCATGAGAAGACACCCACCCACTTCTGCCCGCTCTGCGACTACAGCAGCTACCTGCAGAATGACATCACCCGCCACGTCAACAGCTGCCACCATGGCGAGCTCAACTTTGGCTGCTCCCGCTGTGAGGCTCGCTTCAGTTCTGAGACGGCCCTCAAGCAGCATGTCCTGCGACGGCATGAGGAGAAGGTTTCCTACAGCTGCCCACGCTGCGACTTCATGTGTCACAGTGAGGCCACACTCAAGTGCCACGTGCAGAAGCAGCACCCACACCTGGAGTGCAGCACCTGCAAGGAGACCTTCACCACCCGGGAGGCACTGGAGGAGCACAAGACGCAGCATTTCAGCCACCGCTGTGAGCTGTGCAGCTTTGCAGCCAAGGAGCGGCAGCAGCTGGTGCAGCATTACATGGAGAGCCACGAGCCGGCTGCCCCCCAGGACAAACCACTGCACTGCCCTTTCTGTGACTTTGCCTGCCAGCACCAGCTTGTGTTTGACCAGCACATGAAGGGCCATGGGGGCACCCGTGTGTACAAGTGCTCAGACTGTGAGTACACCACGAAAAACAGGCAAAAGATCACATGGCACATCCGCATCCACACTGGTGAGAAGCCCTACAAGTGCCACCTCTGTAAATATGCCTGCGCTGACCCCTCACGTCTCAAGGTAAGAGCTCTTACTGGGAATGTATCCTACTGCATCTACATTGCTTGAGGGGCATCCAGCCACAGGGATTTGGGGAAGAAGTTCCCAAGGGGAGGTTGCATCCTCAGTGTTCAGTGGCTCATACTGAACAGAAATAGGAGTCAAGCAGATAAAAGTCATGTCAGTACAATACATTTCTTCTCTGTTGCAGTTCAAGGGCAAGGGAGACTTAACAAAGCAAGAAGGTGGCAGCAGTCTAAGTTCACTTCTTTTCCTGCTAACATCTCTGGCTTTCTCTGGGTGCAGCCTTGCACCATTCAAAGCCAAGTTTGGCTGCTTGCTGGCTTCAGCATGCTCTGTGGTGCCAGTTAGAGAGGCTGCAGGGAAACCTCCAGCTTTCTTGCAAGCAGAGTATGACCCTCCCCTTGTTGCTGTAGGTGATTAGCATCCTGATGCATGGTAAAGGGCTTTTCCTAGAACAGGAAATGCGTGGGTGATGGAGGCGTAGGGTAATGGAGGGGAAAAATAGTCTGCTTTTGCTAAAAGAAGTATTGACTTTTTTAATGGCCAGGCTGAGCTGGAACCTCCTGGGGCCACCTGGGACAGGCTGTGCAATGTGCTCAGCTCTGTTGGGCTGGGTTTTTAACCTGACTCTGCCTTCCATACCAATCTGGGGAGCAAAGCCTGTGCCATTCACAGGCTGGAACAGAGCAGCTCAGCAGTACAGGCATCTCATCCTGACCCTGGTGTGGATCCCCCTTGCCCATAGCCTGCCAAGCAAGCACACAGCCCTCCTTGCCCCATGCAGCTGGAGATGTCAGAGCTGTCTTTGAGCCTCTCACTGCCACCCCAAAGCCCTGCACATCCCAGAGCAGAGGACATGGTCTCATCCTGGCCCTATCCTCTTGCCCAGTATCACATGCGGATCCACAAGGAGGAGAGGAAATACCTCTGCCCTGACTGCGGCTACAAATGCAAGTGGGTGAACCAGCTCAAGTACCACATGACAAAGCACACGGGTGAGTGCTGCCCACTGAGGACAAACTGTTGAGCACTGGGCAGGGTATTGGGGCTGCTCCATGCTTCTTCTGCCATTGGCCCAGCTGGAGGTGGAGGAGGACAGCTGGGGGCAGCACATTATTCTATGCTAATGGGGTGGGGGCAGTGCTCTCAGGTTGGAGGGAAGTTTGGGTGGCACAGACCCCAGGCACTATGGTGCCTTGGAAATCAGGATCTTGGTGTGCATATTGGGATGTAGGGGGAAGTCCCTGGGGACTGATGCTCTGTTACAGGGATGGTGAGACCCATGGACTGGAGAGCACTGTGTCCCCATCCCGGTGCCATCCTCTTCCCTGTTGCCACAGGCCTGAAGCCATACCGCTGCGATGAGTGCGAGTACTGCACCAACCGTGCGGACGCCCTGCGGGTGCACAAGGAGACACGGCACCAGGAGGCCCGTTCCTTCATCTGTGAGCAGTGTGGCAAGGCTTTCAAGACCCGCTTTCTCCTCAAGACTCACCTGAAGAAGCACAGCGAGGAGAAGCCCTATGTGTGCAATGCCTGTGGGCGGGCTTTCCGCTGGGCAGCTGGCCTGCGCCACCACTACCTGACCCACACCAACGAGCACCCCTTCTTCTGCCGCTACTGCCCCTACAAGGCCAAGCAGAAGTTCCAGGTCATCAAACACATCCAGCGGCATCACCCTGAGCACAGGGCTGTTGACCCTAGCCAGGGGGTGGGAAAGGACCCCAGCACCCACACTCTCCACCTTCACACCGTGCAGAGGGAGAGCCAGGACAAGGGGCCCCCCAGGATGGAGCAAGAAGGAGGGTGCCCTGTGGAGAAGGATGGCACACTGCAGTGAGGCTGAATCCCAACAGCTTTAAGGCACTGGTGGCACAGGCCTGCTGCAGAGATGTATGTGTATGTACAGGCATATATGTATATGGGTTGTAAAATATGCAACTGTATAAAAGGAATTGCTCAGTTCCGTTTAATACTGTTTCTTTGTGCTGCTTGGAACCCCTGTGTGAGCACTGGGCCAGGTGCCCACAGAGAAAGAGCACAAACCCAAACTCAGCTCCCCTTCTCTCCCCAGCACCACTGCACCCAGACCCAAATCTGTCTGTCACTGAACAATTTATTTAGTTGCTTACAGAGAAAGGATGGGATAAGGATTAATTTGGGGCTGTAGGGGCCAAGGGATATGGTGGGGCTCTGCAGGGGTCGGGGGCAGTGAGGACACTCCACTCCCAGCTCTGCCCAGCCCTGGGGTTTGCTCGGCTCCAGCCTTGTTCCCCTGCCTGGGGGGGGACCAGCCCCTGCAGCAGAGCTGGGCCACACACCATCTCTCTTCCCCACATTCAAGCTCTGACCATGGGCCAGGGAAGAGTGCCTGTGGAGGGTGCAGGGAGCTGCACTGGCATAGACCCTACACTCATGCAGGGGCAGCAGCATCTTGAACCTGGAAAGGGGAGGTCAGTGCTTTTTCCTGGCCCTCGGAGGCTACTGCAGAGGGAGTCACAGCAGCAACAATGACACAAGGATGACAGAAACAGCTCAACAAGAGGGCAAGGTGGTTGGCTCTGTGGCCCCAGCTGTTCAGAGCTGGCTCTATGGCTTCTATCCGGGTGCTGCTCACCCCATGAGCTCAGTCCTGCTCAGGGCCAGGTGGTTCAGTGATGCGGATGTGGACAAAGAGCGAAGAGGGTGGGATGTTGGTGCCATCCTTTGAGAGGAGATGGATGTGGCGATATCCTGCAGGAAGGACAGCAAGGTTCTGGCTAACTGGAGTCCCACCCTCCTCTCTAGTACCCAGCTGAGTCCCAGGCATGCTTGCAGTGCTGTTCTGGGCACCCAAAACCACTGGGCAGCAGCCACTCACCAGGTTTGATGTTGGCAAATGCTAGGGTGAACTGACCCACAAAATCATTCCTGGAAGTCTTGTCATAATCCTCCACCACAAAGCGGATGAGGGCCAGCTCGGGCACGTGGAGCTGAAACTGCAGTGTCTCATCCCAGCGGGGGTTAAACCCTGGGCAGAGAGAGGAGGTGCTGAGAGAGTGAAGGACAGCAGGGTCTGTGCCTGGGCACAGCAGGGTCTGTGGTACAGCTGGGGGTCTCACCATTGTTCTCGATGTACTTGGTCTCCTGGTGTGCCTGGTCTGCAGGGACCCCATAGACCTCCACACGCACCAGTGGGTCAATGATGGCTCCCTCCTTGCTGTTGGCCACTTTGGGCAGCTGCTGCCCACTGATTACCTGCAGGGCCAAATCTGTCTTTTTAGTAGCTCCAGCACACTGCCCAACAGTGTCCCCATCTGTCTGGGACCAACAGAGCCCCAGAACACTGTCACAGCTTCCCCAGGGTCTCTCCACAACCCTGTACCTGGATTGTCAAGGTGATGGGGCCGGGGCCTTCCCGGCTGCTGGGGTCATTGGGGTTGAAGAGAGTCTCCTTGTCCCTCATGAAGGGTGGTTTGAGCACGTAGCCACAGCAGCCATTCTGGCTGAAGAGACCGTCACACAGGTCCATCTCTGTGCCAGCTGTCTGGAAGTTCAAGGCCACTGGAGGGAGGAGGCAGGGAAAAGGGCTCAGAACACCTTGGAGATACAACACTGCTTTGAGCTGAAAACCAGCCTGTCCCGATAGCCAGAGAGACATGGAGTTGCGTAGGGGAATAAGGTACTAATGCCTGAACACCCCCAGGGCAGCACAAGAGCCTGACCTGGCTCCATATGGGGTTGTAGCTGGCACTAACACAGATGTTGATGGTGGCATTTAGCACAGGACTCAGGGCATCTCCCCAGCCCACAGCCCTGCTGCACCCCAGCCATACCGATCTGGCACCCCACATTCCACATCTCCTGGGGGCTGTAGTTGGAGGAGTCAGTCCTCATCCCACTGGGGTAAATGCGTGTCAGCTGCCAGGCGTTGTGGCGAACAAACTCATTTCCTAGGGATAGAGCATGAGGCCCACTTGTGGGGTCATTCTCTGGCCTGCAGTCACCCACATGTACTGCTCATCCATCTATCTATCTATCTATCTATCTATCTATCTATCTATCTATCTATCTACCTGTGCACCCACCAATTCTCATCCCTCTCCCTGCTCAGGAATCCAGGTGTCCTTCCTTGTTTTCTAAGCCAATAACCCCATCACACAGCAGTGTCAAACCCCACAGCACAACCTCACTTGATGCTGTTTCTCCCAGACAGGGAGGGAACTCCAGTGTCTGGAGGCTTTGGCACTACGCATGAGGAAGCCATCGCCCCCCTCTATTCTGTCCCAGTCACCTGGTGCCACTGCCCCTTTCATCTCACCTTCATCCCTGATGAGCTTCCTGGCCTTGGCTTCAGAGAGGGAGGAGATCTCAGAGGGCCGGGAATGGCTGCGGGCCTCCTGAAAGCCCTGGAAGGGCACATTCTTGCAGTAGATGACACAGTTGGACAGTGCTTGTGCCAGGGTCTCCTTGTCCTTCTGCAAGGCAGAGCCATGTTGGGTCCTCCTGCTGGAGCACCACCCACCAACACTCATCCAGGCCAGAGCTTGTAGAGCCAGGGCAGGTAAGAGCAGCCAGGGTGTGCTGGTGGGTGGCAGCATCCTTGCTATGTGCAATCTTCCTGCCAGGAACAGAGCAACCAGGGGACCTCGAATATGTTACCACCACAATAAAGAGAGGGCTGGCATGGCCAGGGGCAGAAAAAGCTGTCCTCACTGCCTGGTGATGTCTCTGCCTCTCCTCTATGCAGTAAGATGTCACCACAGCTCATAGCTGTGTCCAGGGGCTCAGCTCTCCCAGCTGGTCCCCAGACTGGGCCACTTACCTTTGCCCTCCGCCTCTCCTCCTCTGCCTCTGCCCCATTGTCCTCATCAGACACATCAGGTGCCTCATCCCCTGGCCCATCCAGGGTGTCCTCCAGCCGCCCAATCTTCTTGGCCTTCAGCAAGATCTTGTGCTTCAGCTCCTGTGGGGTTGGGGATAGAGAAGCACCTCGAGCTACCCAGCACCTCCATGGGCTTTGTCCCCTGGGATCCTGCACTGCTGGAGGCTAGCACGACCAGCTTCCTTCAGCACTCAGAAGGGGATGGGGAAGGAGGGTTTTGCCCCGCTGTCTGATTCTGCAGGACATGGGGAGACAACCCTGGGGACAGCCTTGGCACTTCTGTGAACATGAGGACACAGTATCCACCTCCAGCGTCCTCAAATGCTCCAGTGGAGCAGGACAATGCTGGAACAGGTTGGCCTGTTCTCTGAACACCTCCTTACCACACTCTCAGGCAGAACAGAGATGCCCTGCACAGCTGTGCTCTGTCCCTACCTCTGGGGACGGGAGCTGGGTGGGAATGTGCCCATCGATGGTAGTGGTGAGGAGCTGTTCTCCCAGGATGTCCTTTAGCTGCTGGGCCAGAACCTCCTGCTGCTCCATGCTGCAGTGGTTCTCCAGGGACAGGATCACTGGGTAGTCCGAAGTCTGAGGAGCAACATGCACACCTGGAAATAAGCCTTGGTGGGATTGGTGAGCTCTTACAAGGGCTTCATCCAGGCCTTATCAGTGCCAGGATGGAGCCCCTTGTGTCTGTTTCTCCTCTGAGACCTTCATACCCCTCCAATCCCCCAGTATTCCCCACACCCCATTACCCCCCTGCACCCCCAACAGTCTGCATGAGCCCCCAACCCCTGGC